>JASTWF010001200.1:0-106000 GCA_030390025.1 Squalus acanthias
TTCCTCAGATAACCTGCCCAAGGTTTGATACAATAACAGTAGGACACTTGACCATTTACAGTCTGTCCCAATCCCAATTCACAAAATGCCCCAGATAATCTGCCCAAGTTCTAATAAAATAATAGTTGGACACTTGACCATTCACAGTCTGTCCCACTCTCAATTCACACAATGCCGCAGATAACCTGCCCAATGTCTGAAACAGTAACAGTGGGACACTTGACCATTCACAGACTGTCCCACTCTCAATTCACACAATTCACCGATAACCTGCCCAAGGTCGGATACAATAACATTGGGGCACATGTCAATTCACAGTCTGTCCCACTCCCAATTCACACAATGCCCAAGACAACCTGCCCAATGTCTGATACAGTAACAGTTGGACACTTGACCATTCACAGTCTGTCCCACTTCCAATTCACACTTTGTCCCAGACAACCTGCCCAAGATCTGATACAATAACAGTGGGACACTTGACCATTCACTGACTGTCCCACTCTCAATTCACACAATGCCACAGATAACCTGCCCAAGGTCTGATACAGTAACAGTGGGACACTTGACCATTCACAGTCTGTCCAACTCCCAATTCACACAATGCCCCAGATAAACTGCCCAAGGTCTGATACAGTAAGAGTGGGGCACTTGACCATTCACAGTCTGTCCCAGACACAATTCACACAATGCCCCAGATATCCTGCCCAAGGACTGATACAGTAACAGGGGTCACTTGACCATTCACAGTCTGTCCCACTGCCAAGTCAAACACTGCCGCAGATAAACTGCCCAAGGTCTGATACAATAACAGTGGGACACTTGACCATTCACAGTCTGTCCAACTCCCAATTCACACAATGCCCCAGATAAACTGCCCAAGGTCTGATACAGTAAGAGTGGGGCACTTGACCATTCACAGTCTGTCCCAGACACAATTCACACAATGCCCCAGATATCCTGCCCAAGGACTGATACAGTAACAGGGGTCACTTGACCATTCACAGTCTGTCCCACTGCCAAGTCAAACACTGCCGCAGATAAACTGCCCAAGGTCTGATACAATAACAGTGGGACACTTGACCATTCACAGTCTGTCCAACTCCCAATTCACACAATGCCCCAGATAAACTGCCCAAGGTCTGATACAGTAAGAGTGGGGCACTTGACCATTCACAGTCTGTCCCAGACACAATTCACACAATGCCCCAGATATCCTGCCCAAGGACTGATACAGTAACAGGGGTCACTTGACCATTCACAGTCTGTCCCACTGCCAAGTCAAACACTGCCGCAGATAAACTGCCCAAGGTCTGATACAATAACAGTGGGACACTTGACCATTCACAGTCTGTCCCACTCCCAATTCACACAATAGCCCAGAAAACCTGCCCAAGTTCTGATGCAATAACTGTGGGACACTTGACCTTTCACAGTCTGTCCCACTCTCAATTCACACAATGCCGCAGATAACCTGCCCAATGTCTGAAACAGTAACAGTGTGACACTTGACCATTCACAGACTGTCCCACTCTCAATTCACACAATGCCCAGATAACCTGCCCAAGGTCGGATACAGTAACAGTGGGACACTAGATCATTCATAGACTGTCCCACTCTCAATTCACACAATTCACCGATAACCTGCCCAAGGTCGGATACAATAACATTGAGGCACTTGTCAATTCACAGTCTGTCCCAATCCAAATTCACACAATGCCCCAGATAACCTGCTCAAGGTCTGACATAATAACAGTGGGACACTTGACCATTCACAGTCTGTCCCACTCCCAATTCACACAATGCCCCGGTTACCTGCCCAATGTCTGATACAATTCTTTGGGATACTTGACCATTCACAGTCTGCCCCACTCCCAATTCACACAATGCCCCGGTTACCTGCCCAATGTCTGATACAGTAACAGTGGGAAACTTGCCCATTTACAGTCTGTCCCAGTCCCAATTCACACAATACCCCAGATTACCTGTCCAAAGTCTGATACGGTAACAGGGGGACATTTGACCATTCACAGACTGTCCCACTCCCAATTCACACAATGCCCCAGATAACCAGCCAAGGGTCTGATACAATAACATTGGGACACTTGACCATTCACAGTCTGTCCCACTCCCAATTCACAAAATACCCCAGAAAATCTGCCCAGGTCTGATACAATAACAGTGGGACACGTGACCTTTCACAGTCTGTCCCACTCCCAATTCACAAAATACCCCAGAAAATCTGCCCAGGTCTGATACAATAACAGTGGGACACGTGACCATTCACAGTCTGTCCCACTCCCAATTCACACAATGCCCAGATAAACTGCCCAAGGTCGGATACAATAACATTGGGGCACTTGTCAATTCACAGTCTGTCCCACTCCCAATTCACACAATGCCCAAGACAACCTGCCCAATGTCTGATACAGTAACAGTTGGACACTTGACCATTCACAGTCTGTCCCACTTCCAATTCACACTTTGTCCCAGACAACCTGCCCAAGATCTGATACAATAACAGTGGGACACTTGACCATTCACAGTCTGTCCCAGACACAATTCACACAATGCCCCAGATATCCTGCCCAAGGACTGATACAGTAACAGGGGTCACTTGACCATTCACAGTCTGTCCCACTGCCAAGTCAAACAATGCCGCAGATAACCTGCCCAAGGTCTGATACAATAACAGTGGGACACTTGACCATTCACAGTCTGTCCCACTCCCAATTCACACAATAGCCCAGAAAACCTGCCCAAGTTCTGATGCAATAACTGTGGGACACTTGACCTTTCACAGTCTGTCGCGCTCACAATTCGCACAATGCCCCAGATAAACTGCCCACGGTCTGATACAGTAGCAGTGGGACACTTGACCATTCACAGTCTGTCCCACTCCCGATTCACACAATGCCCCAGATAACCTGCCCAATGTCTGATACAATAACAGTGGGACACTTGACCATTCACAGTCTGTCCCACTCACAATTCACACACTGCCCCAGATAACCTGCCCAATCTCTGATACAGTAACAGTGGGACACTTGACCTTTCACAGTCTGTCCCAATCCAAATTCACACATTGCCCCAGATAACCTGCTCAAGGTCTGACATAATAACAGTGGCACACTTGACCATTCACAGTCTGTCCCACTCCCAATTCACACAATGCCCCGGTTACCTGCCCAATGTCTGATACAATTCTTTGGGACACTTGACCATTCACAGTCTGCCCCACTCCCAATTCACACAATGCCCCGGTTACCTGCCCAATGTCTGATACAGTAACAGTGGGAAACTTGCCCATTTACAGTCTGTCCCAGTCCCAATTCACACAATACCACAGATTACCTGTCCAAAGTCTGATACGGTAACAGGGGGACATTTGACCATTCACAGACTGTCCCACTCCCAATTCACACAATGCCCCAGATAACCTGCCCAAGGTCTGATACAGTAAGAGTGGGACATTTAACCATTCACAGTCTGTCCCACTCTCAATTCACACAATGCCGCAGATAACCTGCCCAATGTCTGAAACAGTAACAGTGGTACACTTGACCATTTACAGTCTGTCCCGCTCTCAATTCACACATTTCCCCAGATAACCTGCCCAAGGTCTGATACAGTCACAGTGGGACACTAGTTCATTCACAGATTGTCCCACTCTCAATTCACACAATTCACCGATAACCTGCCCAAGGTCGGATACAATAACATTGGGGCACTTGTCCATTCACAGTCTGTCCCACTCCCAATTCACACAATGCACAAGACAACCTGCCCAATGTCTGATACAGTAACAGTTGGACACTTGACCATTCACAGTCTGTCCCACTTCCAATTCACACTTAGTCCCAGACAACCTGCCCAAGATCTGATACAATAACAGTGGGACACTTGACCATTCACTGACAGTCCCACTCTCAATTCACACAATGCCAAAGATAACCTGCCCAAGATCGGATACAATAACAGTGGGACACTTGACCATTCACAGTCTGTCCCACTCTCAATTCACACATTTCCCAGATAACCTGCCCAAGGTCTGATACAGTCACAGTGGGACACTTGACCATTCACAGTCTGTCCCACTGCCGATTCACAAATTGCCCCAGATAACCTGCCCAAGGACTGATAGAATAACAGTGGGACACTTGACCATTCACAGTCTGTCCCACTCCCAATTCACACAATTCCCCAGATAACCTGCCCAAGGTCTGATAGAATAACAGTGGGACACTTGACCATTCACAGTCTGTCCCTCTCCCAATTCACACAATGCCCCAGAAAACCTGCCCAAGGTCTGATACAGTAATAGTGAGACACTTGACCATTCACAGTCTGTCCCACTCCCAATTTACACAATGCCCCAGATAACCTGCCCAAGGTCTGAAACAGTAACATTGGGACAGTTGACCATTCACAGTCTGCACCACTCTCAATTCACACAATGGCGCAGATAACCTGCCCAATGTCTGAAACAGTAACAGTGGGACAATTGACCATTCACAGACTGTCCCACCCCCAATTCACACAATACCCCAGATAACCTGCCCAAGGTCTGAACAGTAACAGTGGGACACTTGATCATTCACAGTCTGTCCCACTCCCAATTTACACAATGCCCCAGATAACCTGCCCAAGGTCTGATACAGTAACAGTGGGAAACTTTACCATTCACAATCTAACCCACTCTCAATTCACATAATGCCCCAGATAACCTGTCCAAGGTCTGATACAATAACAGTGGGACACTTGACCATTCACAGTCTGTCCCACTCCCAGTTCACACAATGCCCCAGCTAACCTGCCCAAGATCTGATACAGTAACATTGGGACACATGACCATTCAATCTGTCCCACTCCCAATTCACACAATGGCGCAGATAACCTGCCGAAGGTCTGATACAATAACAGTGGGGCACTTGACCATTCAAAGCCTGCCCCACTCTCAATTCACACAATGCCCCAGATCACCAGCTCAAGGTCTGAAACAGTAACAGTGGGACACTTGACCATTCACAGACTGTCCCACTCCCAATTCAGACAATGCCCCAGATAACCTGCTCAAGGCCTGATACAATAACAGTGGGTCTTTAACCATTCACATACTGTCCCACTCCCAATTCACACAATTCCCCAGATAACCTGCCCAAGTTCTAATACAGTTAAGTGGGGCAGTTGACCATTCACTCTCTGTCCATATCCCACTGATATCCTGTGCCCTATTTCCCAGTAAATATTAGAATCAAGTGAGGATTTGAAACAGTTCTCAGCGACTAACTGAGTTTTAATTTCTACACGCATCTCTATCGAAACTGCCAATTAAATTTTGCAATATTTTACTAAATAGTGAAATGGTATTGAGAAGTTGTTTTTTGTGAATACAACTAATACTGAGAACCACTTTCTGTCTGATCTAACTGAAGATGTACAGCAGAAACACAAGGAAACACTCCGGGAACAAACTGAAACACTGAGAGTGAACACTATTCTAATAAAGGAGAAGGTTAAGATTTTCAAGCTGGTTGATCGATACGCTGAGCTAACGGTCATTTCTACTGTTCGAGATCGGACACTTGTAGAACATGAACTGCTGGCAAGAGGCCGAGACCATGAAGAGTGGAGAGAGGAACAACTCCGCGGAGAACTGGAGAAAATCCGAACTGATCAATTGTTCCACAGCTGTTTTTCCCAGAGTGGAGGTTTGTTCCAGAAAATAAAGGGCATCTTCTGGCGATCCAAGTCTGGGAGTTCAGGAGGAGTGAGCGGAGTCCCGGGGATTGGAAAAACGACAATGGTACAAAAGATTGTTCATGACTGGGCCACTGGGAAAATATACCCACACTTTCAATTTGTTTTCAGCTTTAAATTCCGGGATTTGAACGCTATTAATTGTAGAATAAACCTGAGGAATCTGATACTGGATCTATATCCTTACTTTGGGAATATTCTGCGAGAGCTCTGGAAGAACCCAGAGGTATTGCTGTTTATATTCGATGGTTTGGATGAATTCAAGGACGTGATCGATTTTGCTGACAATCGGAGAAATACAGAACCTCAGCACATGTGCACAGATCCTGAAGACTGGTGTGAAGTGGCTGACATTGTGTGCAGTTTGATACAGCACAAGCTGCTCCCAGGATGTTCAGTGCTAGTGACCAGCCGCCCCACTGCATTACATTTATTGGCAAAGGCTGAGATCAGTGTCTGGGCTGAAATCCTGGGATTTGTTGGTGAAGAACGGAAGGAATATTTCAACAAGTTCTTTGAAGATCAGGCGGTGGCAGCAGCTGTTTTCAAACACGTGGAAGAGAACGAGATCCTGTACACCATGTGCTACAACCCTTCCTACTGCTTGATCCTCGGCCTCTCACTGGGTCCCTTCTTTACACAAAGAGACAGGAAACAGCTGCGAGTTCCCAAGACCATCACCCAACTATATTCCTACTATATTTACAACATTCTGAAAAACCATGGCCGAGAGATTGAAAGCCCCCGTGATGTGTTACTGAAGCTTGGTGAGATGGCCTTCACAGGAGTCTCCGAGAAGAAGATTGTGTTTAGAAATGGAGATTTGATCAAGTACAATCTGCAACCGTCCCAGTTCCTGTCTGGGTTCATGATGGAACTTTTGGAGAGAGATGATTCTGCCCAGAGCGTGGTGTACACATTCCCGCACCTCACCATCCAAGAGTTTGTAGCCGCACTCGCACAATTCCTGACTCCAGATCCCGGGGACATCCTGAAACTCCTCAGAGAATCTCACAGCAAGAAAGATGGGCGATTTGAGATATTTCTCCGTTTTGTTGCTGGTCTCTCCTCCCCACAGGCAGCTCGGCCCCTGGAGGAGTTTCTGGGTCCATTTCTTCATCAAACCACCTGCCGAGTGATTGACTGGGTGATGGAGAAGGTTGAAGGACAGATTGGAAACACAGAGAGTGAAACTGATAAAAGGAACCTCCTGAACACATTCCACTACCTGTTTGAGTCTCAGAATAAAGGTCTGGCTCGGAAAACAGTGGGATCTGTGGAATCACTTACATTTAGTCGATTGACATTGACCCCGATTGACTGTGCGGTCCTGTCTCATGTCATTGGACTCTGTGATACAATAAAAGAACTCGATCTCGGAGGCTGCTCCATTCAGTGTGAAGGACTCCAGCGGCTGGGACCCGTACTGCACAAATGCCAGGTGTTGAGGTAACTGTTTATTTGTCTCTAACTGTTGGATAAATTGTAGAACAGTCAGGGATTGTGTTGTTGCTCCGTAATGTAGGGAACAAACAGTTCAGTTAAACCAGAGAGAAGCAGATTCAACACAAATATGACCAATAATAAGAGGATCGGTCAGTAATTCCCTCAGGACTGGAGAATCCAAAATGGATCCTTGTGAACAAGAAGGGATTTTACAGTCTTTATCGGATCAGCAAATACAGGTCACTGAGAGTCTGATAATTTAATTAAAATAAATCATATTTTATAAGCGTGACAGCGGAATGTAAACATAAAATATAATCCGGCAGTAAAGATAAAATTAATTTAAAATGTTTTCCTTATCCAACATTTCAACTAGAAACAGGACTGGAACCCGAGTTTAAATCACTAACCGTTCGATATTTACTCCAATACCGTGCAGGGTGTGTCCTGTCAAGGGGGTTGTTTCCTGGATTGGGAATATTGGGGAATCAGGAATTCTTTCAGCTGTAAATGTTCACAATTATTCACAGTCCTGAACATTGAGTAAAGATTGATATTCAGGATCTTAAACCTGCCGGTGAAAAGGTTCCAATCTAACCGGACGACAGACACACACCGGCCAGCGGTGGGGCCTCGCACACAGCGGGCGGCTCCTGGGTAAACCGGGGTCAGTGAACCCGGGAATTCCCCATAATCCGCCCCCTGTGTGTGAGGCCCCGCTCGGGGAGGGAACTTCCGAAAATTCCCCAAAAACTGTCGGGCCAGTTACACCTGAAATAAATGTAGAGCCAGTTTAATGGGAATAAAGTGAGAGACTCCCCTCCCCTATAAACTAGGAGCACAGGGACATTTGAAACTTGTAGCGGGACAGAATAAACTCTATTGCTGCTATTGACAAACATTCACTATAAGCCCTCTGATTCCCACAGCTACCTAGAATGCACTTCCTCCCACCGCGCTTCCTGTAAGGACGCTGGTCCATTCTCCCAGTTTTTCTGTCTCTGCCACATCTGCTCTGAGAATGCCAAGTTCCATTCTAGTGCTTCCCACGTGTCTTCCTTTTTCCTCAATCGAGGATTCCCCTCTACCGTGGTGACACGGCTCTTGACCGTGTGCGTTCTATTTTCCGCACTTCTGCTCTCACCCCTTCCCCTCCCTCCCGGAACCACGATAGGTTTCCCCTTGTCCTCACCTTTCACCCCACCAGCCTCCACATTCAACGGATCATCCTCCGCCATTACCGCCACCTCCAGCGTGATCCCACCACCAAACACATCGTCCCCTCCCCTCCCCTTTCAGCATTCCGAAGGGACCGCTCCCTGCACGACACACTGGTCCACTCCTCAATCACCCCCAACACCCCTTCCCCTTCCCACAGCACCTTCCCGTGCAAGCGCAGCTGATGCTACACCTGCCCTTTTACCTCTTCCCTTCCCACTGTCCAGTGCCCCAAACACTCCTTCCAGGTAAAACAGCGATTTACTTGTACTTCTTGCAATTTAGTATACTGTATTCGCTGCTCACGATGCGGTCTCCTCTACATTGAGGAGACCAAACGCAGATTGGGTGACCGCTTTGTGGAACACCTCCGCTCAGTCCGTAAGTGTGACCCCGAGCTTCTGGTCGCCTATCGCATTAATTCTCCGCTCCACTCCCACTCTGATTTCTCCATTCTCGGCCTCTTACACTCTTCCAACAAAGTACAACATAAGATCGAGGAACAGCACCTCATCTTTCAATTAGGAACTTTACAGCCTTCTGGACTCAACATCGAGTTCAACAATTTCAGATGATAGAAGTCGGCCCCTAATTTACTTTTTTCATTATTGTTTTTCCTTTTCCCTCTTTTCTCTCTCGCATGACAGCTGTTGATGATTCTGCCATTGCCATTCACACCTCATCTAGATTCATCTTTTGATTTTTAACATTCCCATTACCAGCTCCTTTTGCTTGCACCATCATCCCTTTTGTCTTTCAATCTCTCCTGTCTTCCACCCTATCACAGACCTTCCCTTTTGTTCTTTCCTCCGCTCCCCCCATCTTTCCCGGCCCCGACACTTGCTTAAAAATCTGTTACATCTGTAACTTTTTCCAGTTCTGACGAAGTGCCCTCGACCTGAAACATTAACTCTGTTTCACTCTCTCTAGATTCTGCCTGACCTGCTGGGTATTTCCAGCATTTCCTGTTTTTATTTCAGCATAAATTCTCCGTGTTATATAAAATCCTGGGGTACTGATTTTACAGCAGCAGTTAGCGTTTCACAATATAACTCACCCCGAGACATTATAATGCACAGAGTATAAAGTACAGGGAATCACCGCTTTATCATTTAATTCTGGGAAAATCGCCCCATTCCAATAAAATCCGGGAATTAAGGAGCAGCAGAAATGAGAAAAGTTTCTCCAAACATGACGAGGCCTGTCACTGAGCTCCAGGAGGGTAATTCTGATCATCAGGGAATGAGACCGGTCTGAGGGAGAATCAACCCGCCACCCGGCCCCATCCGACAGGACCCGGCCCGACCCCGACCCCACTCGACCCGCCACCGACCCCGGCTCCACCCGGCCACACCCGACCCCGGCACCAGCCGAACCGCCTCCGACACCGGCCCCACCCGACCCTCCTCCGACACCGGCCCCACCCGACCCGCCCAGGGGGGAAATCGCGGGGTGAAACTGGGTTATTAATGTCCTGATATACTTTCAGTGATTGCTGTAATATCCGAGAGAGAAAAATATGTCAGATCCGGGCTTTGATTCAGTTTGTTTCTGTCTCTCTGTTTGTGTTTAGACTGAACGGCAATGAACTGGGAGATTCAGGAGTGAAACTACTGTCTGCGGCTCTGAGGAACCCGGACTGTAAAATACAGAAACTGGAGTAAGTACCAGACTGTGTGAGATTGTGTTTATAATAACTGGATGTCTGACACTGTACATTATTATTAGTATCAGTAATAGTGTTATTAATAAACTCTGGGGATTGACACTGATTCCTGTTATTTCTCTCTCTGATCCCCAGGCTGGAGTCTGTCGGTGTCACAGATTCTTGTGCCGAGGATCTCGTCTCCGCTCTCAGTACAATCCGCTCACTGACGGATCTGGACCTGAGTGTTAATAATCTGGGAGATTCAGGAGTGAAACTATTGGCTGCGGCTCTGAGGAACCCGGACTGTAAAATACAGACACTGTGGTAAGTACCAGACTGTGTGAGATTGTGTTTATAATAACTGGATGTCTAACACTGAACATAATTATTAGTATCAGTAATAGTGTTATTAATAAAATCTGGGGATTGACTCTGATTCCTATTATTTCGCTCTCTGATCCCCAGTCTACGGGCTGTCGGTCTCACAGATTCTTGTGCGGGGGATCTCGCCTCCGCTCTCAGTACAAACCGCTCAATGACGGATCTGAACCTGAGTGTTAATGAACTGGGAGATTCAGGAGTGAAACTGGTGTCTGCGGCTCTGAGGAACCCGGACTGTAAAATACAGAAACTGGGGTAAGTACCAGACTGTGAGAGATTGTGTTTATAATAACTGGATGTCTGACACTGAACATTATTATTAGTATCAGTAATAGTGTTATTAATAAACTCTGGGGAATGACTCTGATTCCTGTTATTTCTCTCTCTGATCCCCAGTCTACGGGCTGTCGGTCTCACAGATTCTGGTGCCGAGGATCTCGCCTCCGCTCTCAGTACAAACCGCTCACTGACGGATCTGGACCTGAGTAATAATAAACTGGGAGATTCAGGAGTGAAACTAATGTCTGCGGCTCTGAGGAACCCGGACTGTAAAATACAGAAACTGGAGTAAGTACCAGACTGTGTGAGATTGTGTTAATCATAACTGGATGTCTGACACTGAACATTATTATTAGTATCAGTAATAGTGTTATTAAGAAACACTGAGGATTGACTCTGATTCCTGTTATTTCTCTCTCTGATCCCCAGGCTGGAGTCTGTCGGTCTCACAGATTCTTGTGCCGAGGATCTCGCCTCCGCTCTCAGTCCAAACCGCTCACTGACGGATCTGGACCTGGGATTTAACTCCTTCACAGAGCGATCTGTCCCCGCTCTCCGCCGCCTCATACTGACCTGCCGGAGTCTGGAGCGGATCGAGTGAGTGTTTGTGTTAATGTTTAATGTAATAAATAAAATATCAATGGGATTCAGTCACTGTGGGTAATATTTGTCTGTAATTATTATTGAAATATTAACCCCTGTCTCGCGGTAATTTACACTGATGTTCAATCTGTTTATTTCCTGTTTAATCTTTCATCTGTTTCAGGCTGCGGGGGAATGAGTTCA
The DNA here is from genome assembly GCA_030390025.1 of Squalus acanthias. Classification (NCBI taxonomy): domain Eukaryota; kingdom Metazoa; phylum Chordata; class Chondrichthyes; order Squaliformes; family Squalidae; genus Squalus; species Squalus acanthias. The sequence continues at coordinate 11,516 of JASTWF010001200.1, forward strand.
GTTTTTCCGGAGAGAAACAGCTGAAGTTACTGCGGGGAACAAGACCAGGATTGAGAGTGATTGTTAATTGAATTGAATTGAATTTAACGGTTTCCCGCTCGAGCTGAACGCGTCATCGCCCATTGTGATGTCAGAGTCCCTGCCACAGGGTCACGTGACTCAGCCGCTCCTAGGCTGCACCCCTTTCAAAATGGATGTGAGACTGAGTGTGAGTTTCTGCAAATTGCAGAGTCTGTCTAACTGTCTGTATGAGCGAGTGTGAGTTTCTGTAATTTCCAGAGTCTGTCTGAGTGTTTTATAAATTGCAGAGTCTGTGAGAGTGTGTCTGTATGTGAGTGTTGAGTTTCTGCAAATTGCAGAGTCTGTCTGAATGTGAGTTTCTGCAAATTGCAGAATCTGTCTGTATGTCATTTTGGTTTTAATCTTCAAACTCGGCAGTCATCCCTCTGCAGGCTGGCCAGGCAATGAGTTTGTGTGTGACAAGGCAGGCTGGCAGGCAGTGAGAGAAATCAAGACAACCTGCAGAATAAAATACTGAAAACTGTCTGTTTGCTTTTAAACTCCCAAACAGAGCAGAGATATGAAATAAATCAACTTTCTTTCATTGCTGACAGTGATTTGTGGCGATTTTGCATTTTGCAGGCTGGCCTGTGTGTGTGTGTTTGAGTGTGTGACAGAGAGAGAGACAGACAGCAAAAGCTGGTGTGTATGCAGGGCTTGTCTGTGTTCAAGTTATCTGCCGTGTGCATTGGTACTGCATCTCATGTCTGTAAATAGCAGAAAGTACATACCATTAGATCATATTGATTTCATTCCAGAATACGCTGTGTTGGGATTTTACTTTGCCTTTCTTTCAAGAATTTTGTAAAAAGCAAATCTACATATATACATCAAGCCATTTGATATTTTACTGGACTGGACTTTGTAAGGGAAAGTTTGTGTAGTGTTTTATCGCATATCCTGCTGTGGGATCTTACTCTCCCCTTCAGCACAACCCAAACAAGACAAGATTTTGTAAAAGAAGAACGTGCATAATATGATTTTAAAAATATTTTCAGAATAATCCAATTAATTTTTTTCTGGACTAAGCTTTATTGGGGAATGTGCTTGGGATGTTTTCAGAGCAAAAGCTGCTTTGGGATCTTTCCATTCACTTTATTACAGTCCCGGCAAACCATAGACAGGCAGACATTTAGTTACCAGAAGTAAAGTCCATATATTATTATTTACTCCTGATTGTATTTACTTCTTTTTACGCTCCCGGGCCTTCATTTCCTCTCGGGGACCCGGATTTCTGGGGCCACGGCTTCCCTTCATTCTGTTTGTTTGTCCTCATCAAACATGGCCACACAGCCAGGAAGAGACATCATCAAAAATTGACAGTCACAGGCTCCTCACACTAATACAGCTCCTCACACTAATACCGCCCCTCAAACTAATGCAGCTACCTCAAACTAACACAGCTCCTCAAACTAATACAGCCCCTCAAACTGATACAGCCCCTCAAACTAATACAGTCCCATAATTAATACAGCCCCTCAAACTAATACAACCCCTCAAACTAATACAGCCCCTCAAACTAATACAGCCCCTCAAACTAATACAGTACCTCAAACTAATACAGCCCCTCAAACTAATACAGCCTCTCAAACTAATACAGACCCTCAAACTAATACAGCCCCTCAAACTAATTCAGACCCTCAAACTAGTACAGTACCTCAAACTAATACAGCCCCTCAAACTAATACAGCAGATCAAACTAATACAGTATATCAAACTAATACAGCCCCTCAAACTAATACAGCCCCTCAAACTAATACAGTACCTCAAACTAATACAGCAGATCAAACTAATACAATACCTCAAACAATAAAGGCCCAAAAACTAATACAGCCACTCAAGCTAATACAATACCTCAATCTAATACAGCCCCTGAAACTAATACAGACCCTCAAACTAATACAGCCCCTCAAACTAATACAGCCCCTCAAACTAATGCAGTACCTCAAACTAATACAGACCCTAAAACTAATACAGCTCCTCGAACTAATACAGTACCTCAAACTAATACAGACCCTGAAAATAATACAGCTCCTCAAACTAATACAGTATCTCAAACTAACACAGCCCCTCAAACTAATAGCACCCCAAACTAATACAGTACGTCAAACTAATACAGACCCTGAAAATAATACAGCTCCTCAAACTAAAACAGTACCTCAAACTAATACAGCCCCTCAAACTAATACAGCTCCTCAAACTAATACAGTACCACAAACTTATACAGACCCTCAAACTAATAGAACCCCTCAAACTAATACAGAACCTCAAACTAATACAGTAGCTCACACTAATACAGTACCTCAAACTTGAACAGACCCTCAAACTAATACAGAACCTCAAACTAATGCAGCTGCTCAAACTAATACAGCTCCTCAAAGAAATACAGATCCTCAAACTAATACAGTACCTTCAACTAATAGAGAATAACAAACTAATAGCGAACCTCAAACTAATACAGCATCTCAAACTAATACAGTACCTCAAACTAAAACAGCTCCTAAAACTAATACAGCAACTCAAACTAATACAGCCAAAAAAACTAATAGAGAAACTCAAACTAATACAGCAACTCAAACTAATACAGCACCTCAAACTAATACAACCCCTCAAGCTAATACAGCCCCACAAACTAATACAGCTACTCAAACTAAGACAGCCCCTCAAACTAATACAGTACCTCAAACTAATACAGGAACTCAAACTAATACAGCCCCACAAACTAATACAGCCCCACAAACTAATACAGACCCCCAACCTAATACAGCTCCTCAAAGTAATACAGCCCCTCAAACTAATACAGCCCCTCAAACTAATACAGTCCCTCAAACTAATACGGCCCCTCAAACTAATACAGCCCCTCAAACTAATAAAGCTCCTGAAACTAATACTGTACCTCAAACTAATACAGCCCCTCAAACTGATGCAGACTCTCAAACTAATACTGTACCTTAAACTAATACTGCCCCTCAAGCTAATACAGACCATCAAACTAATACAGCCCCTCAAACTAATACAGCACCTCAAAATAATACAGTACCTCAAACTAATACAGCCCCACATACTAATACAGCACCTCAAACTAATACTGCCCCTCAAACTAATACAGACCCTCAAACTAATACAGACCCTCAAACTAATACAGCACCTCAACCTAATACAGCACCTCAAACTAATACAGCCCCACAAACTAATGCAGTCCCTCAAACTAATACAGCACCTCAAACTAATACAGCCCCACAAACTAATGCAGCCACTCAAACTAATACAGCACCTCAAACTAATACAGCACCTCAAACTAATACAGCCCCACAAACTAATACAGCACCTCAAACTAACACAGCCCCTCAAACTAATACAGACTCTCAACTAATACAGCCACTCAAACTAATACTGCACCTCAAACTAATACAGCCTCACAAACTAATGCAGTCCCTCAAACTAACACAGCCCCTCAAACTAATACAGACTCTCAACTAATACAGCCACTCAAACTAATACTGCACCTCAAACTAATTCAGCCCCACAAACTAATGCAGTCCATCAAACTAATACAGCACCTCAAACTAATACAGCCCCACAAACTAATGCAGCCACTCAAACTAATACAGCACCTCAAACTAATACAGCACCTCAAACTAATACAGCCCCACAAACTAATACAGCACCTCAAACTAACACAGCCCCTCAAACTAATACAGACTCTCAACTAATACAGTCACTCAAACTAATACTGCACCTCAAACTAATACAGCCTCACAAACTAATGCAGTCCTTCAAACTAATACAGCACTTCAAACTAATACAGCCCCTGAAACTAATACTGCAACTCAAACTAATACAACCCTTCAAACTAATACAGCCCCACAAACTAATACAGCCCCTCAAAGTTGACGATGAAGCAATCCAAGCCAGCATGCAGCAAAAACTTGAAGACTCTGAGGCTTGGGCTGATAAGTGGCAATTAACAGTCGCGTCACACAAGTGCCAGGCAATGACGCGGCCAACCACTTGGCCTTAACATTAAACGGCATTGCCAGCACCGAATCCCTCACCATTAACATCTAAGGAGTCACCATTGACCAGATCCTTAACTGGAACAGCCACGAAAACACTGTTGTTAGAGGAGCAGGTCAGAGGCTGGGTATTCTGCAGCAAGTGTCACACCTGCTGACTCCCCAATATCTTCCCCCCATCTACAAGGCACAAGTCAGGAGTATGATTAAATATTCAACAGTTGCCTGAATGAGTGCAGCTCCAACAACACTCAAGAAGCTGGACACGATCCAGGACAAAGCAGACCGCTTGACTGCCAACCCATCCACCACCTTAACCATTCACTCTCTCCACCAGTGGCGCACCGTTGCTGCAGTGTGTTCCATCTACAAGATGCACAGCATGCAACTCGGCAAGGCTGCTCCGGCAGCACCTACCAAATCCACGAGCTCTACCACCTTGAAGGACATGGTCAGCAGGCGCATGGGAACACCACCATCACCAAGTACTCCTCCAAGTCACACACCATCTGACTTGCAAATATATCGCCGTACCTTCATCGTCGCTGGGTCAAAATCCTGGAACTCCCCAAACTAACAATACTCTGGGATTATCGTCACCACCCGGACTGCAGCGGTTCAAGAAGGTGGCTCACCAGCATCTTCTCAAGGGCAATTAGGGAGGAGCAATAAACGCTGGCCTTGACTGCGACGCTCACATCCCTGGAACGAATAAAAACATTGTCTGGCTCTGTGAATGAGTTTCCTGTGCATGTGTCGGAGCATTTTGAGTTTCTGTAAGGACGGCATGATTCTGTGCAGGAGCTGTCTGGGCACAAGTACGACATGTCTGGGTCTATTTAGGAGCGGGCTAGATCTATATAGCAGCTTCTGGGTCTATGTAGAAGCTTCCTTTGTCTGGGTAGAAGCTGTGTTTGTTTTTTGCTGCAGCTCCGTGTATCAGGGTTCAAACAGTCTGGGTCTACGGCGGACCTGCTGGAAGTGTGTAGGAGCTGCCTGTGTGGGACCTATCTGGGTCTGTGTTGGACCTTCTGAATGTGTGTAGAAGCTGTCTGTGTGGGACCTATCTGGGTCTGTGTAATACATGCTGGATGTGTGTAGGATCTGTCTGTGTGGGACCTATCTCGGTCTGTCTAGAAGCTGTTTGGGTCAGTGTAAGTGCTGTCTGATTCGGTGTAGGAGCTGTCTGGTTCTGTTTAAAAGTTGTCAGGGTCTGTGTAGAAGCAGTGAGAGTCTATGTAGGAGCTGTCTCTGTCTGAAGTATGAGCTGTCTCTGTCTGTATAAGTGCTGTCTGTGTCTATGTAGAAACTGTCTGGGTCTGTGTAGGAGAAGTCAGTCGCTGTTTCGAAGCTCGCTGCGTCTGGTTAGAAGCTGTCTCGGTCCATTTAGAAGCTGTCTGTGCTTAGGTAGGAGTTTCAGGATCTGTGTAGGAGCTCTCTGATTCTGTTCGGAGCTGTCTGGGTCTGAGTAGGACTTGTCTGTGTCTGTTTAGAAGCTGTCTGGGTCTGTGTAGGAGCTATTTGGTTCTGTGTAGGAGGTGTCTGTGTCTTTGAAGAAGCTGTCTGTGTCTGTCTAGAATCAGTCTGTATCTGTGTAGAAGCTGTCTGGCTCTGTGTAGGAGCTGTCTGGGTCTGTTTACAAGTTGTCTGGGTCTGTGTAGGAGCTTTCTGGGTCTATGGAGAAGCTGTGTTTGTTTGTTTAGAAGCAGTTTCGGTCTGTGTAGAAGATGTCTGCATCTGTGTAGGAGCTGTCTGGATCAGAGTAGAAGCTATCTGGGTCTGTTTAAAAGCTGCCTGTGTCTGCTTAGAAGCGCGCTGCGTCTGGGTAGATGCTGTCTGGGTCCGTGTAGGAGCTCTCTGGGTCTGTTTAGAAGCATTCTGTGTCTGTGTTGAAGCTGTCTCTGTCTGTAGTAGGAGCTGTCAAGGTCTCTGCAGGAGCTGTCTGGGACTGTGTAGATGCTGTCTGGGTCTGTTCAGAAGCTGCCTAGGTCTGTATAGAAGCTGTCTGGGTCTGTTTAGAAGCTGTCTGGGTCAGGGTAAGAGCTGTCTGCGTCTCTGTAGAAGTTATCTGGGTCTCCTTAGAAGCTGTCTAGTTCTGTTTATGAGCTGTCTGTGTCTGTTTAGAAGCTGTCTGTGTCTGGTTAGATGGTGTCTGGGTCTGTGTAGATGATGTCTGGTTCTGTGTATGAGCTGTCTGGGTCTGTTTAGAAGCTGGAAGAACTCAGCAGGCCAGGCAGAATCCATGGAGAGAGCAACAGAGTTAACGTTTCAGGTCGAAGACCTTTCGTCGGAACAGGAGAAAGCAGGAATTGAAATAGATTTAAAGCAAGGATAAAGCTGGGAAAAGGGGGAGGGGATGAAAGAAGAAAAGGAGAGATTAAGAGACATTGAGAGACATTCGGAGATGATCAAGGCAAGAGGAGGTGTTGATGTGACAGGTTGAGGCTAAAAGAAGTGTGAAATGCACTGGCAGAATGAAGGACAGCTGCAAGTGCATTTCACACTTCTTTTAGCCTCAACTTGTCACATTAACACCTTCTCTTGCCTTGATCATCTCTTAAGGTCTCTCAATGTCACTTAATCTCTCTTTTGTTTTTTCATCCCCTCCCGCTTATCCCAGCTTTATCCTTCCTTTAAATCTATTTCATTTCCTGCTTTTTCCAGTTCTGACGAAAGGTCTTCGACCTGAAACGTTAACTCTGTTTCTCTCTCCACGTATGCTGCCTGGCCTGCTGAGTTTTTCCAGAGTTTTCTGTTGTTATTTCGGATTTCCAGCATCCGCAGTATTTTGCTATCTGTTTAGTAGCTGTCTGGGTCTGTGTCGGAGCTTTCTGGGTCTATGTAGAAGCTGTGTTTGTCTGTTTAGAAGCAGTTTCAGTCTGTGCAGAAGCTGTCTGCATCTGTGTAGGCGCTGTCTGGGTCTGTAGAGAAGCTGTCTTGGTCTGTGTAGAAGCTGTCTGGGTCACTGTAAGAGCTGTCAGGGTCAGTGTAGAAGCTGTCTGGGTCTGTGTAGAAGCATTCTGGTCTGTGCTGAAGCTGTCTCTGTCTGAAGTAAGAGCTGTCAAGGTCTGTGAAGGAGCTGTCTGGGTCTGTGTAGAATGTCTTTGACTGTTTAGCAGCTGTCTGGCCATGAATAGAATTTGTCTGGGTCTGTGTAGTAGCTGTCTGGGTGAGTGTAAGAGCTGTCTGGGTCAGTGTAGAGGCTGTCTGGGTCTGTTTAGAAGCATTCTGTGTCTGTGTTGAAGCTGTCTCTGTCTGAAGTACGAGCTGTCAAGGTTTGTGCAGGAGCTGTATGTGTCTGATTCGAAGCTGTCTGGGTCTCTGAAGGAGCTGTATGTGTCTGTGTTGGAGCTGCCTGGGTCTGTGTGGAAGCTGTCTGCGTCTGTGTAGAAGCTGTCTGGGTCTGTTTACAAGCTGTCTGACTCGGTGAAGGAGCAGTCTGTGTCTGTTTGGAAGCTGCCTGTGTCTGTTTAGAATCAGTTTGGATCTGTGTGGAAGCTGTCTGGATCTATGTAGTAGCTTCTGGGACTGTAGTGAAGCTTTCTGCGTCTATTTACACGCTGTCTGGGGCAGCGTAAGAGTCGTCTGGGTCTGTGTAGAAGTTGTCTGGGTCTGTTTACAAGCTGTCTGCTTCTGTGTAGGAGCTGTCTGGGTCAGGTTAGCAGCTGTTTGGGTCTGTGTATAATATGTTTGTGTCTGTGTAGGAGCTGTTTGGTTATGTTTAGAAGTATTCTGGGTCTGTGTAGCACCTGTCTGGGTCTGTAGAAGCTCTCTGGATCTTTGTAGGAGCTGTCTGGTTCAAGGTACAAGCCGTCTGGGTCTGTGCAGAAGATGTTTGGGTCTGTGTAGAAGCTGTCTGCGTCTGTTAAGAAACTGAATGTGTCTGATTCGAAGCTGTCTGGGTCTGTATAGGAGCTGTATGTGTCTGTGTTAGAGCTGTCTGGGTCTTTGTGGAAGCTGTCTGCGTCTGTGTAGGAGCTGTCTTGGCCTGTTTCCAAACCCTCTGGGTCTGATTAGACGCTGTCTGGTTCTGTTTAGAAGCTGTCTGAGTTTAGGTAGGAGTTTCTGGATCTGGGTAGGAGTTCTCTGGTTCTGTTGGGAGGTGTCTGAGTATGAGTAGGAGCTTTCTGTGTCTGTGTAGGAGCAGTCTGGGCCTGTTTAGAAGATGTGTGTGTCTGTTTTGAAGTAGACCGCTTCTGTGAAGAAGCCGTCTGGTTCGGTTTATGAGCTGTATGTGTATGGTTAGAAGCTGGCTGTTTCTGTTTAGAAGGTGTCTGGGTCTGTGTAGAAGGAGTCTGGGTCTGTGTAGTAGCTGTCTGAGACTGTTTAGAAGCTGTCTGGGTCTGTGTAGGTGCTTTCTTGCTCTACATAGAAGCTGTGTGTGTCTGTTTAGAAGCAGTTTCAGTCTGTGCAGAAGCTATCTACATTTGTGTAGGCGCTGTCTGGGTCTGTAGAGAAGCTGTCTCGGTCAGCGTAGAAGCTCTCTGGTTCAGTGTAAGAGCAGTCTGGGTCAGTGTAGAAGCTGTCTGGGTCTGAAGTAGGAGCTGTCAAGGTCTGTGCAGGAGCTGTCTGGGTCTGTGTAGGAGCTGCCTGGTTCAAGGTAGAAGCCGTCTCTATCTTTGCATGAGCTGTCTGGGTCTGTATAGAAGCTGTCTGGGTCTGTTAAGAATCTGTATGTGTCTGATTCGAAGCTGTCTGGGTCAGTGTAGAAGCTGTCAGGGTCTGTTAAGAAGCTGCCTGTGTCTGTTTAGAAGCTGTCTGGGTCTGTGTAGAAGTTGTCTGGGTCTCTGTTGGATCTCTGGGTCTGTTTAGAAGCATTCTGGGTCTGTGTTGAAGCTGTCTCTGTCTGAAGTACGAGCTGTCAAGATCTGTACAGCAGCTGTCTGTGTCTGTGTAGAAGCTGTCTGGGACAGTTTAGAAGCTGTCTGGGCCTGTTTAGAAGTTGTCTGGGTCTGTGTAATAGCAGTCTGGGTCAGTGTAGAAGCTGTCTAGGTCTGTTTACAAGCTGTCTGGCTCGGTCAAGGAGCAGTCTGTGTCTGTTTAGAAGCTGTCTGTGTCTGTTTAGAATCAGTTTGGATCTGTGTGGAAGCTGTCTGGATCTATGTAGTAGCTTCTGGGACTGTAGAGAAGCTTTCTGCGTCTGTTTAGACGCTGTCTGGGTCTGTGTAGAAGTTATCTGTGTCTGTTTACAAGCTGTCTGCTTCTGTGTAGGAGCTGTCTGGGTCAGTTTAGCAGCTGTTTGGGTCTGTGTATAATATGTTTGGGTCAGTGTAGGAGCTGTTTAGTTATGTTTAGAAGCATTCTGGGTCTGTGTAGCATCTGTCTGGGTCTGTAGAAGCTCTCTGGATCTGTGTAGGTGCTGTCTGGTTCAAGGCAGAAGCCGTCTGGGTCTGTGCAGAAGCTGTTTGGGTCTGTGTAGAAGCTGTCTGTGTCTGTTAAGAAACTGTATGTGTCTGATTCGAAGCTGACTGGGTCTGTGTAGGAGCTGTATGTGTCTGTGTTGGAGCTATCTTTGTCTTTGTGGAAGCTGTCTGCGTCTGTGGAAGAGCTGTCCGGGCCTGTTTCGAAGCCCTCTGAGTCTGATTAGACGCTGTCTGTTTCTGTTTAGTAGCTGTCTGAGTTTAGGTAGGAGTTTCTGGGTCTGGGTAGGAGTTCTCTGGTTCTGTTGGGAGGTGTCTGGGTATGAGTAGGAGCTGTCTGTGTCTGTGTAGAAGCAGTCTGGGCCTGTTTAGAAGATGTGTGTGTCTGTTTTGAAGTAGACTGGTCCTGTGAAGAAGCTGTCTGGGACTGTGTTGGAGAAGTCTGCTTCTGTGTAGGAGCTGTCTGGGTCGTTGTAGGAGCTATCTGGGTCTCTTTCTAAGCTGACTGGGTCTGTCTAGAAAATTTCTGGGTCTTCAGGAGTTGCATGGGCCTGTGTTTGAGCTGTCTGGTTCTCTTAGGAGCTATCTGAGTCTGAGTTGGGGCAGTCTGGGTCTGTTCAGAAGCTGTCTCGGTCTGTTTAGAAGCAGTCTGTGTCTTTGTAGAAGCAGTCTCTGTCTGTGTAGGAGCTATCTGATACTCTTTGGGAGCAGTCTGGGACTATTTAGAAGCTGTCTAGGTCTGTGCTGAAGCTGTCTGGGTCTGTTTTGATGCTGTCTGGTTCTGTTCAGTAGCTGTCTGAGTCTGTGTAGAAGCTGTCTGGGACTGTTTACAGGCTGTCTGGTTCGGTGTAGTAGCAGTCTGTGTCTCTTTGGAAGCTCTCTGTGTCTGTTTAGAAGCAGTTTGTTTCTGTGTAGAAGCTGTCTGGATTTGTGTAGTAGCTGGCTGGCTCTGTAGCGAAGCTGTCTGCGTCTCTATAGAAGCTGTCTGCGTCTGTGGAGAAGCTGTCTGGGTCTGTGTAGGAGCTGTCTGGTTTTGTGTAGGTTCTGTCTGGGTCTTTGTAGGGATGTCTGTCTCTGTTTCGAAGCTTCTTGGGTCTGTTTAGATGCTGTATAGGTCTGTTTATGAGCTGTCTGGTTCTATTAGGAGCAGTCTGTGTCTATGGAGAAGCTGTCTGCGTCTATAGAGAAGCTGCCTGGTTCTGTTCGGAGCAGTCTGTGTCTCTGTAGGAGCTATCTGGTTCTCTTTAGGAGCTGTCTGGTTCTATATCGAAGCTGCTTGGGTCTGTTTAGATGATGTATAGGTCAGTTTAGGAGCTGTCTGGTTCTATTAGGAGCAGTCTGTGTCTGTGTAGAAGCTGTCTGGGTCTGTGTAGGAGCTGTCTGTGTCTGTCGAGAGGCTGTCTTGGTCTGTGTAGAATCTGTCTAGGTCAGTGTAAGAGCTGTCTCTGTCGGTGTAGAAGCTGTCTGGGTCTGTTTCGAAGCTGTCTGGGTCTGTGTAGAAGATGTCTGGGTCTGTGTAGGAGCTGTCTGGGTCTGTTTAGAAGCTTTCTGTGTCTGTGTTGAAGCTGTCTCGATCTGAAGTAGGAGCTGTCAAGGTCTGTGCAGGAGCTGTCTGTGTCGGTGTAGAAGCTGTCTGGGACTGTTTACAAGCTGTCTCGTTCGGTGTAAGAGCAGTCGGTGTCTATGTAGAAGCTGTGTTTGTCTGTTTAGAAGCATTTTCGGTCTGTGCAGAAGCGGTCTGCAACTGTGCAGGCGCTGTCTGTGTCTGTAGAGAAGCTGTCTCGGTCTGTGTAGAAGCATTCTGGGTCTGTGTTGAAGCTGTCTCTGTCTGAAATAGGAGCTGTCAAGGTCTGTGCAGGAGCTGTCTGGGTCTGTGTAGAAGCTGTTTGGGACTGTTTAAAGCTGACTGGGCCTGTTTAGAAGTTGTCTGGGACTGTGTAGTAACTGTCTGGGTCTGTGTAGAAGCTGTCTGGGTCAGTTTACAAGCTGTCTGGTTCGGTGTAGGAACAGTCTGTGTCTGTTTAGAAGCTGCCTGTGTCTGTTTAGAATCAGTTTGAGTCTGTGTGGATGCTGTCTGAATCTGTGTGGTAGCTGTCTGGGTCTGTTTAGAAGCTGTCTGGGTCAGTGTAAGAGCTGTCTTTGTCTGTGTAGAATATATCTCGGTCTGTGTAGGATCTGTTTGGGTCTGTTTAGAAGCATTCTGGGTCTGTGTAGCATCTGTTTGGGTCTGTAGAAGCTCTCTGCGTCTCTGTAGGAGCTGTCTGGTTCAAAGTAGAAGCCGTCTTTATCTGTGCATGAGCTGTTTGCGACTGTATAGAAGCTGTCTGGGTCTGTTTAGAAGCTGTATATGTCTGATTCGAAGCTGTCTCAGTCTGTTTAGAAGCTGTCTGTGTCTGTGTAGATGCAGTCTGTGTCTGTGTAGGAGCTATCTGATTCTCGTTGTCAGGTGTCTGGTTCTATTTAGAAGCTGTCTAGGTCTGTGCGGAAGCTGCCTGGGTCTGTTTAGAAGCAGTTTTGTTCTGTGTAGAAGTTGTCTGGATTTGTGTAGTGGCTGGCTTGGTCTGTAGAGAAGCTGACTGCGTCTGCAGAGAAGATGTCTGCGTCTGTGTAGAAGCTGTCTGGGTCAGCGTAAGAGCTGTCTGGGTCACTGTAGAAGTTGTCAGTGTCTGCTTAGAAGCTGTCTCGTTGTGTTTATGAGCTGTCTGTGTCTGTTTAGAACCTGGCTGTGTCTGTTTAGAACCTGGCTGTGTCTGTTTAGAATCTGTCTGTGTCTGTGTAGATGATGTCTTGGTCTGTGAAGGAGCTGTTTGGGTCTGTTTAGAAGCATTCTGGGTCTGTGTAGAAGCTGTCTCTGCCTGAATTAGGAGCTGTCTAGGTCCGTGTAGGTGCTGTCTGAGTCTGCTTAGATGCTGTATAGGTCTGTTTAGGAGCTGTCTGGTTCTGTTAGGAGCAGTCTGTGTGTAGAAGCTGTCTGGGTCTGTGTAGGAGCTGTCTGTAACTGTTTAGAAGCTGTCTGGCTCTGTGTGGGCGCTGTCTGGATCTGTTAGAGATGCCTGGCTATGAGTAGCAGCTGTCTGGGTCTATTTAGAAGCTGTCTGTGTCTGTGCAGGAGCTATCTGGTTCTCTTTAGGAGCTGTCTGGGTCTATATCGAAGCTGCTTGGTTCTGTTTAGATGCTGTATAGGTCTGTTTAGGAGCTGTCTGGTACTGTTAGGAGCAGTCTGTGTCTTTGTAGAAGCTGTCTGGGTCTGTGTAGGAGCTGTCTGGAACAGTTTAGAAGCTGTCTGGTTCTGTGTAGAACCTGTCTGGGTCAGTGTAAGAGCTGTCTGTGTCGGTGTAGACGCTGTCTGGGTCTGTTTAGAAGCTGTCTGTGTCTGTTTCCAAGCTGTATGCGTCAGTGTAGAAGCTGTCTGGGTCTGTTTAGAAGCATTCTGTGTCTGTGTTGATGCTGTCTCGGTCTGAAGTAGGAGCTGTCAATTTCTGTGCAGGAGCTGTCTGGGTCTGTGTAGAAGCTGTCTGGGTCTGTTTACAAGCTGTCTCGTTCGGCGTAAGAGAAGTCGGTCTCTGTTTAGAAGCTGTCTGTGACTGTTTAGAATGAGTTTAGTTCTGTGTGGAAGCTGTCTGGATCTGTGTAGTAGCTGTCTCGGTCTGTAGAGATACCGTCTGCGTCTGTGTGGAAGCTGTCTGTGTCAGAGTAAGAGCTATCTGGGGCTCTGTAGAAATTGTCTGCGTCTATTTAGAAGCTGTCTGTTTCTGTGTAGGAGCTGTTTGTGTCTGTTTAGCAGCTGTCTGGGTCTGTGTAGAAGATATCATGGTCAGTGTAGGAGCTTTCTTCTTCTGTTTAGAAGCTGTCTGTTTCTGTTTCGAAGCTGTCTGGGTCTGTTTAGGGGCTGCCTGCGTCTGTGTAGGGGCTGTCTGGGCCTGTTTCAAAGGTCTCTGGGTCTGGTTAGAAGCTCTCTGGTTCTGTTTGGAAGCTCTCTGGATTTAAGTAGGAGCTTCTGGGTCTGTGTAGGAGCTCTCTGGTTCTGTTAGGAGCTGTCTGTATCCGAGTAGGAGCTCTCTAGGTCTGTGTAGATGCTGTCGGTGTCTGTTTAGAAGATGCCTGTGTTTTTTTAGTAACAGTCTGGTTCAGTATAGGAGCTGACTCAGTCTGTGTAGGCGCTGTCTGTTTCTTTGAAGGAGTTCTCTGGGTCTTTTTTATGAGCTGCCTGGGTCTGTTTCGAAGCTGCCTGGGTCTGTTTAGCAGCTGTATGTGTCTGTGTAAGAGCTGTCTAGTTCTGTTAGGAACTGGCTGGTTCTGTGTAGAATCTGTATGTTTCTGTGTGGTTGCTATCCGGGTCTCTTTCGGAGCTGTCTGTGTGTTTAGAAGGTGTCTGAGTCAGTGTAGCAGCTCTCTGGTACTGTTAGGAGATGTCTAGGTCTGAGTGGGGGCAGCCTGGGTCTGTTTAGAAGCTGTCTGGTTCTGTGTAGAAGCAGTCTCGTTCTGTGTAGTAGCTATCTGGTTCTGTTTAGGAGCTGTCTGGGTCTGTTGAGAAGCTGTCTGTGTCTGTTTAGAATCACTCTGTGTCTGTGTAGAATCTGTCTTGGTCTGTGTACTGAAGCGCAACCTCCTCACACATAACTCCTCCGACAGCATTTCAACAGACAGCCTCTCCCTGTACACTCTCTGGGGTGGGTAGTAGTTCCTCCAGATCAGGAGACGGTGATGGTTCCTCAGTCTTCGTTGTTGCTCCCTGGTGTTTTTTCTGATATGCTGCAGAATCACACCGAGGATCAGGGCAACATCGTCAAGAGGCATGTTTCTCCCTCACAGACTTCCTCTTTAAACAGATGAAGTGCTCGTAGGGACAAATGGAAAGAGTTGTAAAAGTCATTTTAATAAAGTGAGCGTTTAGAATTTCACGTCGTGCTGTGGTGGGAAACGGTCGGTATCGGATCGGGCACCCGTCACACCCGCCTGATGATTATCAATGCCAGAGTTGAATTTCTGAGACCTGTAACATTTACACAAAGTCAAGAAATATTGCAACGAGCCTTGGTAAGACCCCATCTGGATTCCTGCCTTCAGGTTTGGGCACTGAACATCGGGAATTATATATTGGCATTTGAGTGGGAGCAGCGCAGACTCGCCAGAATATAACTGGGGCTTGAAGAGTTAATGTATAAGGACATGTTGTATAAACCTTGCATTCCTTTGGGTTGAGAAGGTTGAGTGGTGATCTAATCGAGGGATTTAAATGGTTCAAAGATTGGACAGGGTAAATAGAGGGAAAGTATTTCCACTGGTAGGGGAATCCCGAACAAGAAGGCATGGTATTAAAATTATAGCTCGGCCGTGTCGGGGTGATATTATGAGGCACTTTTTCACAGAAATATTAGTAGGAAACTGGACCCCGCTCCTCACAGTGCTGTGGATGCTGCGCCAATTGATACTTTTCAAGATTGAGATTGATCGATTTTTGTTATGTAAAAATATCAAGTGATGTGGATCAAAGGCGGGTAAATGAGGTTGAGTTGGTCTGTTGAATGGTGGAACAGGCTGGAGGATCTGAACGGCCGAGTTTGGTTCCTGCGTCCCTTTGATCGATGGGAGTGAAATTGCTTTGGGCCGGTAGCGCAAAGCGGGCAATAGCAGTTTGGAAATGGCTGTTACACCCGCCCAATTATATTTCCGGTTGAGTTAAACACATATTTTAGGAGAAAGAGAGAGCGACAGGGTAAGAGAAACAAAGAGGGGAGAGAGAGAGAAAAGAGAAAGAATAGAAAGAGATAGAAGCGACACAGACAGACTGAAAGGGAACGAGGGGAGCGCGACAGTGAGAGACACGTAGCCAGAGGTAGACAGGAAGAAAGTGAAAGAGGGGAGAGAGAGAAAGAGAAAGAGAGAAACAGAGTGAGAGAAAGTGAGAGCAAAAACAGAGAAAGAGAGACAGAGCGATAGAGAGAGATATATTTAAACAATGTTGTGACAATAAAGACTGTCGCTCATTGATCACTTTCCCTTTAAACAATGATCTTCCCTTTAACAGGCTGTCGGTTTATTTATTAATTTCCATTTAAACACTGACCTCCCCTTGAAAGTGCTGTCGGTTTATTCGTGTGGAAGTTGGTTAACCGGTCCCTCTCCGGTGTGTAAACAGACCAAGGTCCATCGAGTTGCCCTTCTCCCATCCTGGTAGTCGCACCATACAACGATGCTGGGCTACTTGCCTAATCACAGCGATCAATCTCTATCACTGAGTCCACAACACACCTAGACATGAGGCGAGGAAAACTCCAGTGATGGAGAGATTTCAGAACATGAATAACAAGTGTGAAGTGTGTTAGATCAGGAGTGTCTGAGCATTTTACCTTCACACACCGTGTAACTCTGTGAGGCTCATATACAGTTTCAATCACTCTACACACACACAACATTCAAACACGTCCAACCTTCAGGCATCCACCAGGGCATTTCATACTGCCAGATCTATTAAAGCATTCAATGACTGAATCATTTCTCCCCAGGGTGAATTCACCGATGCCCCATCCAGTGAATTGATCTGTAGAATCGTTTCATACGCACCGTGCAGTCAAATCATTTCACTCCCGTGTGAACTGGCCGATATACGGCCCGACTTCTGCACACATTAAATCACTTTCCACAGACGCTGCACCCAAACTCTCTCTCTCCCTTGTGAATTTGTAGATGTCTTTTGAAGGCTGTAACCGCGCAATATTGATTCTTACAAAATATACATTCAAACGATCTGTCTCCGGTGTGAATCCATTGAATCTTTCTCACATTGCTGTATCCTTACAATGTACTTTACAGTCATAGAATCATTCAGCACAGAAGGAGGCCATTCGGCCCATCGTGCCTGTGCCGACTCTTTCAAAGAGCTAATTAGTGACACTACCCGCTCCTTCCCCATAGCCATGCAATGATTCCCTTTTCAGGTATCGATTAAATTCCCTTTGGAATGTTACATAGAATTTGATAGAATTTGAAGCACAGAAACAGGCCATGAGACACAACAGGTCTACGGCGCTGTTCATGATCCATGCGAGCCTCCTCCCAACTTAATTCATCTCGCCCGATCAACTTTCACTGCAATTCCTCTCTCCTGTATTTACTAATCTAGCTTCTCCTGAACAGTATCTGTGCTATTCACCCCAACCACTCCTTGTGGGAGCGAGTTACACATTCTCACGAATAAAGAAGCTTCTTCTGAATTACGTGTTGGATTTCTTAGTGACCAGTTTATGTTGGCCCAAAAATTCGGCTGAATACGGGAGAGTACGAACTGTGTACTCTCGCGTATTCAGTCCCGAAGTGCCTGTTTCCTGCATGCACTGCGCATGCGCGGGAAACCGGCACTTCGGGAATTCGTGAAGGGGGCGGTTCCTAGGTGAACCGCGTGCGCACTACAGGCTGTGCGCACGCAGCACACTTAGGTTTATTTTCAGGTTTCAACGCGAGGGTAAGTATGGAAGAATTTACACATGAAGAAAGGAGGCGTAAGGCCCCCTTTTAACAAGGTAAGTAGTTAATTAAGTATTATTTAAAAAATTTTTCAACAGGTTTATCTTTTTTAGAGACTTTAAAGAAAGGTAAGTTTATTTTTATAACTTTTAAAAAGAATTTACATTTTTTCAAAAATTTAAATTTTTCTTTAAAGTGGTTAATTTATTTAACTATAGTTATTTTATTAATGTGATGGTTTTTAAAATTTATTTGAGGTTTAGCTGTTCTTTTAGGGGCAATTTGTATTCATAGTTTTGACAGTTCTGTCAAATCTATGAATGAAAGATGGTGTGCTGCCATTGGCTCTCCATGTCCCACGTGATCCCAGAGGTCGCATCGAGCTGACTGCGCCTCTGGGACACGCACACACTGCGCGCCGGCACTAGGGAGAGGCCCAGGACCCGAAGTTCGTGTGGGCCCGAAACACAACGGCCGGCGCGGAGTGTTATATCGCGGTGGATCCTTACCCCCGCGGCAAGCCTCCGAGTCAAATTTCTGGGCCATTATATTCCCCTAGTTTTGATCTCCCCTAAAATTGTAAACAACTGCTCTCCGACTACCATATCCAATCCATTCATAATGTATTAAGACCACCAACATGTCGCCCGGAGTCTTCTATGTTCTAGAGTAAAGAACCACAGCCTGTTCACTCTATCCGGATAGTTGTATCCTCTCAGTTCTGGCGCCATGCTTGTAAATCTTGCTTTCACTTTCTCCAGTTTGTTTATATCCTGATGTAATTTGGAAACCTGAACTGTCTACAGTATTCTACTTGTTCTATATATGGTCAACATTGATTCTCTGCTTTCCAATTCAATTAATCTAGAATTTAATCCAGTGCTTTGTTTGCACTTTCTTATGGCTCTGTTAACTTGGGTTGCTACTTTTCATACTTTTTGTATCTGGACTATTGATGCTTTTGCGGCTTCACTCCAGTTAAATTCTTATTTTCCAATGTGTATGTGGCCTCCATATTCCTGCTAACAAAAAGCACCACCTCACACTTATCTATATTGAAATGAATTTGCCATTTACACTCCCAATCTACTAGTTTGTTAATGTGGTCATGTATTTCGTGGCAGTCTACCTCAGTATTAACTAGTCCCAGCTATTTGTTTCCATCCGCAAATTTTGATATTGTGCTTCCGATTCCAGAGTTCAAATCATTTCTGTAAATGGTGAACAGCCGTCGTCCCAGCAGCGATCCCTTTGGAACACCACTTCCCTCCTCCGCCAGTCTGAGCAAGTACCTTAAACCCCTATTCTCTATTTTGTAGCTCGTTTGCTATCCATTCTGCCACTTGTCCCCTAACGCCGCTTACTTTGACTTTAGTCACGAGTCTACTAGTTGGTATCACATTAAAGGCCTTTTGAAAGTCCCTGTATATTATATCCCCGGCATTACAACATTCTATTCTTTGAACTGAGCAAAGCATCCAGGGATCAATATTACATTAGTTAACTGGAAACACTCGGTACCACCTCTGGGTTTAGCTCAGTTGTTTTTTATTAATTAATTTAATAATCAGTGTAAACGGACATTTCACAGCGCTCTTGAACTGCTCTCTGAACTTGGACTGAGTCACCCCGTAAATAAATGTGTTTGTGCAGCAATTTAAATTCTGCAGCATAAATCCGACTTCTGCAAAAATAATAAATTAATCATTGTAATCTGATGGATTAGTTTCTGCAAAGTTATAGTATAAGAATTCAGTAACATATGTCAACCACAAAAGTATGAAGCTGCCGGAAATAGTGCAGAGTAAAATGACCGACTTCCTTCTGCTCTCCATCTCTGGGTCAATGCCATTCTCTCCATTGCTCTGAATCCTAAGTCCCTTACGGACGCGACTGGCCATTAAAATGTGTCTGATGGTCAGTGCGTTGAGGAACAAAATTAAAGCGAATGGGAGAAATGGGGTTAAAACCATATCAAACCAGTCAAATGCCACCCATTCGGGCTCAGTAAAATAGCTTGATTTTACAACACAAAACCACGGTACGTTGTCGATGATCTCCTTAGGTTCATATATAAAGTACCAAGTAGCACTTTTCAAACTCAGCAGAATGCAGGTTGTTGCTATAACCACAGCCGCAGTTTTCTGGTGCAATAATTTGTTTTCAGCTTTTGGCAACAAATAGCAACAAAGCGATCAAAGGAGAAAGTGACTGTTAACCAGACTGAACTGTCTCTGGATGCACGAGTCAGGACAGCGATAACACTGCATACAGGTGTGATGAACAGGAAAGATCCCGGGTAAAGATATTCACTGATCCGAAATAATATGACCTCGTTGATAATGACCAGTAGATCCGTCACCACCATTCCCAGCAGGTAGCGAGTGATACATTCGGAAAGCCCGCACTTTGCTCTGAACAGGATCACAATCGCAATCAAGTTAACTGTAAGAGAGAGGAGGAAAAGGAGAAAGGAAATAGCTGATCAATTGCGACAGGGGATTCTACACACCTGAGGATAGAAACTATAATTTGAGTGTAGGGATATTCCATTATTCTCCCCCGAGTCCATAAACCTGCAATGTGAGGCAGGGTCATTGCACAGGGATCAGAAGCGACAATCTGGGAGGATGTGTCCTTTTCATGCCAGAGCCGGTGAGGCTTCCTTTCCCATTCTCAGACGCTTCCTGAGGCGATGGACATGAACTTGTATGAAATTCAAAGCTTTAAAGGTTTAAAGCTTTCCAGCTTATTCCGAGGGCGGAAATTCGCCTTCCGACATGTGATAGCAGAGTTATGTAATTGTAATATAAAAATCTACTAGTGGTTGGTCACTGGTTGAACAAAAAAATAATCAAATAAATTATAATAATGGAGAGAGGAGTTCCAGCGGGATTGGCGACTGAAGGATATGCAAGCAGTACATTCGAAGTGGGGCTCACGGAATGTAGAGTAGCTTGAGCTTCCGATCTCTTGCCATTTCAATTGTCTGCCCCACTCCCACTCTGAGCTCTCTGTCCTCGGCCATCTACTGTGCTCTAATGAAGCTCAACGGAAACTCAAGGAACTGTTTCTCAACACCGAGTTCAACATTTAATTTATTCGTGTCACTGACAAGGCCAATATTTGTTGCCCTTCCCTCATTGCCCTTGAGAAGGTGGTAGTGAGCCGCCTTCATGAACCGAAGAGGCGATTGGGTTCTGAGAAGTGAAGAACGGAACACACTGACAATAATTGGATCAATGCATCAAACAATATCATTACTCGTTAAGTACAGTCATTAGTTCATTGATATGAAGCATTTATTAAAAGAGCCTATTTAATGTAGAAGACAATTGTCTGCAGTCCAAGTGCTGAATGCATAAGATATCCCTTCGAATCATGGGACAGAAATGTTTTAGGCAATCCAGGATCAGTTACTTTTGTTGAAGTGGCAACAAATATAGTTCTTCTGTGGAATAATCAGACCTTAAAATGCATGTTCATGGCCTGTAAATTGTAGGAATATCAGTGGGAGAAGACAGCAAGACAACAATAACAACTTGTATTTATATAGCGCCTTTAACGTGATTGGTTGGTGGGTATTGCAGCTCTTTTTTGCTCCCTAATTTAGGGAAGGGTTTTATATTCAGAGCTGAGAAACAAACTTGCTACTACTTATTAAATTAATAACACAAACTAAAAAAAATAATCAAACTATATACCTAAAATATCGATTGGATACAATCTTTAACTAACTAATTATTAAATAAAACAAGTCTATAGATGGCAGGCCAGGTGGTGTGTCGGAACTGCAGCATGTGGGAGTCTGTGGAGATCATCGCGATCCCGAGCAACAGCATCTGCAGTAAGTGTCTGCAACTCGAGGAACTCCGGTTCAGAATTGTTGAGCTGGAGTACGAGCTCAAGACATTGCGATGCATCAGGGAAGGTGAGATTTATCTGGACACTTTGTTCCAGGAGGCAGTCAAACCCTTTAGGTGAAGCAGTACTTTAGAGTTCCTCAGTTGTCAGGGACAGGAAGGTATGACTGAGAGTCAGGAAGGTATGGGGACCCAGGATGTAGTGATGGAGGGGCCTAAGCCCTGGACCTTGTCCAACAGGTATGAGTTAATTTCTATATTTAAGGAAGAGGAAACGGACTGCAGGGACGATGGACAAACTGACCAAGGCACTCTTGTTCAGGGGGCCATCCAAGTGGGTGGAGAATGAGGGAATGTGGTAGAAGTAGGGGAAAGTATAATCATGGGGATAGACACAGTTCTCTGCAGCCGCGAAAGAGTGTCCCGAAGGCTGTGTGCCTGACATGATTAAGGATATATCGTTGCGGCTGGAGTAGAAATTGGAATGGGAGGGGGCGGATCCAGTTGCCGTGGTCCATGGAGGAACCAACGACATAGTTATAACTGAGAATCAGTTAATGCTGAACGAGTTTGAGGAGCTAGGTTCTAAATTAATTAGCAGAACCACAAGGGAAATAATCACTGGATTACTGCCTAAGCAACGCACAAATTGGCATAATCTCAAGCAGATCAGAGAGCTAAATGTATGGCTCAAAGAGTGGTGTTGGAAAAAGGGGTTTCAATTCATGGGGCACTGGCACCAGTATTGGGGAAAGAGGGAGCTGTCCCATCGGGTCGAGCTCCATTAAATCAGGCTGGGACCAGCGTCCTGTCGAATCGAATAAGTAAAGCTGTAATAGGGCTTTAACCTAAAAATGGGGGGAGGGGTCAGGTGAGGGGAAGTTTAGAAATCTAAAGAAAAAGGTCAAGGCAATAGAGCAGTGTAGCGATCTGGGTCAAAATAAGCATAGTGTGACAGGAAGGGCAGAGAGTTTAATGTTAGCAGTGCAGCAGAGAATAAGGTCAAAGCAGAGAATAAAGGTAAAAAAATAAAGGCTCTTTATCTTAATGCATGAAGCATTTGTAACAAGATAGCCGAACTAGTGGCACAAATATAGATACATGTTTTTGATCTATTAGCCATTGAAGTGACATGGCTGCAGGGTGACCAAGGTTGGGAACTAAATGTTCCAGGGTGCTTGACGTTTCGAAAAGACTGACAGAATGGAAAAGGAGGGGGAGTAGCTCTGATAATAAAGGATGACGTAAGGACAATATCAAGAAAGGATCTCGGCTCAGAAAATTAGGAAGTAGAATATGAATGGGTGGAGATAAGCAAAAACAAGGGGCAGAAAACACTGGTAGAAGTACTAGAGAGGCCCCCCAAAAGTAGCTGTACCGTTGGACAAAATATTCATCAAGAAATAGTTGGAGCTTTCAACAAAGTTAACGCAATTATATTGGGGGACTTTAATCTTCAGATAGACTGGGCAAATCAAATTGACAAAGGTAGTCTGGAGGACGAGTCAATTGAATGCATTCGGGACAGTTTCCTAGAACAATATATCATGGAACCAACCAATGAACAGGCTATATTAGAACTTGTATTGTGTAATGAGACACAGTTAATCAGGAATCACATATTAAAGAATCATCTGGGGCAGAGTGATCATAATATGATAGAATTTTACATTAATTTTGAGAGTGCCTTGCCTAACTCCGAAACTAGAGTCTTATACTTAAATAATGCCAATTACATAGGTATGAGGGGTGAGCTGGGTACGGTTGATTGGAAAAAAAATTCAAAACTATGGCGGTAGATATGCAGTGGCTAACATGTAAAGAAATATTTCATAATTCTCAACAAAAATACATTCGATTGAAAAACAAAAACTCCAAGGGAATAATGATTCAATGATGGCTATGTAAAGTCGTTAAGGATAACATTAGATTGAAAGAAGAAGATTATTCAGTTGCAAAGAATAGTAATAAGCCTGAGGATTGGGAGAGTTTCAGAATCCAGCAAAGGTTGATCAAAAAATTGATTAAAGGGAAAATATAGTATAGGAGAGAAAACCAGCAAGAAATATAAAAGCAACTGTAAGAGTTTCTACAAGTATGTAAAATGGAAAAGAGTAGCAAACGTAAACGTTGATACCTTAGAGACTGAGACAGGAGAATGATTATGGGGAATAAGAAATGGCAGAAAAGTTAAACAATTATGTTGTATCTGTCTTCACATTAGAAGAGACAAAAAAATACCAAAAATGGTGGGGAATCAATGGTTTGACGAGGATGAGGAACCTAACGCAATTAATAAAAGTAAAGAGAAATTACTTGAGATAGTAATGGGACTAAAAACCGAAAAATCCCCTGGACCTGACGGCCTACGTCCTAGGGTTCCATAAGACGTGGCCGAAGAGATAGTAGATGCATTGGTTTTGATCTTCCAATATTCCCTCGATTCTGTAATGGTCCCATCGGATTGGAAGGTCGCAAATGTAACACAGTTATACAAGAAAGGAGGGAGAAAAAAACAGGGAACTACAGACCAATTAGCCTGACATCAGTCGTCGGGAAAATGCTGGAATCCATTGTTAAGGAAGTGGTGCAAAGTCACTTAGAAAATCTTAGCATAATAGGGCAGAGTTAATATGGTTTTATGAAAGGGAAATCGTGTTTGACAAATTTATTAGAGTTTTTTGAGGATGCAGCTAGCAGGGTAGATTAAGGGGAACCAATGCATGTAGTATATTTAGATTTCAAAAAGGCATTTGATAAGTTGCTGTATAAAAGTTTATTACACAAGATTAGGGCTCATGGGTTTTGGGCAAATATAGTAGCATGGGTAGAGGATTGGTTAACGGACAGAAAACAGAGAGTAGGGATAAACGGATCTTTTTCAGGTTGGCAGCCATTAACTAGAGGGGTGCCGCAAGTATCAGTTTTGGGCCTTCATCTACTTACAATCTACATTAATGAACTAGTTGAAGGAAACGAGTGCAGATGATACAAAAATAAGTGGGACAGCAAGTTGTGAGGAGAATACAAACAGTCTGCAAAGGGATAGAGATAGACTAAGTGAGAGGGCAGTAAGGTGGCAGATGAAGTATAAAGTAGGGAAATGTGAGGTTATTCACTTTGGTAGGAAGAATAGAAAAACTGAATATTTTTTAATTGATGAGAAAATTTCAAATGTTGTTGTTCAGAGAGATATGGGTGTCCTCGTGCAAGATACATAGAAAGCTAGCATGCAGTTACAGTAAGCAATAAGGAAGACAAATGGCATGTTGGCCTTTACTGCAAGAGAGGTTGGAGTATATGAGTAAGGAAGTCATTCTTCCATTGTACAGGGCCTTGGTGCGACCACACCTTGAGTACTGTGCACAGTTTCGTTCTCCTTATCTAAGGAAGGATAAACTTGCCTTGGAGTTAGTGCAACATAGGTTCACTCGATTAATTCCTGGTATGAGAGGGCTGTCCTAAGATAATAAATTATTTAGAATGGGCCTATACACTCTGGAGTTTAGAAGAATGAGACGTGATCTCCTTGAAACATACAAGATTCTGAAGGGGATTGACAGGGTAGATGCTGATAGGTTGTTTCCCCTGGCTGGAAGGTCTAGAATTATGGGGCATAGTCTCAGGATAAGGGGTAGGCCATTTAAGACTGAGATGAGGAAGAATTTCTTCACTCAGATTGTTCTGAGTCTTTGGAATTCTCTGCCCAGAGGGCTGTGAATGCTGAGTCTTCGAGCATATTCAAGGCTGAGATAGCTAGATATTTGTACTCTCGGGTAATCAAGAGAGGCGGAGAGCGGACGGGAAAAGAGTTGAGTTCGATGGTCAGCCTTGATCTTATTGAATGGCGGAGCAGGCTCGAAGGGCCGTATGGTCTACTCCTGCACTTCCTTCTGATGTTCTTATGTTTTATGTTCTAAAATTTCCCAAGGCGCTTCAGAGGAGTGTTACAAAACAAAATTTGGCACCGAGCCACTTAAGGAGAAATTAGTGGAGATGACCTAAAGCTGGGTCAAAGAGGTAGGTTTTAAGGACAGGCTTAATGGAGGCGAAAGGCGAGAGGTTTAGGGAGGGAATTTCCGAACTTATGGCCTAGGCAGCTGAAGGCACGTTGAGTAATGTTTCAGCAATTTAATTCAGGGATGCTCAGGAGGCCAGAATTAGACGAGTGCTGATATCTCATAGTGTCATAGAATCACAGAAATATTCGGCTTAGAAGGAGGCCATTCGACCCATCGTGACTGTGTAGGTCTAAAAAGAGCTATCTAGTCTAACCCCACTTTCCAGTTCTTGGTCCGTTGCCCTGTAGGTTACGGCAATTCAAGTGCTTATCCAAGTACTTTTTAAATGTGATGGGGGTTTCTACCTCTACCACCCTTTAAGGCAATAATTTCCACACCCCAACCACCTCTGGGTGAAAAAGTTCTCCTCAGCTCCCCTCTAATCCTTTGAGCAATTATATTAAAACGATGCCACCTGGTTATTGACCTCGCTGCTGGGGGAAATAGGTCCTTCCTATCCACTCTAACTCGGTCCCTCACAATATCATACACCTCAATCAATTCATCCCTCAGCCTATTCAATCTTTCCTCATAACTAAAATTCTCCAGTCCTGGCAAAATCCTCGTAAATCTCCTCTGGGCCCTCTCCGGTGCAATCACATCTTTCCTTTAATGTGGTGACCAGAACTGTACGATGTGCTCTGGCAGTGGCTTATCCAGTGATTTATACATTTCAAGCATAACCTCCCTGCTCTTGTATTCTATGCCTCGGCTAATAAAGGCAAGCCTTCCGTATGCCTTCTTAACCACCGTATCGACCTGGCCTGCTACGCTCAGGGACCTGTGGAGATGCACTCCAAGCTCCCTCTGTTCGTCTACACTTCTCAGTATCCTGCATTGTGCATGAAATTGCCTTGTTATTGTGTATTCATTACCATCTTAGCCCTCCCCAAATGCATTATCTCACACTTCTCCGGATTGAATTTCAATTGCCCCTTTACTGCCCACCTGACCAGTCCATTGATGTCCTCCTACACTCTGCAAACTTCTTCCGCAATAGGAACAACACCACCAATTTGTTTATCATCTGCAAACTTCTTAATCATGCCCCCTACATTGAAGTATAAAGCATTGATGTATACAAGAAAAGAAAGAGGTTAGTAAAAACAAACGTAGGTCCCCTGCAGTCGGAAACAGGGGAAGTCGTAATGGGGAACAAGGAAATGGCAGATCAATTGAACAAGTACTTTGGTTCGGTGTTTACTGTGGAGGACACACACAACCTGCCGGAAATAAAAGGGGTCAGAGGATCTGGTAAGAGGGAGGAGCTGAGGGAAATCCTTATTAGTCGGGAAAAGGTATTGGGAAAATTGATGGGACTGAAGGCTGAAAAATCCCCGGGGCCTGATGGTCTGCATCCCAGAGTACTTAAGGAGGTGGCCTTGGAAATAGTGGATGCATTGACGATCATTTTCCAACATTCCTTAGACTCTGGATCAGTTCCGATGGAGTGGAGGGTGGCCAATGTAACCCCTCTTTTTAAAAAAGGAGGGAGGGAGAAAGCAGGGAATTATAGACCGGTCAGCCTGACATCGGTTGTGGGTAAAATGATGGAAGCAATTATTAAAGATGTCATAACAGACCATTTGGAAAGTGGCGACATGATAGGTCCAAGTCAGCATGGATTTGTGAAAGGGAAATCATGCTTGACAAATCTTCTGGAATTTTTTGAGGATGTTTCCAATAGGGTGGACAGGGGGGAACCAGTAGATGTGGTGTATTTGGACTTTCAGAAGGCCTTCGACAAGGTTCCACACAAGAGATTGGTGAGCAAAGTTAAAGCACATGGGATTGGGGGTAATGTGTTGACGTGGATTGAGAACTGGTTGGCACACAGGAAACAAAGAGTAGGAGTAAATGGGTACTTTTCAGAATGGCAGGCAGTGACCAGCGGGGTACCGCAGGGTTCGGTGCTGGGACCCCAGCTGTTTACATTATATATTAATGATTTGGACGAAGGGATTAAATGTAATATCTCCAAATTTGCGGATGACACTAAATTGGGAGGCAGTGTGAACAATGAGGAGGATGCTAGGAGGCTACAGAGTGACTTGGACAGGTTGGGTGAATGGGCAAATGTATGGCAGATGAAGTACAATGTGGATAAATGTGAGGTTATCCACTTTGGTGGTAAAAATAGAGAGGCGGACTATTACCTGAATGGTGGCAGATTAGGGAAAGGGGAGGTGCAACGAGACCTGGGCATCATGGTACATCAGTCATTGAAGGTGGGAATGCAAGTGCAGCAGGCAGTCAAGAAAGCAAACGGAATGATGGCCTTCATAGCAAGGGGATTTGAGTACAGGAGTAGGGAGGTGATGCTGCAGTTGTACAGGGCCTTGGTGAGGCCACACCTGGAGTATTGTGCGCAGTTTTGGTCTCCTAACTTAAGGAAGGACATTCTTGCTATTGAGGGAGTGCAGCGAAGGTTCACTAGATTGATTCCTGGGATGGCCGGACTGACATATCAAGAAAGATTGGGTCAACTGAACTTGTATCCTCTGGAGTTCAGAAGAATGAGGGGGGATCTTATAGAGACATTTAAAATCCTGACTGGTTTAGACAAATTAGATGCGGGCAGAATGTTCCCAATGGTAGGGAAAACTAGAACCAGGGGTCACAGTCTAAGGATTAAGGGGAAGCCATTTAGGACTGAGCTGAGGAGGAACTTCTTCACCCAGAGAGTGGTGAATCTATGGAATTCTCTTCCACAGAAGGTTGTTGAGGCCAGTTCGCTAAATATATTCAAAAGGGAGTTAGATATAACACTCACAACTAGTGGGATCAAGGGGTATGGCGAGAAAGCAGGAATGGGGTACTGAGGTAGCATGTTCAGCCATGAACGCATTGAATGGCGGTGCAGGCTCGAAGGACCGAATGGTCTACTCCTGTACCTATTTTCTATGTTTCTATGTTTCTAAAAAGCATGCAGCCTAGTACCGAGCTTTGCGGAATCCCACCGGAAACAGTTTTCCAGCCGCATCAACATCCGCCGACCCTTTGCTCAACCATTGGTGTCCGTACTTTCTGTTGCCTGGAGGAGATTATAGAGAAAGGGAGGGCCGAGGCCTTGGAGGGATTTGAAAACAAGGAAGATAATTTTAGTAACGAGGCGTTGCATAACCGGGAGACAATTTGGGCGCACAGGGGTGAACGGGACTTGGTGCGAGTCAGGACATGGGGAGTAGAGATACCGATGACCTAAACATTACATAGGGTAGAACGTGGGAGGCCAGCCAACAGTGCGTGAGAATAATCACGTCCAGAGGTAACAATGTAGTGGATGACGGTTTCAGCTGCAGGTGAGCTGAGGCAGGGGCAGAGGTGGATGATGGTATGGCGGTCGAATTATGTGGTCTTAGTTTTGGAGCGGATATGTTCGCAGAATCTCATTTTCAGGGTCAAATATGACACCAAGTTTGCGAACAATCTGGTTCAACCTTACATAGAAGCTCTGGAGAGGGATGGAATTGGTGTTTCGAGAACGAAGTTTGAGGCAGGATGCGAGTCCAGGTGGGCTAGAGCAACAAAGGCTTCCCGGAGTACAAATACACTAATCACTAAAAGTTGTGACGCTTCTTAGCAAGGCCATAAAAAAGTAAACCAAGCACTAGTGTTTATTTTTGAGGTGTAGAATTGAAAAATAGGGAAGAAATGCTGAACCTGCATCGAAACTTGCTTAGACAACTCTTGGAGCATTGCTTACAGTTCTGGTCGCCATGTTAAAAAAAGGATATAGAGGCACTGTAGAGGGTGCAGAGAAGATAACAAGGATGATACCAGAAATGAGAGGGTCTACATATCAGTAAAGGTTGAATAGGCTGAGTCTCTTATCTCTTGCAAAAAGATGGCTGAGGGGTGACTTAATAGTGGTCTGTAAAATAATCAAAGGTTTTGATAGAGTTGATATGGAGAGAAAGTTGCCAATTGTGTGAAGAACATAACTAGAGGACATTCAATAAAGTCACCAAGAAATCCAATATGGAATTCAGAAGAAACTTCTTAACGCAAAGAGTGGTGAGAATGTGGAACTCGGTACCAATGGTTGTGGTTGAAGCGAAAAATATAAATGCATTTGAGGGAAGGATGGACATGCATATGAGGGAGAAGGGAGTAGAGGGTTATGCTGATAGATTTCGTTTAATAAAGAATGGAGGAAGCTCGAGTGAGCATAATGACGTCTGGGCCGAATGGCTTGTTTCTGTGCCGTATATCTTGTGTTTACATAGGAAATCCCAACCAATACAGCACGTCAATGTAAAACGACATTTCAATCTAATACAGCACTTCAATCTAATGCAGCACTTCAATCTAATGCAGCACTTCAATCTAATACAGCACTTCAATCTAATACAGCAGTTCAATCTAATGCAGCACTTCAATCTAATACAGCAGTTCAATCTAATACAGCACTTCAATCTAATACAACACTTCAATCTAAAGCTACGTTTCAATTCAATACAGCACTTCAATTAAATACAGCACTTCTACCTGATAAAGCACTTCAATCTCATACAACACTTCAATCTAATACAGAACTTTAATCTAATACAGCACTTCAATGTAATACAGCGCTTCCAGCTGATACAGCACTTCAATCTAATACAGCACTTCAATCTAATACAGCACGTCAATCTAATGCAGAACTTCAATCTAATACAGCACTTCAATCTAATCCAGCACTTCCATCTAATACAGCACTTAGATTCAATAAAGCTGTCAAATCTAATAGATAGAATTTTTTAAAAAGTGAAATTATGCTGAACCTGTATCGAATCTTGGTTAGGCCACAATTATATTACTGTGTACAGTCGGATCGCCATATTATTAAAGGGTTAGAGAGGCACTGGAGCGGGTGCAGAGAAGATTTCCAAGAATAATACCAAAAATGCGACGGTATAAAATTTAGGAACGGATGAAAAGGTTAGGTCACTTTTCTCTTGCAAAGGAATGGTGCGGGGCGCCAAGTAGAGTTCTTTAAAATTATGAAAGGTTTTGACAGAGCAAATACAGATAGAATGTTACTTTTGTGGGGACCAGCGTAACTAGAGGCCATTCAGATAGTCATCCAGAAATCCAATCGAAATTTCAGAAAAAACTTATTTTCCCAAAGAGTGGTGAGAATGTGGAAAACGCTACAACATGGAATGGTTGAAGGGAACGATATAGATGCATTTAACGGGAGGCTGGGCAAGACTATTAGGGAAAAGGGAACAGAGGGATATGCTCATATATTTGCTACAATAGCAAAATACTGCGGATGCTGGAAAACTGAAATAACAACAGAAAGCGCTGGAAAACCTGAGCAGGCTCTGAATGTTCTGACGAAGGGTCTTTCACCTGAAACGTTAACACTGTTTCTCTCCCCACGGATGTTGCCTGGCCTGCTAAGATTCTCCAGCGCTTTCTGTTGCTCATATATTTAGCTGATTAAAAAGGGAGGAGGCTCGAGTGCAGAATAAACGTCGGCATGGACTGGCTGGGCAGAAGGGCCTTTTTCTCTGCACTATATCCTATGTAATCCATGTAATCCCAGGCAATACAGAAATGCAATCAAATACAACACTTCAATCTAATACAACACTTCAATCTAATACAGCCCTTCAATCTAATACAGCACTTGAATCTAATACAGCACTTCAATATAATACAGCACTTCAATCTAATACAACACTTCAATCTAATACAGCACTTCAATCGAATACAGCACTTCAATCTAATACAGCACTTCAATATAATACAGCACTTCAGTCAAATACAGCAATTCAATCTAATACAACACTTCAAATTAATACAGCACTTTAATCTAATAGAGAAATTCAACCTGATATAAAACTTCAATCTAATACAACACTTCAATCTAATACAGCACTTCAAAATAATACACCACTTCAATATAATACAGCCCTTCAATCTAGCACAGCACTTCAATCTCATACAGCACTTCAGTCTAATACAGCACTTCAATTTAACAGAGAATTTCAATCTAATATAAAACTTCAATCTAATACAGCCTTCAATCTAATACAACACGTATATCTAATACAGCACTTCAATGTAATACAGCACTTCAATCTAATACAGCACTTCAATCTAATACAGCACTTCAATATAATACAGCTCTTCCATCTAATACAGCACTTCAAATGTAATGCAGAGATTCCAACTGATACAACACTTCAATATAAAACAACACTTCAATCTAATATAGCACTACAATCTAATACAGCTCTTCAGTCCAATACAGCACTTCAACCTAATAGAAAAAATAAATCTAATATAAAACTTCAATCTAATACAGCAATTCAATCTAATACAGCACATCCATCTAATACAGCATTTCAATCTAATGCAGCGCTTTCAGCTTCTACAGCACTTCAATTTAATACAGCACTTCAATCTAATAAAACACTTCAATCTAAAACAGCACTTTCATCTAATCCAGCACTTCAATCTAATACAACACTTTAATCTAATACAGCACTTCAATCGAATAGAGAAATTCAATCTAATAAAAGACATCAATCTAATACAAAACTTCAATCTAACACAACAGTTCCAGCTAATACAGCACTTCAATCCAATACAACCCTTCAATCGAATACAGCACTTCAATCTAATACAGCACAATACAAATCGGACGGTTTGCACCTGGGCAGGACCGGGACCGATGTCCTTGAGGGAGTGTTTGCTAGTGCTCTGGTGGAGGATTTAAACTAAAATGGCAGGCTGTTGGGAACCTGATCAGGGAGACAGAGGAAAGGGAAACTAGGATAGAAGCAAAAATCAGGAAGGAAAAAAACAAAGGTGTCAGTCAGAGTAATCAAGAGTTTAAATCAAACGTGGCCACAGTAAATAATAATTCTAAAAGGTCTAAGAGCGTTAAAAAATAAGCCTGAAGGCTTTGTGTCTTAATGCGAGGAGCAATCGTAATAAGGTGGATGAATTAGCTGTGCAAATAGAGGTAAACGAAGATGATAAGATTGGGATTACGGAAACATCGCTCCAGGGTGACCAAGGCTGGGAACTCAACATCCAGGGGTATTCAATATTCACGAAAGATAGGCAAAAAGGAAAAGGAGGTGGGGTAGCATTGTTGGTTAAAGAGGGGAATAACACAATTGTAAGCTGGTCTATTAGCTCTGATGATGTGGAATCTGTATGGGTAGAACTGAGAAATACCAAGGGGAAGAAAACGCTAGTGGGAGTTGTGTATAGACCTCCAAACAGTAATACGGAGGTTGGGGATGGCATTAAAAGGGAAATTAGAGAAGCGTTCAATAAGAGCACAGCAGTTAACATGGGCGACTGTAATCTACATATAGATTGGGCTAACCAAATTAGTAACAATACTGTGGAGGAGGAATTCCTGGAGTGTATACGGAATGATTTCCTGGACCAATATGTCGAGGAACCAACTGGAGATCAGGCCATCTTAGACTGGGTATTATGTAATGAGAAAGGAATAATTAGCAATCTTGTTGTGCGAGGCCCCTTGGGTCGGAGCCATCATAATATGATAGAATTCCTCATTAAGATGGAGAGTGAAGTAGTTGACTCAGAGACTCGGGGTCCTGAATTTAAATAAAGGAAACTACGAAGGTATGAGGCGCGAGTTGGGTAGTATTGATTGGGGAATGTCACTCAAAGGGTTGACGCTGGATAGGCAATGGCAAACATTTAAAGATCGCATGAATGAACTACAGAATTCGTTATTCCCAGTTTGGCATAAAAATAAAAAAAGGTGACTCAACCGTGGCTAACAAAGGATATTAGGGATAGCATAAGATCCAAGGAGAGGACATATACATTGGCCAGAAAAACCAGAAAACCGGTGGATTGGGAGCAGTATAGGATTCAACAAATAAGGACAAAGGGATTAATGAAGAGGGGGAAAATAGAGTATGAGAGTAAACTTGCAGGGAACATAAAAACTGACTGTAAAAGCTTTTATAGATATGTGAAGAGAAAAAGATTGGTGAAGTCAAGAGTAGGTCCTTTGCAGTCAGAATCAGGGGAATTTATAATGGGGAACAAAGAAATGGCAGACCAATTAAATACATACTTTGGTTTTGTCTTCACAAAGGAGTACACAAATAACCTCCCAGAGATGTCGGGGAACATAGGGTCTAATGAGAGGGAGGATCTGAAAGAAATCAGTATTTGTAGGGAAACAGTGTTAGGGAAATTGACGGGATTGAAGGCCGATAAATCCCCAGGGCCTGATAATCTACATCCTAGGGTACTTAAGGAAGTGGCCCTAGAAATAGTAGATGCATTGCTGGCCATCTTCCAAAATTCTATTGAATCTGGTACAGTACCCTTGGATTGGAGGGTAGCTAATGTTACCACACTATTCAAAAAAGTTGGTAGAGATAAAACGGGGAATTATAGACCAGTAAGCCTGACATCGGTAGTGGGGAAAATGCTAGAGTCCATTTTAAAAGATGTAATAGCAGAGCACATTGAAAACAATGACAGGATCGGACAAAGTCAACATGGATTTACAAGAGGTAAATCGTGCTTGACTGATCTATTGGAATTTTTTGAGGATGTAACTGTTAAAATAGATAAGGGAGAACCAGTGGATGTGGTGTATTTTGACTTTCTGAAGGCTTTCGATAAGGTCCTGCATAAGAGATTAGTGTGTAAAGTTAAGGCACATGGGATTGGGGGAAGGTATTGACTTGGATAGAGAACTGGTTGGCAGACAGAAAGCAAAGAGTTGGAATAAATGGTTTTTTTTCCGAGCGGCAGGCAGTGACTAGTGGGGTACCGCAGGGATCGGTCCTAGGACCCCAGCTATTCACAATATATATTAATGATCTAGACGAGGGAATTGGATGTAAAAGCTCCAACTTTGCAGACGACACAAAGCTGGGTGGGAGTGTGTGCCGTGAGGAGGATGCCGAGAAACTCCAGTATGATTTGGACAAGTTGGGTGATTGGGCAGAAGCATGGCAGATTCAATATAATGTGGATAAATGCGAGGTTATCCACTTTAGTGTCAAAAACAGGAAGGCAGTTTATTATCTGAATGGCAATAGATTGGGAGAAGGGAAAGTGCAACGAGACCTGGGTGTCCTTGTGTACCAGTAGCTGAAGCTAAGCATGCAGGAGCAGCAGGCGGTTGCGAAGGCAAATGGTATGTTGGCTTTCGTAGCGAAAGGGTTCGAGTACAGGAACAAGGATGTCTTGCTGCAGATGTACATGGCCTTGGTGAGACCACATCTTGAGTATTGTGTGCAGTTTTGGTCGCCTTATCTGAGGAAGGATGTTCTTGCCATGGGGGGAGTGCAGCGAAGATTCAGCAGGCTGATACCTGGGTAGGCAGGAATGACGTATGAGGCTTATACTCGCTGGATCTTTATGAATGAGAGAGGATCTCATTGAAGCTTATATAATTATAACAGGACTAGACAGACTAGATGCAGAAAGGATGTTACCGATGGCGGGGGAGTCCAGAACCAGGGGTCACAGTCTAAGGATAAGGGGTAAGGCATTTAGGACTGAGATGAGGAGGAATTTCTTCACCCAGAGAGTGATGAACCTGTGGAATTATCTACCACAGAAGGCAGTAGAGGCCAATTCATTAAATATATTCATGAAGGAGTTAGATATATTTCTTAAAGCTAAAGGGATCAAGGGATATGGAGAGAAGGCAGGGACAGGGTACTGAATCTGGATGATCAGCCATGATCTCATTGAATGGCGGAGCAGGCTCGAGGGGTTGAATGGCCTACCCCTGCTTCTATCTTGTACGTTTAATAGAATACAGAACTTCAATCTAATAAGCACTTCAATCTAATACAGCATTTAAATCTAATAATGCACTTCAAAGTAATGCAACACTTCAATCTATTACAGCACTTCGATTCAATACAGCTCTTCAATCTATTACAGCCCTTCAATCAAATACAGCACTTCAATCAAATACAGTACTTCAATCTAGTACAGCACTTCATTCTAATACCGCACTCCAATCTAATACAGGCCTTCAATCTAATACAACACTTCAACATAATACAGCACTTCAATCTAATAGAGAAATTCAATCTAATATAAAACTTCAATCTAATACAGCACTTCAATCCAATACAGAACTTCAATCAAATACAGCACTTCAGTCTAATACAGCGCTTCAATCAAATAAAGCACATCAATCTAATACAACACCTCAACCCAATACATTACTTCAATTCAATACAGCACTTCAATATAATACAGCACTTCAATCTAATACAGCAATTCAATCTAATCCAGCACTTCAATCTAATAAAGCAATTCAATCTATTTCAGCACTTCAATCAAATACAGCACTTTCATCTCATTCAGCACATCCATCTAATCCAACACAGCAATCTAATTCAGCCCTTCAATCTAATTAAGCATTTCAATCTAATACAGCACATCAATCTAATTCCGCACTTCCATCAAATACAGCACTTCAATGAAAAACAGCCCTTCAATCTAATACAGTCCTTCAATCTAAGACAGCACTTCTATCTAATTCAACACTTCAATCTAATACAGCACTTCAGTCTAATACAGCCGTTCAATCTATTACAGTACTTCAGTCCAATACAGCACTTCAACCTAATACAGCACTTCCATGTAAACAGCACTTCCATCAAATACAGCACTTCAATAAAACACAGCCCTTCAATCCAATACAGTCCTTCAATCTAATACAGCACTTCAAACTAATGCAGCCCTTCAATCTAATACAGCCCTTCAAACTAATACAGCACTCCAGTCTAATACAAAACTTCAATCTAATGCAGCACTTCAATCTAATACAGCCCTTCAATCTAATACAGCACTTCAATCAAATACAGCTCTTCAATCTAATACAGCACTTCAATCTAATACAACACTTCAATCAAATACAGCAATTTAATTTAATTCAGCACTTCAATATAATACAGCACTTCAATCTAATACAGCACTTCAATGTAATACAGCCCTTCAATCTAATAAAACACTTCAATCAAATACAGTAATTTAATTTAATTCAGCACTTCAATATAATACAGCACTTCAATCAAATACTGCAATTCAATCTAATACAGCAATTCAGACTAATACTGCACAACAATCTAATAGAGAATTTCAATCTAATATAAAACTTCAACCTAATACAGCACTTCAATCTAATACAGCACTTCACACTAATACACCACTTCAATCTAATACAGCACTTCAGTCTAATACAGCTCTTCAATGTAATACAGATCGTCAATCTAATACAGCACTTCAATCTAATACATCACTTCAATCTAATACAGCACTTCAATCTAATACAGCCCTTTAATCTAATACAGCACTTCAATCTAATACAGCACTTCAATCTAATGCAGCACTTCAATCAAATACAGCACTTTCATCTCATTCAGCACATCCATCTAATCCAACACAGCAATCTAATTCAGCCCTTCAATCTAATTAAGCATTTCAATCTAATACAGCACATCAATCTAATTCCGCACTTCCATCAAATACAGCACTTCAATGAAAAACAGCACTTCCATGTAAACAGCACTTCCATCAAATACAGCACTTCAATAAAACACAGCCCTTCAATCCAATACAGTCCTTCAATCTAATACAGCACTTCAAACTAATGCAGCCCTTCAATCTAATACAGCCCTTCAAACTAATACAGCACTCCAGTCTAATACAGAACTTCAATCTAATGCAGCACTTCAATCTAACACAGCACTTCAATCAAATACAGGACTTCAATCTAATACAGCACTTCAATGTAATACAGCCCTTCAATCTAATAAAACACTTCAATCAAATACAGTAATTTAATTTAATTCAGCACTTCAATATAATACAGCACTTCAATCAAATACTGCAATTCAATCTAATACAGCAATTCAGACTAATACTGCACAACAATCTAATAGAGAAATTCAATCTAATATAAAACTTCAATCTAATACAGCCCTTCAATCTAATACAGCACTTCAATCAAATACAGCTCTTCAATCTAATACAGCACTTCAATCTAATACAACACTTCAATCAAATACAGCAATTTAATTTAATTCAGCACTTCAATATAATACAGCACTTCAATCAAATACTGCAATTCAATCTAATAGAGAATTTCAATCTAATATAAAACTTCAACCTAATACAGCACTTCAATCTAATACAGCACTTCACACTAATACACCACTTCAATCTAATACAGCACTTCAGTCTAATACAGCTCTTCAATGTAATACAGATCGTCAATCTAATACAGCACTTCAATCTAATACATCACTTCAATCTAATACAGCACTTCAATCTAATACAGCCCTTTAATCTAATACAGCACTTGAATCTAATACAGCACTCAATCTAATGCAGCACTTCAATCTAATACAGCACTTCAATCTAATACAGCACTTCAATCTCATACAGCCCTTCAATCTAATACAGCACTTCAATCTAATACAGCACTTCAATCTAATACAGCACTGCAATCTAATACAGCCCTTCAATCTAATACAGCACTTCAATCTAATACAGCCCTTCAATCTAATACAGCACTTCAATCTAATACAGCACTTCAATCTAATACAGCACTTCAATCTAATACACAATTTCTAACTATTACAACAATTCAAGCTGATAAAGCACCTCAAACGAAGAGCCATACCCCGAGTGTAACTAACTGGGATTTCCATAACTAAGTTTGTTGTAGTGCCTCACCTGGAATACCAAAGACTGCAAGGATGATGAAGTATACGGATCCTATTGAGTAAAATGTTGCCAACATTCTCTGCGTTAAGAGATCTGTCCCTTCGTACTGCAGGCAATCTCTCTGAATTAATCTCTGATGCAATACATTCCCAGCGCCTTCCATTTATACACTGTAGGATGTCCACTGGGACTATCGGGTAACAACATCGTTTAAATTAGTTCTTGTTGTTAGAAGAAATATATTCAGCTTTCTGTTCCTGCTATGATGAAAGTCTCAAAGACTGAATAATTTTGATAATATTGGTGAGCGAAATTGAAATTTGACGCTGCATTCGCTCAATAATATCTTGTTTATTTTATCAAGATGGTGCTCATCAGTAGATCTCACATTGCTTCCGTGATACTCTGCAAGCTACTGTGTTAATTCAATGGTCCAATTTCATTGTTTAATGTTCTTCTCTCGTGTCTGCTCTATTGTATTTAATTGGTGGAATTTATTTTCCTAATTAAATTACTGTGTTGATTCTCTGATCTGATGAATTAAACTCTCTAACCTTTTCTTACAAATTTTTTCAATTTGATGAAACATAATTATTGTATTTCTAGAAAGGAAACACATCACAGCAAAATCTATGCATTTCTATACCTCAAAGTAACATTGCCCTTCAATCTAATAAAGGCCTTCCAACCAATTATGCAATTTCAAAAATACAACACCTAAATCTAATACAGCAGCTAAATCTAGTACAGCATCTAAATCTAATACAGCAGCTAAATCTTATATAGCATCTAAATCTAATGTAGCACCTCAAACTAATAAATCAGCTCCAACTCATAAAGCAGCTCAAACTAAACAGCAGCTCAAACTGATACAGAACCGAAAGAAATGCGACATTTAAATCTAATACAGCATCTCAAACTAATGCAGCAGCTCAAAATAATACAGCACCTAAATCTAATACAGCATTTATATATAATGCAGCACCTAAATCTAATACAGCATTTAAATATAATGCAGCACCTAAATCTAATACAGCATTTAAATATAATGCAGCACCTAAATCTAATACAGCATTTAAATATAATGCAGCTCCAACTAATAAAGCAGCTCAAACTAATACAGCACTTCAAAATACCACAACACCTAAATCTAATACAGCATTTAATTATAATACAGCACCTCAAACTAATACAGCATCTCAAACTAATACAGCCCCTCAAACTAATAAAGCGCCTCAAACTAATACAGCACCTCAAACTAATACAGCATCTCAAACTAATACAGCCCCTCAATCTAATAAAGCGCCTCAAACTAATACAGCACCTCAAACTAATGCAGCAGCTCAAAATAATACAACACCTAATATAATACAGCATCTATATCTCATACAGCACCTCAAACTAATAAAGCAGCACAAACTAATTCAGCACCTCAAACTAAACAACTTGCAGAATAGGCAAGTCGTTGGCCATTACATTTCAACACAGCTAAGTGTGAGGTATTTCATTTTTTTAAGAAAAATAAGGAGGCTGCATAATACTTGGAAAATAATAATCTAAATAATATATCGGAACAAAGAGATATGGAAGCACAAATACAAAAATCACTAAAAGCCTTTTCACAGATTAATAAGGTCATAAAAATCAAATCATGCACTCGTGGTTATTACTAGAGTGAGAGTATTGAAAAGTAGCGAAGTTATCCTAAATTTGAAGCAAATATTGGGTAGACTGCACTTTCAGTACTCTCTGTATTTCGGTTGCAATTTAAAAAAAAAGAATGTAGAGGCAATGGAGAGGGTGAAGAAAAAGATTTGCAGGGATAACACCAGACCTGCGAGCTTACACCTATCAGGATAGGATTAACAGGCTGTGTCTCTCTACTCCAGAAAAGACAAGGCTGAGGTTTTACCCAGTTGAGCTCTTTAAAGGTATGAAAGGTTTTGATAGAATAGACACATTGAGATGGTTTCCGCTTATGGGAAGAGCAAAACTACAGGCCTTAAAAATAAGGTAGCCACCAAGAAATCAAATAAGTACTTCAGAAGAAACTTATTAATCTGCCGCTGATGTAATCGCCTCAACTGCTCCCTGTGGTAGCTAGTTCCACATTCTCACCACTCACTGGGTAAGCTAGATAAGCACATGAGAAGGGAAAAGAGGGTTATGTTGATAGAGTTAGATGAGGAAGGATGGGAGGAGGCTCCAGTGAAGCATCAAAGCCGTCATGGACTGGTTAGTCTGAGTGGCCTGTTTCTATTCTGTGTATTCCATGTAATTTTATGTAATAATAGAAACATGGATTAAAACATCACAGAAGTGTTTGTACTCCCAGATCTATTTTCTCCTCTGTCCTATTTAGATTCTTATTTTCCAAGTAATATGGGGCAACATTATTTTTGTTAACACAATGGAAGTGTCAGCCGTGGCTCAGTGGGTAGCACGCTCGCCTCTGATTCAGGAGTTTGTTGGTTCACATTCCCACTCCAGAGTCTTGAGCACACCAATCGCGACTGGCACGCCCGGGCAATACGAAGGGAGTGCTGCATTGTCGGAGGTGCCGTCTTTCCGAAGAGAAGTTAAACTAAAACCCTGCCTGCTCTCTCAGGTGAATGTAAAAGATCCCAAGGCACTAATTCGAGGAAGAGCAGGGGAGCCCCGGTGTTCTGGCCAATATTTATCCATCAATTAAAATCACTAAAAATCAGATTAACTGGTCATTATCAAATTGCTGTCTGTGAGTGCTTGCTGTGTGCATATTGACTGCTGCATTTCCTAAATTTCAACAGTGACATACACTTCAAATAAACTTGATAGGCTGTAAAGCGCTTTGGGACGTCCTGAGGTCATGAAAGGCGCTATATCAATGAAAGACTTTCTATCAGAACGAGGCTATTCGGCCCATCGAGTCTCCGTCTAATCTTTCGATGAGTCACCCAGTTATTTCCACTCCCTCACTCTTTCCCCATATCCCTGCAATTATTCTCCCTCAAGCTTTTATACAATTCCTTTTGAAGGCTATTATTGAATCGGTACCCAACACCCTATCAGACCGTGAATTCAAAATCCTAACCTCTCGCTGTGTGAAAATGTTTTAGCTCATGTCGCCTCTGGTTCTTCTGCCAATCACCTTAAATCTGTGCCCTCTGGTTATTGACCCTTCAAACATTGGAAACAGTTTCTCTTTATTTACTCTGTCTAAATGCTTTTAAACAACTCCATCAAATCTTTTCTTATCACTCTCTTCTCTAAGGAGAATAACCTCAGCTTCTCAATCTATTCACGTAATTCCAATCCCTCACCCCTCGAACCATTATTGTGCATCTCTTCTGTACCCTCTTCAAAGCATTGACGTACTTTTTAAACTGCGGAGACCAGAATTGGACACAATACTCTAGCAGGGGCCGAACTAGCGTTTTTTTTTATATTTCAGCATAACATCCTGGCATTTGTACCCCGTGCCTCTATTTAAAAAGCCCAGGATCCTGTCTGCTTTATTAATGTTTTTGTTAACCCTTCCTACCACCTTCAAAAATGTGTGGACAAACACCTCCAGGTCTCTCTGTTCTTACACCCAATTTAAAATTGTAATAATTAACCTCTGCTGTCTCTCCTCATTCTTCCTTCCAAAATGTATCACCTCACAACTTTTTGCATTGAGTTACATCTGCCACGTGTCCTCCCATCCCACTAGCCTGTCTATTTCCTCTTGAAGTCTATTATTAGCTGTCTCAGTGGTTACTACACTTCAAAATTTCGTGTCATCTGCAAATTTCGAAAATGTGCCCTTTACCCAAAAGTCCAATCATGAATGTTTATCAAAAGCAGCAGTGGTCTTAGTACTGAACCCTGGGGAACACCACGGTAAAATCCCTCCAGCCCGAAAGACAGCGTCTCACCACAACTCTCTGTTTCTGTATATAATCGAATTTTATATCCATGCTGCTACGGCCCCTTTTACCCCATGGGCTCCAATTTTGCTAACAAGCCTAGTATGTGGCACTTTATCAAACGCCTTTTGAAAGTCCATATACACAACACCAACCGCACTGCCCTCATCTAACCACTCTATTAACTGAACAGCAAACTCAATCACATTAGGTAAACATGATTTGCCCTGAACAAATCTGCGTTAATTCTCCTTTATTAGTCCAGGCATTTCCCAGTGGCTGTTAATTTTAAGCCGGATTATTGTTTCTAAAAGCTTGGACACCACTGACATTAAACTGGCTGGTCTGTAATTGCCAGGTTCTTCCTTCTACCCTTTCTTGAACAAGGATCTAACATTTGCACTCTTCCAGTTCTTTGGCACCACCCCTGGCTCTAAGGAGGATTGAAAGATTGTGGCTAAAACCTTCCC
This sequence comes from Squalus acanthias, assembly GCA_030390025.1. Classification (NCBI taxonomy): domain Eukaryota; kingdom Metazoa; phylum Chordata; class Chondrichthyes; order Squaliformes; family Squalidae; genus Squalus; species Squalus acanthias. The sequence goes on from JASTWF010001200.1 coordinate 53,402, forward strand.
CCATTTTCTACCCTTACATCCCTCAGCATCCTAGGCTGAATCCCATCCGGATCGGGTGACTCACCCACTTTAATTACCACCAGCCTTTCAAGTACATCCTCGTTATTCATTTTTATCTCAACTTGTATCCCGACCAGCTCCTCGTTTACCATAGCATCGGCAAAGTCCTCTTCCTTGGTAAACACCGATGCAAAGTACTCATTTACTACCTCAGCCAGGCCTTCTGCCTTCACCAATAGATCTCCATTTTGATCTTTAATCGGCCCCACCGCTCCTCAGACAACCCTTTTACTGTTAATATGCCAATAGAAGACCTTTGGAATTGTCTTTATGTTAGTCGCCAATCTATTCTCGTAATGTCCCTTATTTCTTTTTTCATGTCCTTTCTGAACTTTCTACATTAAGCCAGATTCGCCCTTGTATTATCAAGCTGACATCTTTCATATACTCCACTTTTTCTGCTTCATCCTACTCTCCAACTCCTTCACCACCTCTCTATTGGTTGCCCGCCCTTTCTCCCTTGTAGGAATGTACCTGGACAATACCCGGACCCTCTAATATTTACAGGCCGCCCACTGCTACATTACATTTCTGCTTGCAAGACCTTGACACCAAGTTAACCGAGACAGAGCCCTCCTCAACTCGCTGAAGGTGGCTCTCCTCCACTGAAGTATTTTTTCTCTAGAATGATCCTTGTCCTTCTCCGTAACTAAACAAAACCTTCGAATGCTATGATCACTATTTCCGAGATGCTGCCCCATTCTGAGATTCATCAGTTGACACATTTCATTCCCCAGGACTAGATCCAGCAAAGCCTGCGTCCTCGTTGTGCAGGAAACATACTGATTATGTTCTATTAAACACGTTTCAGAAATTCCTCCCCCTCTCTGCCCTTAACTCAATCACTGCCCGCTTCAATATGGGTGCTTAATGTTTCACATTAACGCTGACCTATACTTTATTCACCTCTCAGTAATTTACCCACAAATCTGCTCCTCTACCTTCATCCCACTATTTGGCCCATAAAATACACCAAGTGGCGTATTAGCTCCTCCATTGTTTCTCAACTCCATCCAAATAGATTCTGCCTTTGAGCTTCAAGGACGGTCTCTCTTTCCAGCATTGGAATATTTTCCTTATTCATAAATGCGACCTCTCCTACATTTTTTACTTTCCCATATCATTACTCTATACCTTGTACCCAGGAATATTAAGCATTCAATCCTCCGCTTTTTCAGCCAGCACTCCAAACCTATCTTAGGCCACTTTGTATTTTCTATGGTGTCACCTAAATCCATAATATTTATATATCGAAATCTCTCTCCCAGTCCTCTGTTCACCTTCTTTCTACTTTTTAGTGCTACAGCTTGTTGCCCAACTCTCAGCCGAATTTGTGTAAATCCACCCCTACATCAGTAGTTATCCTGCCCGCAGGAGAATGCTATCGGCTCACTTCAGGTACCGCATGCCCATCTTGAACAGGTTCCTCCTGCCACAGAACTAGTCCAAATGTTGCGGAATTCTAAAGTTCTCCCTCCTGCGACATGTATCTGGCCAAGCATTAACCTGCCATATCCTCCGATTTCCAGTCTCATTAGTGCGCTGCACTGGGAGTAATCCAGGAAGTAATTTCCTCCCCAGTCTTGACCCTTTTCATCTGTATTTCGTTGATTCTAACGTGAACCAGGATTTCTGACTTTTCCTCTTCCCCCCCGCGAATTTTCTGCACCCTCTCGCTGATGTCCCTTACCGTGGACCAGGGAGGCAAAATATCATATCGGTCTCAAGTCGGCGGTAGCACAACTGCCTGTCTGTCCACCTGACTATCGAATTCCCAATTACTAGCTGGTACCGATGGAATTGATTGAATGGTTGCAGGGATTGAGGAACGGAAGCTCTTTCAGATAGCTGGTACCGATGTATTTGATTGGATGGTTACAGGGATTGAGGGGTGTAAGCTCTTTCAGATAGCGGGTACTGATGGAATTGATTGGATGGTTTCAGGGTTTGAAGATTGGAACTTACAAGATATTACACAGTAGTAAAACGCATTTGCAGCACAGAAACACGTCATTCGACTCAACAGATCCATGCGGTGTTTATTCCCACATGAGCGAACTCCTAGCTTCCACTTGATGCTATGCTATTCGCCTCAATTACTCCCCATGGTAAGGATTTTCACATTGTAACTATTCTCTGTGTAAAGACCTTGCTCCTGAATTCCCTGTTGGATTTAATAGTGACTCTCTTATATGTGTGGACCCGAATTCTGGTCTCGCCCTCAAGTGGAAACATCGGCTCCACGTCTCTCATCGGAACAGAAGAACAGCAGCCGCCCATTGAGCCCCTCGAGACTGATCCGCCATTCAATGAGATCATGCTCGCTCTGTGACCTAAATTCATATACACGCTTTTGTCCCGTGACCGTTGATAACTTTGTTTAACAGAAATATATCAATCTCAGGTTTAAAATTAACAATTGAATCAGTATAAACGGAGATTTGCGGAATAGAGTTTCAAACTTCTACCACCCTTTGTGTGTAGATGTGATTCCTAACTTTACTCCTGAAAGGCCTGGCTATAATATTTTGACTATGGCCCCCAGTCCTAGAATCCTCAACATGTGGGTATTGTTTCTCTCTCTGTGCCCTTTCTGTTCCATTTAATATCTTGAAAACTTCTATCAAATAACTCCGTAATCTGCCAAATCCCAGGGAATGCCACCCTAGGTTGTGAAATCTCTCCCTTGAACCCTTGGAGTTACGGTATCATTCTAGTAAATCTGCACTCGCTCCCTTAAGGCCGATATCTCCTTCCTAAGGTGAGGTGCGCAAAACTGCTCCCAGTGCTCCATGTGCCTTGCAGCCTATCGCCCTGTTTACAAAACCTAAGGGTTCAGATGTTTTTGCAGCTTTTAGAACTTGTTCTTTCACTTTCAGAGATATGTCTGTGCACTCCTCACACGTGCTGTTAGAAGTGATGATGGAATTATCAAGGGGAAGTGTTTAAGCGGATATTTACGGGTGGTGAAAATATGCCAGGCTTTATCTTTGCTCCGCAGAATGATCCTGGTGTAATAGGCAATTGTGACAGAGGACAGCGAGGCCCTATATGTCTTAATGGGATCCAGCCAGGTCTGGTGAATGATGACTAAACGTCGACATGCTGGTCAGCTCTTGTTTCTGTTTGACGCCCTGTGATTGGTCCTCTCACTTTCTGAATCAGAGATCAGACTTGGCCACAGACTCAACATCTCGCTGTTACAAGGCTGCTGACTGCTGTTTCCTCAAAATTGGCCACATTTTAAGTGTGAACCATTGTGCCCATGGACGGAATTAAATCATCCGCCCTTGTCAACTATGCCCGAACTCAATGGTTTCGAAGATTGGACGCGATATAAAAGGGAAATCTAATTAGAAATCGCAATGTTTACACTTACACTCATAGTTAAAATTAAAAACATCATTTTGCTTGAGGTAGAGGCAGAAGGGATAAGGATAGTTAGAATTTTATAAATGTTTCAAGCTCTGGGACCAACCATTGAACGTTTATTTAGAAAAAGATTGTTTAATGAAAAAATGCGAAAGGGAGATTGTCTATCACAATCTATATCAATGATTTATATGAGGGGACTAAATGTAACATTTCCAAATTTGCTGATGATACAAACCTAGGGTGTCAGAGTCAGTTGTGAAGAGGATGTGAAGAGGCTTCAAGGGGATCTCGACAGGCTCAGTGAGTGGGCGAGAACATGGCAGATGGAATATAATGTGGATAAATGTTTAAGTTATCCACTTTGGCAAAAAAAAACAGAAAGGCAGAGTATTTCCTAAATGGTGAAAAATTGGGGATTGCAGATGCTCAAAGGGTACTGGGTGTCCTTGCACATGATTCACTGAAAGTGAAATATGCAGGTGCATAAAGCCATTAGAAAGGCAAATGGTTTGCTGGCCTTCATTACAGGAGAATTTGAGTACAGGAGTAAAGCTGTCTTAATCCAACTATATAGGGCCTTGGTGAGACCACACCTGGAGTACTGTGTACAATGTTGGTCTCCTTACCTAAGGAAGGATATACTTGCTACAGAGGGAGTGCAACAAAGGTTCACAAGATTGATTCTTGGGATGGCGGGACTGTCGTATGAGAAGAGGTTGAGTAAACTCGGCCTGTATTCTCTTGAATTCAGAAGAATGAGAGGGGATCTCTTTGAAGAATACAACATTAACACCGGGCTTGATAGGGTGGATGCTTGGAGAATGTTTCCCTTGGCTGGGGAGTCCAGAACCAGGGGCCACAGCTGCAGGATAAAGCGTAGGCCATTCAGGACTGAGATGAGATGAAATTTCGTCACACAGAGGGTGGCGAATATTTGGAATTATCTACCCCAGAGGGCTGTGGAGGCTCAGTCATTGGTTGTATTCAAAACAGAAGACGATAGATTTCTGACTAGTAAAAGCATCAAGAGACATGGCGATAGGGCCGGTGAATGGAGTTGAGGCAGAAAATCAGTCATGATCTCATTCAATGGCGGAGCAGGCTCGAATGGCAGAATGGCCTACTCCTGCTCTTATTTCATATGTTTTTATGTTCTTTTGTTCCACCTTATTCCACCTCATTTTATTTCATCATCCTAAGTTCGAGTTTTAGACATTGTCACAAAGATGTGTGGCGTTTTGTGTTGGATTCTGCCCCAAACCATGTTGGTTCAGTCCATCCCCGGAGGATGGTGGACCCATCACTTTTCTGCCCCTTTTAGTTCTACAGATACTGATCTGGCATTGGAACAAACATTCAATGTATAAACTATACGGTACAGAAGTCTCAGAAAAAGGTATTAAACTTTTTGCCACCTCTCCCAAAGATGAATGACAAGTAATGCAGATTGCTCTTTTGGGTAAGCAGTTTAATTCTTGTTATGAATTGGCATGTGAGACAGACTTAAACATTCATTGATCAATTGGTTCATGTACCCAGCACTGGCCTTAAATCAGATATATTCCGCACACTCTCAAAGATCAGCACAAGAGACCGAAACATCCCAGCCACAGTAGCTGACACTGGGAACCTGCAACACTAACTCTATGGGTCCACTAGCAATCTCTGGTGAGCAGCTCCTGTCTGCTCCCGCTGTACATTACGTTGCTTATGCGGGTGCTGCTGGAATATTGCGGGTGTGTGACGTTAAACTTTTGATAAGTTCCACATTTGTCATCTTCAATTCTTTTTATTTCAGCTCCTCTTTGTTGACCAGATCCGTCCTTCAGATGTCCTGCATTTCCTGTCAAAAAATGTGCAGGACTGTGCCAGAGACCACAGTGTGATGCCAAAGAGTTAGGACATGATCAGTCACAATCGTCAATGTCCACCTTGCTCATCTATCTAAAGGCACCAACCCTGCCCTTGGGACATTTTCCTCCATCAGCAGCAGAACATCTCTTTACCGCATCCTGCAGCAATGAGCTGGTCAGATCTTCGGTTCGATGAAGGAAGGGGTGGACGTGTGGTGGGACGGGCAATGGATAATGAGACTTCATATTATGAGGTCGGGAGACGAGATTCGTGAAGATTAATGATCAGAGACTGTGCTCCCTGCGTGGGACGTCGTTAGGCGGGAGCTGGGCTCGGAGACAGGGCGAAAACACTAATGGGCAGATCCTGCAACCTGTGCACACTCCAGTGAGACTGCACCAGGAGCCGAGCCTGGCCATGTCACCCCGTCATACCGACAGTGGGAGGGACCTGCGCTGGCTGCTGAGTGATTGGCTCCTGGCTCCATTGTGCTGTCACCTGGAGACTGGTTTTAGCCCCTGGTTACAATTCTCCAGTTGTAGTTACCGTGGGCAGGAGCTGGATTTGGCAGCTGACACTGTGATTGAGTTTAGTCATAAGTAATAGGGGAAATGACAGAAGAGCACAAGGTAATAACAAAAAAAATTGAATCAAAATCTATTAATTAGAAATATAATGAAATTAATTATAATCAGCGTCAGCGAGACAGAGCTGGGCAAAACGCAATCAGTGTGGATCGCAAGCCGAGTGGAAGTTGGGAATGAGGTGATAGTAAAAATTCGGTGGAGAGGAGGAAGGCGGTTTCTCACGTCAAGCTCAAAAGAAGGAGTGCAGTCAAGAAGTCTAACTTAAGTATCCGATGTTTTATTTCGTTGTATTTTGTAACTCGGTTGTTCCTGTTAAGCTTGAGTCAATAATTTAGTCTTTGGGTAGTTTGGTTTGAGCAGCGAATATAAAAATTGCAGTTTAGTTTAGAGCAATTCTATAAATCACCTTTTATCTAAGTAGTTTATTTTAAGTTTCTAATTAGAGTGGAGCGACAGCTACGATCCGTAGCCTGCAATTCCTGTGCCATGTGGAACTTCAGGACGCTTCATGAGTCCCGGATGCACATGTTTGCAGGAAGAGCCCCTAGCTGATTGAACTCACGCTGAGGGTTTCTGAGTTTGAACGGCAGCTGGATTCGGTGCAGGGAATACGGTTGTCTGAGTGTGACCTGGATCGCAGGTTCCAGGGGGAGGATACTGAACAGTCAGGTGTAATTCAGAATGGCAATTGGGCGGCCACTGATAAGGGCGGGACGAGGCAGTCAGTGCAGGTATCCTCCGGGAGTGTGTGGCACTCTCAAACCGATATTCACCGTTGGTTACTGGTGAGCGTGACGACACCGCAAAGAAGTGCAGTACCGAGCCGGGCACCGTGAGGCAAAGGACTGCACAGGGGCAACAACAAAGTGTACGAATACAGTAGTAATTGGGGATTCGACAGTCAGGGGGTCGGGCAGGCAGTTCTGCTCCTGTCGATGTGAGACCCGTAAGTTTAGTTGCCGCTCTGGTGCTAGGGTAAGGGACATCAGCGGGAGGGTGCAGAACATTCTTCGCGGGAAAGGGCAAGAGCCAGACGTCGTGGTCCATTTCAGAATCAACGATATATGGAGAAAGAGGGCTGTCGCCCTGCAGTCAGAGTTTATAAGGAGCCAGGGAGGAAATAAAAAGCAGAACTTCAAAGATGGTAATCTCTGGATTACTCCCAGTGTTAAGATGCGCTAGTGAAAGTAGAAATAGCAAGATATGGAAGGTTAATGCCTGGCTACAGACATGGTGCAGGAGGGAGGGCTTCAGATTCCTGAAACATTGGGACCCGTTCTGTTGCCGGAGGGAGCTGTTCAACATGGACGGGTTGCCCCTGAACTGAGCTGGGAACAATATCCTTGCGTTAACGAGTGCTTTTGGGGTGGGTTTCAAGTAATTCGCCAGGGGCTTGGGCACCAGGATGCAGTATTAAATATCAGAAACAAGGTGCACAGTGGACTGGGAGAGACGGTTTTAGATAGAAGAGTTCTAAGTGTGTAAATGCACAAAGTGTGGTTAATAAGGTGGTAAGCTGCAGGCGTCAACAGCTGCGTGGGAATATGATGTAGTGGCGATAGTAGAGTCTTCGCCAAAAAAGGGAAGGATTGGATGCTTAATATTACTGGGTCCACTGTATTCAGGAAGGAGAGGGAAGGGAGAAAAGGAGGAGGGGCAGCAGTTTAGTTTAAGGGAAATATGCCAGTTCTAGCAGGAGAGAATGTCCTTGAGGGGTCAAAGACAGAATCTATTTGGTAGGAGTTGAGAAACAGAAGAGGAGCTATTACGCTGCCTGGTGTATTTGTGGGTTGGTGATGGAGGAGCAGAATTGCAAAGAAATTACTGAGAGTTGCAAGAACAATAGAGTAGTGATAATGCGAGACTTTAGCAACACCAGTAGAGACTGGGATAGTAATTGTGTTAAAGCAGGGAGGGGGAGGAATTTCTGAAGAGAATTCAGGAGAATGTTTTGATCAGTATGTTTCCAGCACAACGAGGAAGGAGGCATTGCTGGATCTAGTCCTGCGGAAAGAAGTGTGACAAATTGAAAATGTCACAGTGGGGAAGCATCTCGGGAATAGTGATCATAGTATTATAAGGTTTAAATTATTTATGGAGAAGGACATGGAGCAATCTAGATTAAAAATCCTCAACTGAAAGACGGCTAATTTCAGCGAATTTAGGAGGGATCTGGCCCGGGTGAATTAGAGTCAAAGACTGGCAGGCTAAATGTAATGGAGCAATGGACGGTCTTTAAAGCGGAGATGGTTCGGGAACAGGCTAGGTAATTACTGCAAGGTGGAAATGAAGTGCAATCAAAGCCAGAGCTCCCTTAATGGTGAAGGAGTTGGAGAGTAGGATGAAGCAGAATAAAGAGGGCGTGTGATAGATGTCAGCTTGATAATACAAGGGAGAATCAGGCTGAATATAAAAAGTACAGAGGAGAATTTAAAAAGAAATATGAGGGGGAAAGAGACAGTACGAGAATAGATTGGCTGTTAACATAAAGAGGAAACCAAAGGTCTTCTATAGACACATTAACAGTAAAAGGGTTTTCTGAGGAGCGGTGGGGCCGATTTCGGATCACAATTGAGATCTATTTGTGGAGAGAGAAGGCATGGCTGAGGTACCAGATAGATGCTTTTTGTCGGTGTTTACCAAGGAAGAGTACTTTTAAAAAGCTACGGTAAACGAGCAGGTTGGTGGGATGCTGGATGAGATAAAAATAGATAACGAGGAGGTACTATAAAGGCTGGTGGTAATTTAAGTGGATCATCACCCGGTCCGGTTGGGATGCAACCTAGGATGCTGAGGGAAGTAAGGGTAGAAATTGCGGAGATGTCGGCCACAATTTTCCAAGTCTCCTTGGCTATAGGTGTAGTGCTGAGGAATGCAGGATTGCAAACTTGACATACAAGTTCAAAAAAGGAGAAGGAAAAAACTTTCAATTACAGACCAGTCAGTTTAATGTCGGTGGTGGGGAAGCTTTTAGAAACAAGAATCCGGGTGAAAATTAACAGCCATTCGGAAAGTCTGGACTAATAAAGGAGAGTCAGCGCGGGTTTGTTAAGGGCAAATCATGTTTGCCAATCGTGATTGAGTTTTTGTTGAGTTAACAGAGAGGATAGACGAGGGAATTGCAGTTGGTGTTGTGTATATGGACTTTCAAAAGGCGTTTAATAAATTGCCACATACTAGGAAAATTAGCAAAATTGAAGCCCATGGGATAAAAGGGGCAGTGGCAGCATGGATATAAAATTAGATTATAGATAGAAACAGAGAGTTGAGGTGAGACGCTGTCTTTCGGACTGGAGGGAGGTAAACCGTTGTGTTCCCCAGGTTTCCGTACAAAGACCACTGCTGCTTTGATAAACATTAATGATTGGACTTGTGGATAAATGGGCAATTTTCGAAATTTGCAGAAGACACGAAATTTAGAAGTGTATTTAACCACTGTGACAGCTTGTAATAGACTTCAAGAGAAAATAGACAGGCTAGTGGAATGGACGGACACGTGGCAAATGTAATTCAATGCAGAAAATTATGATGTGATACATTTTGGCAGGACGAATGAGGAGAGGCAGCACCTGCTAAATATTACAATTATAAATTGGGTGTAAGAACAGAGAGACCTGGGGGTGTTTTTGCACAAGTTTTTGAAGGTGGCAGGAAAGGTTAAGAAAGCAGTTAATAAAGCAGACAGGATCCTGGGCTTTATAAATAGGGGCACAGAGTACAAAAGAGAGGAAGTTATTTTAAACCTATAAAAAACACTAGTTCGGCCCCAGCTGGAATATTGTGTCCCATTCTGGTCACCGCTCTTTAAAAATGACGTGAAGGCTTTGGCGAGGGTACAGAAGAGATTTACCAAAATGGTTCGAAGGGTGAGGGATTGCAATTAGATAGATTGCAGAAGCTGGGGTTATTCTACTTAGAGCAGAGAGTACGAAGAAGAGATTTGATGGAGGTGTTTAAAATCATGAACGATTTATACAGGGTAAATAAAGAGAAACTGTTTCCAGTGTCTGAATGGTCAATAAACAGAGGGCACAGATTTAAGGTGATTGGCAGACGAACCAGAGGCGACATGAGCTAAAACATTTTCAAACAGCGTGTGGATCGGATATGGAATGCACTGCCTGATAGGGTGTTGGGTACAGATTCAATATTAGCCTTGAAAAGGGAATTGAATAAAAGCTTGAAGGAGAATAATTGCAGGGATATGGGGATAGAGTGAGGGAGTGGGAATAACTGGATTCTCATCGAAAGAGTAGACGTAGACTCCAGGGACCGAATAGTCTCGTCCTGATAGAAAGAAAGACTTTCATTTATATAGAGCCTGTCACGATATTAGGACGCCCCAAAGCGATTCACAGACAATCAAATACTTTTGAGTGTAATCATTGTCGTAATGTAGGAAATACAGCAGTCAATTTGCACACAGCAAGCTCCCACAAGCTAGGCCATTTCAGGGGCAGTTAGGAGTCAACCACATTGCTGTGGGTCTGGAGTCACATATAGGACAGATCATGTAAGGACGGCAGATTTCCTTGTCTAAAGGACATTAGGTATCAGATGTTTTTTTACGACAATCCGCTAGTCTCATGGTGATCATTACTGATACTCGCTTTTATATTCACGATGTATGTAATTAACTGAATAGAAACTCCCCAGCTACCGGGGAGTGATTTGGATTCATGTCTCCAGATTATTATTCCAGGCCTCTGGATTACTAGTACAGTAACATAACCACAGTGCTACCATTCCCGCGTTGATTGGTGGTTAAACATTGGCCAGAACAATGGGGATAACTCACCTGCTCCTCCTCAAAATAGTGACATGGAATTTTTACGTCCACCTGAGAGAGCAGACGGAGTCTCGGTTTAACGTCTCATCGGAAAGACGGCACCTCGGACAGTGCAGCGGTCCCTTTGTAGTTCCCGCCTTGATTTATGTGCTCAAGTCTCTGGAGGGCTGTGAACCACCTACCTCCTGATTCAGAGGCGAGAGTGCTACCCACTGAGAAACGGCTGACACTGACATTGTGTTTAGAAAATTAAGGAAGTCCCATTTTACTTTGAAAATAAGAATCTAAATGAGATAGAATAGAAAAGACATCTGGGAATACAAATACTTCTTTGATGGATTAAACTATGATTCTATGATGCCATAAAATTACATAGAACATACAGCAAAGAAAGAGGCCACTCGGCCTAATCAGTCCATTCCAGCTTAAATGTCCTCTCGAGGTTCCTCCCATCCATCCTCATCGAACTCTATCAGCAAAACCCTCTATTCCCTGCTCCTTCATATGCTTATCAAGCCTCCCCTTAAATTCATCTATACTCTTTATCTCAACACTCGCTTGGTAAAGTAGCTTCTTCTGAATTCCGATTTGATTTCTTGGTAATTATCTTATATTTAAGGCCTCTAGTTTTGCTCTTCCCCACAAGTGGAAACACTCTCTCTGTATCTATGCTATTAAAAGCTTTCAAATTTTTAAAGACCTCAATTAGGTCACGCCTTAACCTTCTCTTTTCAATAGTGGTCATGATGCGGAGATGCCGGTGTTGGACGGGGGTGGACACAAATGAGAAGTCGCACAACACCAGTTTATAGTCCAACAGATTTATTTAAAATTACAAGCTTTCGGAGCTGTCGCCACTTCGTCAGGGACTCAATTCCGTCAACACATATTTGTTCAACGAATATGAACTAGTTTAAACGATGTTTTACACGACTGTCTAAGTGGACATCCTACAGTGTATAAATGGAAGGCTCTGGGAATGAATTGCCTCAGAGATTAATTCAGAGAGATTAGCTGCAGCACGAAGGGACAGATCGCTTCACACAGAAAATGTTGGCAAATATTTTACATCATCAGTTGATATACTACTTCGTCCTTGCAGTCATTGGTGTTCCAGTTGAGTGAGTATAATTAATCGAGCTTCGAAAGTCTCTGTGCATTGGACTCAGAGATTGGATACTAGATTGAAGTGCTGTAATAGATTGAAGTGCTGTATTAGATTGAAATGCTGTCTTAGATTGAAGGGCTGTATCGGATTGAAGTGCTGTGTTAGATTGAAGTGCTGTATTAGATTGAAGTGCTGTATATGATTGAAGTGCTGTTAAAGACTGAAATGCTGTATTAGATTGAAGTGCTGTGTTAGATTGAAGTGCTGTATTAGATTGAAGTGCTGTATTAGATTGAGGTGCTGTATTAGATTGAAGTGCTGTATTAGATTGCAATGAGTATTAGAATGAAGCGCTTCATTAGACTGAAGTGCTGTGTTAGATTGAAGTGCTGCATTTGATTGAAGTTTTGCGTCAGATTGAAGTACTGTATTAGATTGAAGTGCTGTATTAGATTGAAGTGTTGTATTAGATTGAAGTGCTGTATTAGATTGAAGTTTTGCTTCAGATTTATGTATTTTTTTAGATTGAAGAGCTGTATTAGATTGAGGTACTGTATTAGATTGAAGTGCTGTATTAGATTGAAGTGATGTATTAGATTGTAGTGCTCTATTAGATTGAAGTGTTGTATTAGTTGAAGTGCTGTATTTGATTGAAGTGCTGTATTAGATTGAAGTGTTGTATTAGATTTTAGTGCTGTATTAGATTGAAGTGTTGTATTAGAATGATTTGCTATATTACAATGAAGTGCTGTATTAGAATGAAGTGCTGTATTAGTTTGAAGTGCTGTATTAGATTGAAGCGCTGTATTAGAGTGATAGGCTACATTAGTTTGATGTGCTGTATTAGATTGAAATGCTGTATTACATTGAAATGCTGTATTAGATTGAAGTGCTGTATTAGATTGAGGTGCTGTATTAGATTGAAGTGCTGTATTAGATTGACGTTTTGCTTCTGATTGAAGTGCTGTATTAGATTGAAGTGCTGTATTAGATTGAAGTGCTGTATTAGATTGCAATGAGTATTAGAGTGAAGCGCTGCATTAGACTGAAGTGCTGTGTTAGATTGAAGTGCTGTGTTAGATTGAAGTGCTGTATTAGATTGAAGTGCTGTATTAGATTGACGTTTTGCTTCTGATTGAAGTGCTGTATTAGATTGACGTTTTGCTTCTGATTGAAGTGCTGTATTAGATTGAAGTGCTGCATTAGATTGAAGTATTGTATAACATTGAAGTGCTGTATTTGATTGAATTGCTGTATTAGATTGACGTTTTGCTTCTGATTAAAGTGCTGTATTAGATTGAAGTGTTGTATTACATTGAAGTGCTGTATTAGATTAAAGTATTGCATTAGTTTGAAGTGCTGCACTTAATATGAAGATACAGATTTTATCCATTTTCAAATGCACACATACTTCAATTTGAATTATGTTGTAATGAATTGTACTCTAACCAATGCATTTGAATAAAATGTCAGTTTACTAATCTATCGCAGCTGCAGTGATCTCTCTCTCTCTCTCTCAATCTTGCTGTCATTACTGGAGCTCTCTTTATTTATCCACATGCTCTGTTACAGCGTGAATGATATCGGTTAATGAATGTGGCAGACTGAAGTTTGATAAGCTTTGATATTGGGCTGTTCCCTATTTCACCGTGTCACCATAATGAGTCAGAGAGAATAACAAGTGATCATCGAGTTTACGACTCGTACAGCATTCACATACTCAGTGCCAGGATAAGCAGACAGGTTTACTAACAGGTAATAATCGGGTTTACCACTCGCAAGGTATTCATCTGCACTGTGTAGCCATTAACACACTGATATACTGATAGGTAATAATCAGGTGTACCAATGGTACATTAGTCACATACTCTGTGCCATCAAATAATGTTGCTTTATTTGTAGATAATCTGAAAAATTAAGGTTTCGTTGTTTCCTCCAATTAAAAATTGTTAAGATCGAAGCCATTGTCTCCGCCCCCGCCTCAAACTCCGTTCCCAAGCCATCGCTCCCATCCCTCTGCCTAGCATCTGCCTGAGGCTGAAACAGACTGTACAACAACTTGTCATAATTGACCCTGAAATGAGCTTCCGACCACATATCCGCTCCAAAACTAAGACCGCCTATTTCGACGTCCGTAACATCGCCCGTCTCTTTCCCTGCCTCAGCTCACCTGCTGCTGAAACCCTCACCCATGTCATTGTTACCTCTAGACTTGTCTATTCCAACGCACTCCTGGCTGGCTCCCCACGTTCCACCCTACGAAAACTTCAGCTCATCCAAAACTCGACTGCCCTTGTCCTACCACGCACCAAGTCCCGTTCACCCATCACCCCTGTGCGTGCTGACCTGCATTGCCTCCCGGTTAAGCAAAGCCTCGATTTTAAAATTCTCAACCTTGTTTTCAAATCCCTCGCCCCTTCCTATCTCTGTAATCTTCTCCATCCCCATAAACCCCCAAGAGGATAACTAAAGATTGAGTAGTGACTATTAGAGACCAAAACGGAAGTGGAAGAGGTGGGTTTGGTTCTCAATGAAACAATTGCGTCTGTCTTCAAAAAAGTGATGGGGAATGAAGACATTGTAGAAAACGAGAATGTGTGCCACGTCTTCGATGAGATAAATATATTGAGAGATGAAGTATTGAGGGTCTTAGCATCTTGGAAAGTAGATAAATAGCAAGGATCAGAAGAAATGTATCCCCGGCTGTTCAGAGAAGCAAAGGAAGAAATAGCGGAGTCTCTGGCCATCATTTTTCGATCCTCTCTGGCTACAGCTTTGGTGCCGGAGGACTGGAGGATGCTAAAGTTACACCGTTGCTGAAAAGGGAGTAAAGGATAGACCGAGTAATTAGAGATCAGTCAGCCTAACCTCGGTGGTGTGCAAATTGTTGGAAAGAATTCTGAAAGACAGTATTAATCGTCATTTAGAAAGGCATGGATTATTCAAGGACAGATGGCATGGATTTGTTAAGGTAAGGTCTTGACTGACTAACCTGATTGAAATTTTGGAGGAGGTAACATGGAGGGTTGACGAGGGTACTACGTTTGATGTAGTCTACATGGAATTTAGTAAGGTTTTTTACAAGGTCCCACATGGCAGATTTGTCAGAATAATAAACGCCCATGTGATCCAAGGGAAATTGGCAAGGTGGATCCCAAATTGACAAAGTGACAGGAACAAAAACAACAACAAGAAGAACAACGTTTATTGATATCGCGCCATTAACGTAGTAAAACGTCGCAAGACGCTTCACAAGAGTATTATGAGAAAACATTTGATACCAAGCCAAATAAGGACAAATTAGGGCTGATGATCAAAAACTTGGTCAAAGCGGTTGTTTTTAAAGAGCGTCTTAAAGGAGGAAAGAGAGGTAGAGAGGCGGCGTGATATAGTGAAGGAATTGCAGAGCTCAGGGCCCAGTCAACAGAAGGCACGGACACCAAATGTCGAGCAAAGGGTATTGCTCGATGGATGTTTTTGCGACTCGAAAGCTGTTTCTAGTGGGGTTCTGCAAGGCTCAGTACTTGACTCCTTGCTTTTTTATGGTATTCATCAATGATTTACACTTCAATGTAGGGAGCATGTTTACTAAGTTTCCAGATGATCCAAAATTGGCGATGTTGCTGAGAAAGAGGAAGAAAGCTGCAGTCTGCAGAAAGACATCAATGGGCTGGTCAGGTGGGTAGAAAAAAGGAAAATGGAATTCAATCCGGAGAAGGGTGAGCTAATACACTTGGGGAGGGCTAAGAAGGCAAGGAAATAAACAATAAATGGTAGGTTACTGACAAATGTAGCCGAACAGAGGGACCTTGGAGTGCATGTCCACAGATCCCTGAAGGGAGAAGGACAGGTGGATAATCTGGTTAAGAAGGCATACTGGATACCTTCATTTATTAGCCGACGCATCGAATATATGAGCAGTGACGTTATGCATGTACTATATAAAACACTAGTTAGGCTACAGGTAGAAAACTGTGTACAGTTCTCGTCACCACATTAACAGTAAGATGTGATTACACTGGAGTGGATACAGAGGCGATTTTCGAGTATTTTGCCAGGATTGGCGAATTTTGTTTATAAGGAAAGATTGGATAGGCTGGTGTTCTTTTCTCTGGAACGGAGGAGGCTGAGGGAAGACATGATTGATGTATTTAAAATGATGATGGGCCTAGATAGACTCGTTAGAAAGGACCCATTTCCGCTGGAAGAGTGTTCAGTTACCAGAGGGCATAGATTTACTGTCATTGGTAGAAGGACTAGAGGGAAGCTGAGTAGAAATATTTCACCCAGCGGATGGAGGGGCTCTGGAACTCCGTAACTGAAAGGGTGGTCGAGGCAGAATCCCTCATCATATTTAAAAAAGTACTTGGATATGCTCTTGAAGTGACGTAACGTACAAGGCTATGGAGCAAGAGCTGGATAGCACTTTTTCGGCCGACACAGACACGATGGTTCGAATGGTCTCCTTCAATGCTGTAAATTTCTATGATTCTGTGAGATATCTGCGCTCCTCTAATTCGGGCCTCGTGAGCATCCCTGATGTTAATCGCTCCACCATTGGTGGCCGTGCCTTCTGCTGCCTAGGCCTTAATCTCCGGTATTCCCTTCCTAAACCTCCCTGCCTTTGCACCTCTCTTTCCTCTTTTGAGATGCTCCTTAAAGCCTACCTCTTTGACCAAGCTTTTGGTCAAATCCCCAAATTTTTCCTTATGTGTCTCGGTGCCAAATGTTGTTTTAAAACACTCCTGTGAAGCGCCTTGGAACATTTTACTACGTTAAAGGCGCTGTATAAATAAAAGTTGATGTTGCTGTCTTATCGTCTTCTCCCACTTTTATTCCTACAAATTAGAGGCCATGTACATGAATTTAAGCGCTGATTATTCCATACAGGATCTATATTTGTTGCCGCTTCCACTACAGTAACTGATCCTGGTTGTCTATAAAATTCTGTCCCATGTTTCGGAGGTGATAATTTTTACATTCAGCACTTGGTCTGCAGACAATTGTCTTCTTAAATAAATAGCCTTTTTCAATAAATGCTTTATATCAATGAACTGATGAGTGTGCTTAACGAGTAATGAGATTGTTTGATGCAGTGATCCAATTATTGTTAGTGTGTACCGTTCATCTCTTCTCAGATCTCGATCGCCTCTCCTGGCTCTGAATCCTCACTCACTGGTAAATCTCGCAGAACAGCTGAGCCTTTCTGCTGAGGACTCTGCTCAGCTCCTGATTTCCATTTATATTCCTGCCCAAAGGCAAAATACTGCGGATGCAGGAAATTTGAAACATAAACAGAACACGCTGCAAACACTCAGCAGATGAGATAGTACATGTGGAGAGAGAAACAGAGTTAACGTTTCATATCAGCGGCCTTTCGTTAGAAACTGGAAAAAGTTACCGAATTGAAAGGTTTTAAGCAAGTACTGAAGCAGGGAAAAGGGAGGAGTGGAGGAAAGAACAAATGGAGAGGTCTGTGATGGGATGGGAGGCAGGAGAGATTAAATGACAAAAGGACTGATACTAAACGGCAAAAGTGTGAGGTCATGGAACAAGTAAAGAAACAAAAGATTCTTCTGGAGGAGCTGGTAATGGCAACAGCAGAATCAATACAGCACCTGGTGTCCGATAAAATGGGAGCAGTGGTTAGGACCTGAAATTGTTGAACTCGGTGTTGAGTCCGGAAGGTTGTAAAGTGATGATCGAAAGAGGAGATGCAGTTCCTCGAGTTTCCGTTGAGCTTCATTAGAGCAGTGTAGGAGTCCGAGGACAGAGAGTTCAGAGCGGGAGTGGGGCAGAGAATTGAAATGGCAAGAGACCGGAAGCTCAAGCTACTGTTTGCGGAATGAACAGAGGTGTTCAGCAAATAACAACAACGTACATTTATAAAACGCATTTAACATCATAAAACGTCTGAGAGTGCTTAAGAAGCGCGATCGTAAAAAAAAAAAGATATTTCGGCTCCGAGCCACAGTAGATATCAGGGCAGATTACTGAAAGCTTGAAGAAAGAGGTAGGCTTTAAGCAGCATCTTAATAGAGGAGGGGGAGAGGTAGAGAGGTGGAGAGTTTTAGGGAGGGAATTCCAGAGCTCAGGGCCAAGGCAGCTAAAAGCACAGCCTCCAATGAACATAAGAACATAAGAACATAAGAAATAGGAGCAGGAGTAGGCCAATCGGCCCCTCGAGCCTGCTCCGCCATTCAATAAGATCATGGCTGATCTGATCCTAACCGCCAATCTACTATCTATCACAGAACCATCTCCTGCATCTAACAGAATTGCACACACGAAATAGGAGCAGAAGCAGGCTACAAGGTCCCTGGGCCCGCTTCACTACCCACAGGGCCATGACCGATCCGAACCTAGACTCATGTCCAAATTCCTGCCCGCTCCCCGTAACCCTTAATGCCCTTTACTTCTAGGAAACTGTCTATTTCCGTTTTAAATTTATTTAATGATGTAGCTTCTACAGCTTTTTGTGGCAGCATATTCCATGGACCTACCACCCTCTGAGTGAAGTAGTTCCTCCTCATCTCAGTATTGAAAGAGCAGCCCCTTATTCTAAGACTATGTCCCCTAGTTCTAGTCTCACCCATCATCGGGAACATCCTCCCCGCATCCACCCGATCCAACCCCTTCACAATCTTATATGTTTCAATAAGATCGCCTCTCATTCTTCTGAACTCCAATGAGTAGAGTCCCAATCTACCCAACCTCTCCTCATATGACCACCCCCTCATCCCCGGGATTAACCGAGTGAACCTTTTTTGCACTGCCTCGAGAGCAAGGATGTCTTTCCTTAAGTAAGGACACCAAAACTGTATGCAGTATTCCAGGTGCGGTCTCACCAATACCTTGTACAACTGAAGCAATACCTCCCTATTTTTATATTCTATCCCCCTAGCAATGAAAGCCAACATTCCATTTGCCTTCTTAATCACTTGCTGCACCTGCATACTAACCTTTTGAGTTTCGTGCACCAGGACCCCCAGATCCCTTT
Organism: Squalus acanthias; assembly: GCA_030390025.1. Lineage (NCBI taxonomy): Eukaryota > Metazoa > Chordata > Chondrichthyes > Squaliformes > Squalidae > Squalus > Squalus acanthias. The sequence goes on from JASTWF010001200.1 coordinate 72,175, forward strand.
GCACTTCAGTACTCTCCAGTTTCTTGCCATTAAGATAATAAATTGCTCTACTATTTTTCCTGCCAAAGTGCATCACCTCACACTTTCCAGTGTTGTATTCCATCTGCCAAATCTCTGCCCACTTACTTAGCCTGTCTATGTCCCCTTGCAGGTTTTTTATGTCCTCCTCACTCACTACTTTCCCTCCCATCTTTGTATCATCTGCAAATTTTGATATGTTACACTTGGTCCCTTCCTCTAAATCGTTAATATAGATTGTAAAGAGTTGGGGACCCAGCACTGACCCCTGTGGAACACCACTAGTTACTGATTGCCAGTCTGAGAATGAACCATTTATCCCAACTCTTTGCTTTCTGTTAGATAGCCAATCCTCTATCCATGCCAGAATATTACCCCCAATCCCGTGATTTTTTACCTTAAGCAATAATCTTTTGTGTGGCACCTTGTCAAATGCCTTTTGGAAGTCTAAATACACTACGTCCACTGGTTCCCCTTTATCCACTCTATATGTTACTTCCTCAAAGAACTCCAGCAAATTTGTCAAACATGACTTCCCCTTCGTAAAACCATGCTGACTTTGTCCTATTAAATTATGATTATCCAAATGTCCTGTTACTGTTTCCTTAATAATGGACTCCAAAATTTTACCTACCACAGATGTTAGGCTAACCGGTCTATAGTTACCAGCCTTCTGTCTACTGCCCTTTTTAAATAAGGGTGTTACATTAGCAGTTTTCCAGTCTGCCGTGACCTTAGCGGAATCCAGGGAGTTTTGAAAAATGATTACCAATGCATCTACAATCCCTACCGCCACTTCCTTCAAGACTCTAGGATGTAAGCCATCAGGTCCAGGTGATTTATCCGCCTTGAGTCCCATTATTTTACCGATGGTGGAGCGATTGAAATCGAGGATGCACAAGAGACCAGAATTGAACAGGCTGAGATATCTCAGATGCTTGTAGGGCTTGACGAGTTTACAGATATAGGGAGGGGCGATGAAATTGTGTTATTTATAAACAGAGATGAGGATTATAAAATTGAGGCATTGTTGGCCCGGGAGGCAGTGAGGGCCAGCGAGCACAGGGGTTATGGTTGAATGCGATTTGCAGCGACTAAAGATACCAGCAGCAGAGTTTTGGATGAACCCTATTTTATGAAGTTTACAATTTGGGAGGCCAGACAGGAGAGCATGGGAATAGTCAATTCTAGCGGCAACAAAGGCATGGATGAAGGTTTCAGCAGCAGATGATCTGAGGCAGGATCGGACTCGAGCGATGTTATGGAGGTGGAATTAGGCTGTCTTAGTGCTTATGCGGATATGTGGTCAGAAACTCGTCTCGGGGTCAAACACCCGCCAAGGTGTAGAACGATCTGGCTTAGCCGAAGACAATTGCCCAGGATGGAAACATTGGTCAGCGAACGGAGGGGACCAAAAGCTTCAGTCTTCCCAATATTTAGTTGGAGAAAATTGCTGCTTATCCAATACTAGATGTCGGGCAAGAAGTTTGACAAATCAGAGACAGTGGAGGGTTCGAGAGAGGTGGTGGTGAGTTAGAGCTGAGTTTCGCCAACATACGTATTGTACCTGATGTTACCTTTTCGGATGATATCATCGAGAGATAACATGTAGGTGAGAAGTAGAAGTGGGCCAAGTATAGAGGCTTGCGGGACTCCAGAGTTGGAAGAGAAGCCATTGCAGGTGATTATCTGGCTAGGATTAGAAAGTTAAGACTCCAGCTGGAGGACGGAGGGGAGCCATTCGAGGAAGATGATGTGGTCAGCTTTGTCCAAGGCTGCAGATTGGTCGAGAAGGATGAGGAGGGATAGATTATCAAGGTCGCCGTGTCACATTCGATCAGGGCTGCTCCAGAGGCCGAGCCAGAAACCTGGTTGGAAGAGATTCAGACATGGAATTGTGGGAAACATGGGGAGGGATTGAACAAAACGTTCAATGACATTGAAGGGGCAAGGGAGATTGGAGATGGGACGGTAGTTTGCAAGGACAGAGGGATCAAGCGTAGGTTTTTTGAGGAGAGAGCTGATGACAGCAGATATGAATTCGGGAACAGTACCTAATGAGAGGGAACCGTTAACAATATCAGCGAACATGGGTCCCAGGAAGGGATATTCACTGGTCAACAATTTGTTCGGAATAGGATCGAGGGAGCAGAAGGTAGGTCTCAGGAACAAGATGAGGTCGAAGGGAGCATTGCAGGTGATGGGATAGAACCTTGAGAAATACATGAGTACAATGCTAGGGCAGGGGGCAAAACGTGGGGACGTTTGTCCTGATGGGCTAGAGGAAGGGTGGGAAGAAGCACCAACGCGACGGTTGCAGCGGGGCAAGCGGTGACAATTATAGACAGGTAGGGAAGCTTTATTAAGGGGAAAAGTGTCATCACTCCTCAGCAATGTCTCCGTCAATTCATGATGTCAATGTTGTCGTCCACAATAAGCTCGTGGATGGCAAGGGCTTTATTCACAAGTCAACTTCAATTCTGGAGCCAGATAGGGAATGGGGCGATGATAGCCAATTGACTGGCAGAGACCACAGGGTCAGAGTAGGGATCGTTGAGGGGAACGGGAAGGAGTTTGGCAAGATTAGCCCGAGGCAGGCGTGCAGGGCGGCAAGGGCGGGGAGAGAATAGAATGGGGCAATTGGGGTTGCTGCTCGTTAGGACCGAAAAACTCATCTGTGTTTGGTCTCCCCAGTGTAGAGGAGATCTTTGTTCAGTTCTGAGGAAATGCAAACGACCTGAAAGGTTTACTCAATTTCTCGCTCAACAGATGTTGAGATGTTGCCTGACCTATTTAGTAATTGCAGAATTTTCTTTTTATAGTGGATATTTCTGCCCATGTCAGGCCCCCTGCTCTGGTCCAAAGTCCAGTAAACTCATGCTCCTCTGAAACTCACTGTGGATGAGATCTCACCTGCCAGACATCATGAAGTCATAAAACGGACAGTTTCCCTCCATCCTCCCCCGCTGCTACATTCCGTGAAACCCACTTCTAATGTACTGCTGGCTTTTCCTTCATTCGCCATTCTCGCTGGAACTCCTCTCTCCCTTATTAAATTTCATTTGATTGATTTTTGTTCATCCAGTCATCAGCCAGTAATAGATTTTTTACATTACAATTACATAACTCTACTGTCACATGTAGTGAGGCGAATGTCCGTACTCGGATGCAGCCGGTAAGCTTTGAAGCTTTGAATTTCATATAAGTTCCTGTCCATCGCCTCGGGCAGCGTCTGGGAATGGGACATGAAGCCTCACCGGCTCTGGGATGGCAAGGACATATCCTCCCAGATTGTCGCTTCTGATCGTTTTGCAATGACCCTGCCGCACAGAGCAGGTTTATGGACTCGGGGGAGAACAATGGAATATCCCTACACTTAAATACGTAGTGTATATACTCCGGTGTTATGAATCTCCTGTCCAGATTGATCATAATATCCTGTCTCATTTCCCTTCTCTCTCTTACAGTTAACTTGATTGCGATTGTGATCCTGTTCAGAGCTAAGTGTGGGCTCTCCGAATGTATCACTCGCTACCTGCTGGGAATGGTGGTGACGGATCTACTGATCATTATCACAGAGGTCATAATTTTTCGGATCAGTTATCATTTTTACCTGGTTATCTTTTCTGAATATCACCCCTGTATGCAGTGTTATCGTTGTCCTGCCTCGTGCATCCAGAGACAGTTCAGTCTGGTTAACAGTCACTTTCTCCTTTGATCGCTTTGTTGCTAATTGTTGCCAAAAGCTGAAAACAAAATATTGCACCAAGAAAACTGCGTCTGTGGTTATAGCAACAACCTGCATTCTGCTGAGTTTGAAAAGTGCTACTTGGTACTTTATATATGAACCTCAGGAGATCATCGACAACGTACCGTGGTTTTGTGTTGTAAAACCAAGCTATTTTACTGACGCCAGATTGGTCGCATTTGACTGGTTTGATACAGTTTTAACCCCATTGCTCCCATTCGGTTTAATTTTGCTGCTCAACGCTCTGACCGTCAGACACATTTTAGTGGCCAGTCGGGTGAGTAAGGGACTGAGGGGTCAGAGCAAGGCAGAGAATGGCAGTGACACAGAGATGGAGAGCAGAAGGAAGTCCGTCATTTTACTCTGCACAATTCCCGGCAGCTTCATACTGTTGTGTTGCCATATGTTACAGAATTCTTATATTATATTATTGAAGGGCCAAATCCATTAGATTACAATGATTCATTAAATATTTTTCGAAAAGTCACATTAATGCTGCAGAATTTAAGTTCCTGCACAAGCATATTTATTTACGGGGTGACTGAGACCAAGTTCAGAGAGGAGTTCAAGAGCGCGGTGACATATCCCGCTACCCTGATTATTAAACTAATTAATAAAAAAACAACTGAGATAAGCCCAGATATGTTACCGAGTGTTTCCAGTCCACTAATCTAATATTGATCCCTAGATGTCCCTCTCCTGAATTGCACTAGGGATCGTCGATATCTGCATGAATTTCAGGGGAAGGTTAGAAATTGGGTTTCGGGTCTGGTCTCTATTTTGATTGGCTGCTCCGCCATTTGTGTTTGAAGTGCAGCTATTTTCTTGAGTTTCAGCTGAGCTCTTTTGTTAGTCACTTCATCCATTTCGTGCAACAATCCGTGTGTCTCATCGACAGTGATATCTGCTCAATAGGGAGACAGACAGCGCTGGGCTTTAGTTTACAGAACATTACATACAGTTTAGAGATACATTAAAAAAAAATAAGTCATCATTTGTATTTATGTATTGAAGATAAGAACAATCTCAAACTGAAGGAAGTCTTTCAATATTAAAAAATAAACATGACGATTTATTGAACCGTACGACTCCTTACTTGTCAACTGACACTTTCTAATGTTGGCTTTCTAATGTTGGCTTTCGAATGTTGGCTTTCTCTGAAGCTTGTGAGCTCATGTTTTTTATATTGTTAGGTCCAATGCCTCTCAGCTCTACCCTCTAATTGTCCTATTCTGTCTCTATTTCTGTATCTCTGAACTCCCTATTTGTCTTTCAATCTCTCCTCTTGTTCCTTGTTATAACTGCCTTCTAATACTCACTGAAGCACTTGCAGTTGCGTTTTCTGAATTCATCTTCCTGTCTTTGTCTTCCTTTAATTTCGTTCCCGCGGTCACTAGATGTACTAATCAGAGATAACATAATCGTAGTAGAAAGAAATGTTATATCAAAGAGTAAGATAGAAACAGAATCCATATGGATTATGATAAAGGATGAGAAGGGAAGGCTCTAATAATGTTAAACTATGGATCATTCAAATATTGATACAAATCTATGCAATGAGTATAATATATAGAAGATAATCAACCTAGATTTCAAATCACCCCAATATAAACTGGCAAGAAGGGGTAGCGAAAATGGAAAATGGAATGGTTTGTACAGAACTTCTTTCTTAACCAGGACGTACGAAGCCCAACAAGAAATGAGTGCCTGTTGGATGTAGCAATGGGAAATGGACCAAAACAGGAAACAGAAGTAAGTGTAGGGGAGCATATAGGCAAAGGCGATCACAACAATAAGGTTTAAGATAATGATGGAGGAAGACTTTTGTAAGACAATGTAATAGATTGGGGAAAAACAACTTATGAGGGGATGAGAATGGAAATAGTAAAAGTAAACTGGAACAAATACTGACAAAGAGCTGTGGGAAATATTTACAGTAAGATCTATAAATTTATGGTATGTTTATTCCGTTAAAACACAGGCCACACTATTCAATAATTAGGGATTATGGATGAATAAAGAGGTAAGGGTAAAATTGAAACGAAAAAAAAATACACTGAATACATAAACAAATAGGAGAAGATGAAAAATGGGAAAAGGAACAAGTCAGGAAATAAGTCATAAAACAATTAGGATGGCAAAGAGCAATTACGAAACAAACACATACATAACAAAAGCAAAAATAAAATGGCGATAAGGCCGCGAAGGGATACACAATATAAATTCACAGATACTCACAGAAATTTACGGCACAGAAGGAGGCCATTCGACCCGTCGTGTCTGTGCCAGAAATGACAGTGAAATGGCAGAAATATTGAACAGTTACTTTGCTCACTTCAAAGAGTAGAATGGGGTAATGCCGGGGATGTAATATACAGGGACTTTCAAAAGCCCTTTGATACGATACCTCATATTGACCTCGTGACTAATGTCAGAGCGAGCGGCGTTAGGGGACAAGTGGCAGAATGGATAGCAAACGGGCTACAAAATAGAGAATAATGTTTAAAGTTATTTACTCTGACTCGTGGAAGGAATGAAGTGGTGTTCAAAATTAATCGGTGCTGGGACGATTGCTGTTCACCTTTGCATAAATGATTTGGGCTCCAGAATCGGAAGCACAATATGAAAGTTCGCGAATGAAACCAAATTGGGGATTATAGTTAATACTGAGGAAGACTGCCACAAAATACAAGAGCACATTCACATACTTGAAGAATAAGAACTTAAGAACATAAGAAATAGTAGCAGGAGCCGGCCATTCGGCCCTTCGAGCCTGCTCGGCCATTCAATGAGATTATGGCTGATCTTCTGCCTCAACTACATTCACCGGCCCTATCGCCATATCCCTTGATGCCCTTACTAGTCAGAAATCTATCGATTTCAGTGTTGAATATATCCAATGACTGAGCCTCCACAGCCATCTGGGGTAGAGAATTCCAAAGGTTCACCACACTCTATGTGAAGAAATTTCTTTTCATCTCAGTCCTGAATGGCCTAATCTTTATCCTGAGGCTGTGGGCCCTGGTTCTAGACTCCCCAGCCAAGGGAAACATTCTCACTGCAGCCACCCTATCAAGCCATGAAATAATTGTGTATGCTTTAATGAGATCCCATCTCATTCTTCTGAATTCAAGAGAATACAGGCCTAGATTACTCAATCTCTTCTCATAAGATTGTCATGCCATTCCAGGAATCAATCTCGTGAACCTTCGTTCCACTGCATCTATGGCACGTATATTCGTACATAGGTAAGAAGGCCAAAATTGTACACAGTACTCCAGGTGTGGTCTCACCAAGACGCTATATAAAATTGGATTAAGGCTCCTTTACTCCTGTACTCATATCCTCTTGTAATGAAGGCCAGCATACCATTTGCCTTCCAAATGGCTTTCTGCACCTGCACATTCACTTTCAGTGAATCATGTACAACGACACCCAGGTCCCTTTGAGCATCTGCATTTCCCAAACTTTCACCATTTAGGAAATACTCTGCCTTTCTGTTTTTTCTTCCATCTGCCATGTTCTCGCGCACTCACTGAGCCTGTCGGGAGCCCCCTGAAGCCTCTTCACATCCTCTTCACAACTGACACTGCCACCTAGCTTTGTGTCATAAGCATTTTTGGAAATGTATCATTTAGTCTCCTCATCCAAATCATTGATATAGAATCTGAATAGCTGGGGCCCAAGCATCATCTTTGAGCTACCCCACTAGTCAGAGCCTGCCATCCTGAAAAAGACCCGTTTATCCCTACTCATTGTTTTCTGTCTGTTATCCAATTCTCAAACAATGCTAGTATATTACCCAAAATTCCATGTGCCCTAATTTTGTTCACCAACCTCCTGTGTGGGACCTTATTGAAGGCCTACTTAAAATTCAAATACACCACATCGATTGGTTCCCCTTTGTCTACTCCACCAGTTACATCCTCAAAGAACTGCAAATGGTTTGTTAAACAGGATTTCCCTTCCATAAATCCATTTTAACTATGCCCAATCTTACGCTTAATTTCTAAGTGCCCAGTTATCGCATCCTTTACAATAGACACCAGTATTTTCCCAACTACTGATGTGAGGCTAACAGGTCTGTTGTTCCCGTGTTCCCTCTCCCTCCTTTCTGTCATAGCGGGGTTACATTTGCTATCCTCCAATCTGCAGGAACCGTTACAGAATCTATAGCATTTTGGAAGATGACAACCAATGCGTCCACTATCCCAAAGGCCACCTCTTTCTGAACACTAGGATGTAGGTCATCCAGTCCTTGGGATTTATCGACTTTTAGTCCCATTCATTTTGCTGTCTCTGTATTTTTACTAATAATAATTTCTTTAAGTTCCTCATTCTCGCCACAACCTTGGTTTTCTCGTATTTCTGGGAGGGTATTTGTGTCTTCCTCCGTGAAGACAGAAAGAAAGTATTTAGTTAATTTCCCTGTCATTTCCTCATTCCCCATTATTAATTCTCCCGTTGCTGACTCTAAAACACCTACATTTACCTTCTCCAGTCTGTTCCTTTTCACTTGCCTATAGAAGATTTTACAATCCTTTTTTATATTTTTCCCCAGTTTGTTCTCATATTCCATTTCACTTTTCTTTATCAATGGGCCAGTAAAAGGGAAATTATTTTCAAGATAGATAATTGTGAAGTGGTACATTTTGTTAGGAGTAACATGGAGGCCACATACACCTTTGGAAAAATTAATTCAAATGGGGTAGAGGCGCAAAAGTATCTGGTGGTCCAGATCCACAAATCATGAAAAGTGTCAACGCAGTTTAACAGAACCATAAAGTGCAATAAAAAGCCCTGGATTAAATTCCAGATTAATTGAATTCGAAAGCAGAGAATTTATGTTGGCATTATATTGAACACTTAGAAAACTGTAGACAGTTCATGTTTCCATCTTACAACAAGGACATAAACACACTGCAGAAAGTGAAAACAGGTTTAACAAGGATGATACCAGAACTGAGAGGATACAACTATCTGGATAGACTGTACAGGCTGGCATTCTTTTCCCGAGAAAATAGAAGACTGAGAGGCGAAATTTTGGAGGTATTAAGGGATTTTGAAATGATTCCATTGGGAGGATGTAGAGCAGCTGTTTCCAATTGTACGGGAGTCCTAATCTAGGGGAAAATAATAAAAAAATGTCACTAATAAACAAAACACGTAATTCAGCAGAATCTTCTTTAATCGTGAGAATGTGTAACTCGCTCCCACAAGGAGTGGTTTGGGTGAATAGCATAGATAAAGTTAAGGAGAAGCTAGGTTAGTAAATAAAGGAGAGAAGAAAAGAAGGAAAAGTTGATAGGGTGAGATGAGTTAAGGTGAGAAAAGGCTGGAATGTATCATAAACACCGGCGTAGACCTGTTGTGTCGAATGGCCTGTTTCTGTGCAGTAAATTCTATGAAAATCTATGTAATTTTCAAAAGGGAAATGGATCGATACTTGAAAAGGAAATCATTGCAGTGCTAAGGGGAAGGAGCGGGGGAGTGGGACTAATTAGCTCTTTGAAAGAGTCGGCACAGGCACGATGGGCCGAATGGCCTACTTCTGGGCTGTTTGACTCTATGATTGTACAGTACATTGTAAGGATACAGCGATGTGAGAACGATTCAATGGATTCACACCGAAGAGAGATCGTTTGAATGTATTTTGAGTAAGAAACAATATTGTGCGTTTACAGCCTTCAAAAGATGGCAGATCCACACGGGAGAGAGAGAGTTTGGGTGCAGCGTGTGAGAAAAGTGATTCCATGTGTCCAGTAGTCGGGCCGAACATCAGCGTGTTCACACGGGAGGGAAACGGTTTGATTACGCGGTGCTTATGAAAGGATTCTACAGCTCAAGTCACTGGATGGGGCATCGGTGAATTCACCCTGGGGAGAAATGATTCAGTCATTGAATGCTTTAATAGATCCGGCAGTTTGAAATGCCCTGGTGACAAACTGCAGATTGAACGTGTTTGAATGTTGTGTGTGTGGAGAGTGATTGAAACTGTATATGAGCCTCACACAGTTACACGGTGCGTGAAGCTAAAATGCTGAGACACTCCTGATCTAACACACTACACACTTGCTAATTCATGTTCTGAAATCTCTCCATCACTGGGGTTTTCCTCGCCTCATGTCTGGGTGTGTTGTTGACTCAGTGATAGAGATTGATCGCTGTGATTAGGCAACAAGCCCAGTATGGTTGTATGGTGCGACTGCCAGGATGGGAGAAGGACAACTCGATGGACCTTGGTCTTTCTTCGCACCGGAGAGAGAGCGGTTAACCAACTGAAACATAAATAAACCGACAGCACATTCAAGGGGTGCTGTGTTTAAAGGGAAAGGGATAAATGAGCGACATCTTTGATTGTAATAACATTCTTTCATTATATCTCTCTCTATCACTGGCTCTTTTTCTCTGTCTCTCCTCTCACTTTCTCTCACTTTCTCTTTCTCTCTTTCTCTCTTTCTGTTTCTCCCCTCTTTCACTGTCTCCCTATCTCCCTCTCTTTTATTTTCTTTCTCTCTCGCCCTCCCACCCCGCTCCCTTTATCTCTCTCTCTCTCGCTTCCTTCTCTTTCTATTCTTTCTCTTTTCTCTCTCTCTCCCCTATTTTTTTTTTGCCCCCTCTCTACTCTCTCTCTGACCTAGAGTCACAGTCTTAAATCACAGAAGGAGGCCAATTGGTCCGCTGTGTCTTCGCCAGCTCATTGAAAGAACTGTCGAAATTAATCCTATACCGTACCTTTTCCCCATAACCATGCACATTAGTCATCTGCATTGTATAACCTCAATTTTGTTATTCCTATTTCTAACCAAAAGAATTCGCGTTTTGCACCATCCATATTGATGCACTAATGCAGTCGAGCTTCAGTGGAGTCTTTGATTAAAAGTGCCTTTTTCACTCACTGTTTTCACAGTTAAATATTTTATAACCACCTATGTTTATCTCCCAGTCCCGGCCCAGTAGAATCCATGTCTAAGTCGATGCCTTTTGATGGAACTCCTCCCCATTGCAATCTGAGAGGTTTAACTCCAGAAATGAGAGGTTAGAAGTATCAGCAAAGATTAAACAGGCTGGGGCTCATTTCCACAGAAAAGAGAACGCCGATGGATGACGTAATAGAGGGCTGGAATATTATGAAGGGTTTGATAGGGTAGACGTAGAGAAAAAGTTTCCAATTGTCGTGGACTCCAAAACTGCGGCTCATAAATATAAGAGCCTCAATAATAAATCCAATAAAGATTTCAGGAAAACCCTCTTCATCAAGAGAATAGTTAGAATGCGGAACTCATTATTCCAAGGAATAGTTGAGGCGAATAGCATTGGCATATTCAAAAAGCAGCGAGATAAACACATCAGGGTGAAAGGAATAGAAGAATGTGGTGATAGGGTAGGACGGAGTAGAGTGAGAGGAGGCTCCTGTGGAGCAGAAACACCGCCATGGACAGGCTGGGCCCAATGGCCTGTTTCTGTGCTGTCAACTCCAGGTCATTCTTTGTCATTCTATTTGTTAAGCCAAGCCTGGGTGCAGCACAGAAAGGAAAATCTGGCGGTGATTACCGCGGCCGTTACAGAACCCCATGGATTTTCCTGCAGCCTCGATTTTACCCTAAACCCTCCGGTTGGGATTGGGGCACTTTTGATTAGACGACCGTTTTGCACTAGCCTATTTTACACTCCAGTAAATGCTGGGCGGTTAGATTAAAATCGGTGTTTAACTCAAAGGGAAATATAATTACATAGAAACATAGAAACATAGAAAATAGGTACAGGAGTAGACCATTCGGTCCTTCGAGCCTGCACCGCCATTCAATGCGTTCATGGCTGAACATGCTACCTCAGTACCCCATTCCTGCTTTCTCGCCATACCCCTTGATCCCCCTAGTTGTGAGTGTTATATCTAACTCCCTTTTGAATATATTTAGCGAACTGGCCTCAACAACCTTCTGTGGAAGAGAATTCCATAGATTCACCACTCTCTGGGTGAAGAAGTTCCTCCTCAGCTCAGTCCTAAATGGCTTCCCCTTAATCCTTAGACTGTGACCCCTGGTTCTAGTTTTCCCTACCACTGGGAACATTCTGCCCGCATCTAATTTGTCTAAACCAGTCAGGATTTTAAATGTCTCTATAAGATCCCCCCTCATTCTTCTGAACTCCAGAGGATACAAGTTCAGTTGACCCAATCTTTCTTGATATGTCAGTCCGGCCATCCCAGGAATCAATCTAGTGAACCTTCGCTGCACTCCCTCAATAGCAAGAATGTCCTTCCTTAAGTTAGGAGACCAGAACTGCGCACAATACTCCAGGTGTGGCCTCACCAAGGCCCTGTACAACTGCAGCATCACCTCCCTACTCCTGTACTCAAATCCCCTTACTATGAAGGCCATCATTCCGTTTGCTTTCTTGACTGCCTGCTGCACTTGCATTCCCACCTTCAATGACTGATGTACCATGATGCCCAGGTCTCGTTGCACCTCCCCTTTCCCTAATCTGCCACCATTCAGGTAATAGTCCGCCTCTCTATTTTTACCACCAAAGTGGATAACCTCACATTTATCCACATTGTACTTCATCTGCCATACATTTGCCCATTCACCCAACCTGTCCAAGTCACTCTGTAGCCTCCTAGCATCCTCCTCATTGTTCACACTGCCTCCCAATTTAGTGTCATCCGCAAATTTGGAGATATTACATTTAATCCCTTCGTCCAAATCATTAATATTTAATGTAAACAGCTGGGGTCCCAGCACCGAACCCTGCGGTACCCCGCTGGTCACTGCCTGCCATTCTGAAAAGTACCCATTTACTCCTACTCTTTGTTTCCTGTGTGCCAACCAGTTCTCAATCCACGTCAACACATTACCCCCAATCCCATGTGCTTTAACTTTGCTCACCAATCTCTTGTGGGGAACCTTGTCGAAGGCCTTCTGAAAGTCTAAATACACCACATCTACTGGTTCCCCCCTGTCCACCCTATTGGAAACATCCTCAAAAAATTCCAGAAGATTTGTCAAGCATGATTTCCCTTTCACAAATCCATGCTGACTTGGACCTATCATGTCGCCACTTTCCAAATGGTCTGTTATGACATCTTTAATAATTGCTTCCATCATTTTACCCACAACCGATGTCAGTGGGAGCAGTGTAACAGCCATTTCCAATCTGCTATTGCCCGTTTTGCGTGACCGACACAGATCAAAAATCAATCCCATCGATCATAGGACCGCAGGACCCAAACTCGGCCAGTCAGCCCCCCATCCTGTTCCACCATTCAATAGGCCAACTCAAACTCATTTACCCGCCTTTGATTCACAAAACTTGATACTCTTACCTAACAAAAATCGATCAATCTCAGTCTTGAAATTATCAATTGGGCATCCCCAGCACTGTGGGGAGCGGGCTCCAGGTTCCTACAATCATTTGCGTGAAAAAGTGCCTCATAATATCACTCTGACACGACTGAGCTCTAAATTTAAGAGAATGCCTTCTTGTTCGGGATTCCCCTGTAGCGGAAATACTTTCGCTGTTTCTACCCTGTCCAATCTTTGGACTATATTAATTCCCTCGATTAGATCACCACTCAAACTTCTCAACCCAAAGGAATGCAAGGTATATGCAACATGTCCTTATAATTTAACCCTTTAAGCCCTAGTTGTATTCCGGCGAGTCTGCGCTGCACCCACTGCAATGCCATTGGCCCAGAAATTCTGTTCACAGACCTCCGGCAGGCGGAAGGCCGCGATTTGGAAAAATCTCGGCCTGGACCGGAGGGCTCCCGGGAGGCGCAGAGTGCCGTTGCTGTGCCTCTTCAAACTGCCGGTGTGCAGGGCACGCGTATCCCAGGGGCGCAGGTAGTTCGCAGCGTCCCTGGGATCACGTGGGCCATGGGGAGCCAATCAGAGCAGTGAATCTATGAATAGAGACCACCCCCAAAACATAAGTAAAACTTCAAATAAATTTGAAAAAAAAATTCCTTTTTGAAAATGATGAGATATTACATAAATTAACTATTAAGATCAAAAATATAGATTTTGGAAAATATAATTTAAGTTTTTAACGGAGCTAAACATAAACTTACCTCTCTTTAATGTATTTTACAATGATAAATCAGTGGAAAACATTTTTTTTTTACTTTCTTCAAATCTTAGACTGGTAAAAGCAAGCGCAAGAATTGCAATTTTTTTCTGCGGTTGGAGGGTCTCCAAAAAACGGAACTCTCCACCCGCAGAGGCCCTGCTCCATCGCAGCCGGAGGCTCTGTCAAGTGCATGCCTAAAACCGGCATTTCCGTTGGCCCTACGGGTGAGTACACGGCGCGTACACACCCGTGGGGACCGGAATTTCTGCCTCAATATATATTTCCCGATGTTCAGTGGCCAAACCTGAAGGCAGTAATCCAGATGGGGTCTGACACAGGCTCGTTGCAATGTTTCATGGTATGCTTCCTAATATAACCTCCCGTTCATTACTGATTGCATTCCGTTTTATTATGAGAACTTCTAATAATTCGTCAATGGTTTATTGATTATTTGTTACATTTACCCATTTGTTGTAATTGCTCAATTGATTGTCAGAGAGTAATAACGGCACAGAAGGAGGCCATTCTGTATATCGATTCCGTGCCGGCTCTCTGTAGCGCAATACAGTCAGTCCCAATCCCCCGCTCTATCCCCGTAGCCCTGCAAGTTGATATCGCTCAAGTGCCTATCCAGTCTCTCCTTGAAAACATCGAGTATCTCCGCTACCACCAAGTCCGTCGGCAGCGAATTCCAGGTCATCAGCATTCGCTGCATAAAAAAGGTTATCCTCACGTTCCCCTTGTATTTCCTGCCCTAAAACTTAAATCTGTGCCCTTGGTCCGGGTACCATCAACAAATGGGAACAGTCATTCCCCGTCTATCCTATCCAAAGCCGTCATAATCTTGTACACCTCTATCAAATCACCCGTAAACCACCTTTGCTCTAATGAAAACAAATCCAGCTTCTCAAACCTGTCATTGTAGCTAACATTCCGCATCTCCGGAACCATTCTGGCAAATCTCCTCTGCACCCTCTCAAGGGCCTTCACATCCTTCCTAAAGTGTGTTGACCAGAACTGTCGCAATACTCCAGTTGTGGCCTAACCAGCGCTTTGTATAGTTTCAGCATAACTTCTCTAACTTGATGCTCAATACCTCTATTTCTGAAGCACAAGATCCAATATGCTTTGTTAACCAATCTATCACTATGCCCTACCAACTTCAGTGAACTATGCACATTAACTCCCAGGTCCCTCTCTCCCTGAACACTCTATTAAACTGTGTATATTGCCTCTCCCTGTTCCGTCTGCTAAAATGCATCACTTCACACTTATCTATATTAAATTCCATCTGCCACTTGTCTGCCCATTCTGCTACACATTCTATGTCCTGTTGCAGTCGATTGATATTATCCTCACTGTTTGCCACCCCTCCAGGTTTGGTCTCATCGGCAAATTTAAAAATTCTACTCTGCATTCCAACATGCAGGTCATTTATATATATATATATATATATATATATATATATATATATCAAGAAAAGCAGTGGCCCCAGCACTGACTCTTGTGGAACACCACTGTCTACCATCCTCCAGTCTAAAAAACAACAATTTACCACAACTCGCTGTTTTCTGTCCTTAAGCTAATTCCTTATCCAAGATGCCATGACTCACCTATTCCTTTAGCATCAATTTTGTTAACCAGCCTTCTATGTGGAACTTTGTCAAACGCCTTCCGAAAATCCATGTAGACAACATCCATTGCATTGCCTTCATCAATCCTCTCTGTTACTTCATCAAATAATTCAATTAGATTAGTTAAACAGATCTGCCTTTTCGCAATCCGTATTGGCTCTCCTTAATTCGCTTAAAATTCACCAAGTGCCCATTATTTTTTTCCTCAATAATTATTTCTAAAACTTTACCGATCACTGATGTTAAACTGACCGGCTTGTAGTTACTAGGATTGTCCTTACACACATTATTGTAAAATCCTCAGGCACCTCACCCATATCTAGGGAAAGATTGTATAATTTTGGCAAGCCCTTCCACTATCTCCATCCCTAATTCACTTCGCAATCTGGGATGCATGGCATCTGGACCAGGCGATTTGTCCTCTCTAAGCATACCCAACCTAACTAGTAAATACTGGCTATCAATTTTTAACCCTTCAATTGCTTCTACCTTTTTCTCTTCGACCGATATTTTGTCAGCATCCACCTCCTTAGTAAACACCTATACAAAGTACTCATTAAGTATTCTAGCCTTGCCCTGTGCCTCGAAACATATATCACCTTCTTTGTCCCTAATAGGCCCCACCCCGCCTCTTACTACTCGCTTCCTGTTTATATGCCTTTAGAAGATTTTTGGGTCCCCTTTTACCTTAACTGCCATTCTACTCTCATATTCTCTCTTTGCCAATATTATTTTCATTTTTACATCCCCTCTCAACTTAGTTTATTTGGTCTAGTTCTACCTTGAAGAATTCACCTTGCTGGATGTTATTTTACTCCCGCTGTACTACAGCTTATTATTGAACTATTATTTGAACTATGATTCCCAGCTAAACCCTCCCCCCGGTCCGCTTTGACAAACACATTCTGTTTACAGCTCCCTCTTGCACATCTTTCTGTCGCTGTTTGAGAACATATTGAAATCTGATTGTAAATATGGTATCATAATTGTGATGATATAAATGAATATGGACCTTTTGAGAGAATACGTCAACATATTTGGACACCTCTTTACAGGAGTATGATTGAAAGAGATAAAAGACAACATCAAAGGCAAGGAATAAACTCCCAGGTCCCTTTGCAACATACATCGTCTCTCCTCTGTGGTATTTGTATGTGAAGGACAGCACCTCAACAAAACCAAACAAAGAACATTGTGCATTGATTCTTTTAATACTGAAAACATTTCACATTTATGGAAGATTTTTATTTCTATAGTTAGTCCCTCCGCCAGCAGAAGTTTTATTAATTCATCATATGATTAGGACACATTCTCCGCTGCCCAGCGTGGGGAGTAGCTGGTTATTGAAAACCACAATTGGCTCTCTGATACTCTGCTAGGAATCTAACCTACATCCTAGGCTAGGATTCCCTTCATCAATTCCTCACCTTCTCCAGGAAATGGATTATAGTGGCAAAGGTTCCACCGGAGATAGAATGTAGATTTTCAAATCCAGCGTACGTGTGCCAAGTCTTTATTTGTCCTATGGTCACAATGACTGATTAACTGCATCACTTTCCAATTCAGACTATAATGCACCTTCATTCATGCTTTATAATTTTATGAATTCTGACAAGGAAGTATCAAATTGGGAAATATTATATATATCTCCAATGTACTGAATTCTTATATCATCGAACTCCCTGTCGATAAATCCGTAAAGTTTTTGCACAGACACAGAAGATGCAGAAAAGCTCCCTTTGTTGGGACGGCGTTGCAGCCTTACTTGAAGATGTATACCAGCCCGAGAGAGACAATCGAGCTGGAAAGTTAATGAGTGCAGCAAGTTAGGGAGTTCCGATCTGTGTCTGCAAGGAGCGGATACTGAAATCAGTGTTGAACGATACCAATGTAATGTAACTTTGAAACACACGAATTTTCACGAAGAAGGGAGGTCACTTATCACATGGGGGATGCGAGTCCAGGTGGGGTAGGGCAGCAAAGGGATCTCGGATTAGAAATATACAAATCCCTAAATAGCAACACAGGTTAGCAAGGCCATAAAAAGTAAACCAAGCACTAGGGTTTATTTCTAGAGAGATAGAATTGGATAGTAGGGAAGTTATGCTTAACCTGTATCGAACCTTGGTTAGACCACACATAGACTACTGCGTACAGTTCTGGTCGTCATATTATAAAAAATATATAGAGGCACTGGTCGGGTGCAGAGAAGATTTACAAGGATGATACCAGAAATGCGCGGGTATACATATCAGGAAAGGATGAATATGCTGGGTCTCTGTTCTCCTGAAAAAAGAAGGCTGATGGGTGACAAAATAGAGGTCATTAAAATAATGAAAAATGTTGATAGATTGGATACCGAGAGAATGTTGCCACTTGTGGGGAACAGCATAACTAGAGGCCATCAATATAAGTTAGTCACCAAGAAATCCAATAGTATTACAAAAAGGCGTTCGACAAAGTGCCAGCAATGCTAATGCCTATGGAATAAAAGGGACAGTGGCAGCAAGGATACAAAATTGGCTCAGTGACAGGAAACAGCGAGTACTGGTGAACGGTTGTTTTTCGGACTGGAGGAACGTATACAGTGGTGTTCCCCAGGGTCGCTACTAGACCACATATTTTCTTGATAAAAATTAATGACTTGGACTTGGGGACAATTTCAACATTTGCAGATAGCACAAAACTTGGAAGTATAGTGAACGGTGAGGAGGATAGTGATAGACTTCTAGAGGATATAGATAGGCTGCTGGAATGGGCGGACACGTGGCAGATGAAATTTAATGCAGAAAATGCGATGTGATACATTTCGGTAGAAAGAATGAGGAGAGGAAATATAAACTAAAGGAAACAATCGTAATGGGTGTGCTTAAAAAGAGCGTCCTAGGGGTATATGTGCTCAAATCTTGGAAGATGGCAAGGCAGTTTGGGAAAGCAGTGAAAAAAGCTCACAGGATTCTGAGCTTCATGTATGGAAGCATAGATTACAAAAGCGTGGAATTCTGATGAACCTGTATAAAACACTGGTTCGGCCTCAATTGGAGTATTGTTTCCAATTCTGGGCACCGCACTTCAGGAAGGATGTGAAGGCCTTCGTGAGGGTGCATAACAGATTTACGAATATGCTTCCAGGGATCACGGACTTCAGTTACCTGGGTAGACTGGAGAACCTGGGGTTGTTCTCCTTAGATGAGAGAAGGTTGAGAGGAGATTTGTCAGAGGTTTTCAAAATCATGAGGGGTCTGGAGAGACTAGATTGAGAGAAATTGTTCCCATTGGCGGAAGGGTCGAGAACCAGAGGACACAGGTTCAATGTGATTGGCAGAAGAACCAAAGGCAGCATGTGGAAAAACGTTTTTACGCTGCTAGTGTTTAGGATCTGGAATGCACTGCCTGAAACAACGGTGGAGGCAGATTCAACTGTGGCTTTCAAACGGGAGCTGGATAAGTACCTGAAGGAAAAAAATGTAGGGCTATGGGGAAAGGTCGAGGTAGTGGGACTCGCTGAAGATCTCTTTTAGAGAGCCAGCACAGGGTCGACGGGCCGAATTGCCTCCTTCTGTACTGTAACCATTCTATGATTCGATGATTCTATGATTAATTGAAAGTGGCTTTCAAATTCACAACATGTAATGTTAAGTTCAGATGGTTGTCAATACATTGAGGTAACAGAAATGTGGTTATCGACTAAAGAAGTTAAGCATAGCATTAGATTGAAAGAAAAAGCTTATAATGTAGCGAAGAATAGTAGCAAGCCAGAAATTTGGGAGAGTTTCAGACACCAGCAAAAGATTAACAAAAAATCGATTAAAAGGAAGAAAAAAATATGTGGAATAAGGACTTTGCAGAAAGATTAAAGACATATGTTGTATCTGCCTTCACAGTAGAAAACACAAAAACATATCAAAAATGGTGGGGAACCAAGGGTATAATTAGGGTGAGGAACTTAACGTAATTCATATAAGTATAGAAAAATACTGGAGAAACTAATGGGACTAAAGCCATCAAATCCCCTGGATCCTGGGTTCTAAAAGAGGTGAATGTAGAGATTGTGGATTCGTTTATTTGGATCTTCCTAAATTCCCTAGATTCTAGAGCGGTCCCAGCAGTTTGGAAGATAGCAAATGTAACACTGCTATTCACAAAACAGGGAGAGAGAAAACAGGGAACAACAGGCCAGTTAGCCTGACAGCAATCGTCGGCAAGATGCTGGAATCCATTATGAAAAAAGTGGTATCATGGCACTCAGAAAATCACAACATGATTAGGCAGAGTCAACATGGTTCTATGAAAGTGAAATCGCTTTTGAGAAATTTGTTAGAGTTTTTCGAGGACTTAACTAGTAGGGTAGATAAAGGGGAAGCATTGGATGTAGTATATTTGGATTTCCAAAAGGCATTCGATAAGGTGCCACATAAAAGGTTTTATACAAGATAATTTATCATGGGCATCGGGGTAAAATCGTATCATGGATAGAAGATTGGTTAACGGAAAGAAAACAGAGAGTAGGGATAAACGGGAATTTTTCAGGTTGACAAGCTGTAACTAGTGGTGTGCCGCAAGGATCAGTGTTGGGGCCTCAGCTATTTACAATCTGTATGAATGAACTCGACCAGCCGTTCCCAACCCTTTCCTTTATGCGGACCACTACATCGTCATCAAAAGCTTTTGCGGACCACAACGTAAGCAAGCCGTTTAAAACATTTTGTGAATAATATCACAACTTACCTCTGGCACTATTATTTCGCTTCTCTTCACTGGCCATGTTCAATGTGAGATTGTTCTTCGTCATTCTGTTGCAGTTTTTACACTCTTGTCTTGCCTTCTGGTTTTGAAGCCGCCTGAAGTCTGTGCCATTTACCGCCATGGCCATAAATCCCTTTTTCACTTCTGGATAAATTGTTTGTTAGTTCCTTTGAACCAGGCTGGACTGTAATGACGCTCAGTACCTTTGCTTTGCATGGGTACACGTTGATCTATTGCATTCAGATTCACCTCCTGGAAGGAACTCCATAAAACAACTACAGCAACAATCTCCACATCTAGTTTAAACACTCTCCACATTCTACCTGTCCTGCCTGCCAACACCACAAACCATTTTGTTTCGGTGGAACCCATCAGGTCTCTATAAGCTCCCTCTATTCCGAAAGCTGTAGCAATGTTTCATGAAACGAACCCCTGTTTCATTACAGCAAAGGGTCAGCGACGCTTGGCCTGTCTAATTCCCCTCTGTCTCTCTTGACTAACACATGACACGGGTAGTATTTCAGAAAGTGCTACAATTGACACAGTATTTGGGACTCCAGTACAATCCTGGAGGGGTGTGTAAAACATGTTTTGCAATTAACTGGAGAGAAATGTGAGGTGACGGGTCTCGAGGGGCAGACTGAGGAGAGGGTCTGTACATTGAATGGGGACACGTCAAAAAGAGCAAGATGAGTTAGGGATTCAGAAACACAAACCTCTCCGAAGGGTTACTTTATCCCCGCCTGTTCCGAATTTTTGCCAGCTACTTTTCAGGTTTAACATGGATGGAGTGGGGGTGGGGGGGTGGCGGTGGGGTGTTCGTGTCGTCACAGGCAACGCTCTGTCCGAACCAAACTCCCACAGTCACAGGATTTGAATGGCGGAGGCCGGCAGATTCCCCTTCAATGTTGGTGCAATCATTCATTTCACATTTAAGTGTTCTTTTTCTGTTACATTCAATCTGTATACTCGATTTTTATCGAACAGTGATTATTTTATATCGGAATCATGTTTAACGGATGTGGTGTGTTCATTATATGTGCATTAACTCTGTGACCCAGTGTGAGAAGTAAAACATAAACCGCCCATCGTGGGGCTCGAACAATCCGGCCAGCTGTTATCACAGTTGTTTAGAGCGTGATGCTGATATCGCTAAGGGCACGGGTTTAATCTGTGTATTGGTCATCAGAAGTTTATTTCTTACTTTTTCGGTTTCTCCTGACATTGAAAATACAGACTTTACAAAAAATCTACACAAACTGTCAGGGGGAAATTATTTTCAATAACTACCATTTCACCTTTGCACTGGGCGAAGCAACACATCTTTCTGTTAATTTGTCTTTCTTCGGTTTGCTGATAAAAGTTTATCTCGCGGCCTGATCCCTCTGTGGGATCATTAGAGAATATGTTGTTCTTTAAAAAATGCCCCGCTACGAATCGAACCAAGGCTCTCCTAGTATACTAAGCAGGCACTTTGACCAACTAAGCCACGGAGCCAACTCACGGCTGAAACTTCTTTGCTCCCCTCACTGATATCTGGTACCTGTGGTATCGCGTTACACATTCCAAACACTCTTTGCAGAAACAAGTTTTTTCCTGAATTCCCTCCTGCATTTATCACTGATGATCTTATATTTATGACATCTACATTTACTTAGTGTGACTCAAGAGGACTGGCGGCTGCGGTTGTATAAAGCCCACTGTCAAAGACCCACACTCCGTACATGCACATTTGAGGTTGTATAATAGTGGGGACAGTGGTGAAGATTGCTGAATTGAGGGAGCTTTGGTTGGGTTTATAAGATAGAGTGGAGCAGTACGTGCCGTTGTGCGGTAGTGAGGTGGGAAATATTTTGCTGAATTTGTCTGGAGCTGATTTTTCGGCCCAGTTGATTTGCTCCTTACAGGAAACCAACCCGCCCTCCATCCACGGCAGGTTTTCACTTCCATCAGCTCATCCCCAAAACACAAATTTAAACAGCAATAAAAACACTGGAACCACACGGCGGGTCATTCAACATCTGTAGAGGCAACAGACCCGTTTATTTTAGGGATTTGGACCATTTTTTCACGGACCACCTGCAGAACCCTCGCGGACCACTGGTGGTCCGCGGAACACAGGTTAGGAAACGCTGTTGTAGATGGTACACACTGCAGCCACGGTACGCCGGTGGTGGAGGGAGTGAATGTTTAATGTGATGGACGGGGTGCCAATCAAACGGGCTGCTTTGTCCTGGATGCTGCCGAGCTTCTTGAGTGTTGTTGGATCTGCACTCATCCAGGCAACTGCAGAGTATTCCATCACACTCCTTACTTGTGCCTTGTAGATGGCTTTGGGGAGTCAAGAGGTGAGAATCTCGCCACAGAATACCTAGCCTCTGACCTTCTCTTCTTGCCACAGTATTTATGTGTCTGGTCCAGTTAAGTTTATTGTCTGTGGTGACACCCAGGATGTTCATGATGGGAGATTCGGCGATTGTAATACAGTTGAATGTCAAGGGGAGATGTTCAGACTCTCGGTTCTTGGAGATAGTCATTGCCTGGCACTTCTGTGGCGCGAATGTTACCTGGCACCTATCAGCCCAAGCCTGAACGTCGTCCAGGTCTTGCTGCATGCGGGCATGGACTGCTTCATTATCTGAGGAGTTGTGAATGGCGCTGAACACTGTGCAGTTATCAGCAAACATTCCGATTTGTGAACTTATGTTGGAGGGATATTCATTGATGAAGCAGCTGATGATGGTTGGGCCTAGGACACTGCCCTTAGGAACTCCTGCAGCGATGTCCTGGGGCTGTGATGATTGACATTCGACCATCACAATCATCTTCCTTTGTGCTAGGTATGACTCCAGCCAGTGGAGCATTGTCCCCCCGATTCCCATTGAGTTCAGATTTACTAGGACTCCATGATTCCACACTTGGTCAAATGCTGCCTTAATGTCCAGACAGTTACTCTCACTTTGCCTCACTTTTGATGAGATAACAGAGAGGGTTATTGAAAGCAATGCAATCGACGTGCTGTAAATGGATTTCCAAAATGATTTCAAGAAAGTGCCATATAATAGGCTTGCCAGCAAATTTGAAACCGATGGAATAAAAGGGACAGCGGCACCATGGATATGAAATTCGCTAAGTGACAGGAAACAGAGAATAGTGGTGAACGGTTGTTTTTCAGACTTAAGAAATTTATACAGTTGTGCTCCCCAGGGGTCTTCTCTAGGAACACTGCTTTTCAATATATATATTAACGATGTGGGTGTACAGGGCACAATTTCAAAATTTGCAGATGACGAAAAACTTGGAAGTACAGTGAACAGTGAGCAGGATAGTGATAGACTACCAGCCGACATAGACAGGCTGGTGGAATGGGCGTACTCATGGCAGGTGAAACTTAACGCAGAAAATTGCGAAGTGATACATTTTGGTACAAAGATGAGGAGAGGAAATATAAACTAAATCGTAGAATCCTAAAGGGGATGCATGAACAGAGATGCCAAGGGGTATATGTGCACAATTCGTTGAAGTTGGCAGGACCGGTTGAGAATGCAGTTAAAAACGCTTACGGGATCCTTGTCTTCATGAATAGAGGTATAGAGTGCAAAAGCGTGGAAATAATGATGTACCTTTATAAAACACTAGTTCGGCCTCAACTGGAGTATTGTGTCCAATTCTGGACACCGCACTTTAGGAAGGAAGTGAAGTCCATAGAGCGGGTGCAGAAAAGATTGGCGAGAATGATTGCAGGAATGAGGGACTTCAGTTACGTGGATAGACTGGAGAAGCTGGGTTTGTTCTCCTTGGAGCAGAGAAGTTTGAGAGGAGATTTGATACAGATGTTCAAAATCATGAGGAGCCTGGACAGAGAAGATGGAGAGAAACTGTTCCCATTGGCAGAAAAGTCGAGAACCAGAGAACACAGATTTAAGGTGATTGGCAAAAGAACCAAATGCGGTTTAAGAAAAAACTTTTTTACGCAGCGAGGATCAGGAATGCAGTGCCTTATCTTTTAAAAGGGAATTGGATAAGTACTTGAAGAAAAAAAGCAGGGCAGCTGGGAAAGAGCAGGGAAGAGTAACTAGCTGAGGGGCTCTTGCAGAGAACCGGCACGCGCTCGACGGAACAAATGGTCTTTTCCCCTGTTGTAATGATTCAATGATTCTAAGAAATCTCATCTCATGGAAAACTGACTGTTGCATTCTGATAACACAAAGGTAGCGGAGGGTGGAGAGAGATGGTGGAGAGCTGGAGCTGGGTGTTGTCAGCAAACATGTGGAAAGTGACCCCATGTCTGTCGATGATGTCACAAAGGGACGCATGTAGATGAGGAAGAGGAGGGGCAAGAATGCAAAGTTCAGAGACTCGAGAATTAACGGAGCAGGTGTTGGAAGTGAGGCCATGGCTGGAGATGCTCTGGCTACGATCAAATCGGTAAGACTGAAAACAAGATAATGCAGTCGCTCCGAAAGAGGCCAGTAACAGAGGTGTGGAGAGACCACGGGAGGGTTTGCTGCAGGTTTGTAGGAGAGGATGGAGATGGCGAGGGGTGAGGCCATGGAGGAATTTAAACCCAAGTATAAGAATTTTAAATTTAAGGAACTGGGTGGGGGTGGGGGGCGCTGAGAGCCAATGCGGGTCAGTGAGGGCAAGGGTGATCGGCTAGCTGGAATTGGGAAAGGCTGGACATCGACAGCAGAGTTTAGGATCGGTTTGCATTGATGGAAGGTGGAGGTTGGTTGGCCGGTAAGGAGTGAACTGAAGGAATGGAGTCAGGAGGTGACACAGTTCTAATTTTACTGGAGCCGTTAACCAATGTACAATAAACAGGAAACATCTGAAGGAAAATAGCGGAGAGAGGAATGTCAATGGGTCACGTTCAGTTTCCGGCCCCTAATATCACCCACAGTAATTGCTACGCCCCAATCCTGAACGTGCCTGTAATTGTCCCTGTGTGAGAGACTCGTTCCTCACGTTGTATCTTCAACAGTCCACGTGTCAGAGACTGAAACGTCATAGTTATACTGGGAAACTGCAGGGACAGAGTGAAACGGATCTGCCTGTGTACCTGGATTCAGTGTACCCTGCGGAGAGATCGATAACATTTATAAATGAATCGGCAGGAGTGAGCATGGTCAGTACAATTACATGAAGACTGAAAATGAAACCACTCATTATAGTTGGATCAGTCCTGTATGGGGAGACCTTTTAGCCTTATTCCCGAGAGAGGTCTGATTAAGACGTGGTCATCGAGATATTTGTGTTTTATCCACCACATTATTTATATCGGAGTCAAATATCATGATGCAATGTGTTTATTCAAGTGACTGTAACTAATAGCAATGATCAGGAGAATAACCGTGTCAGTGGGGACTTATCCCCTGTATAAATCAGGGCCCATTGGACTGGATCAGCTCAGAGTGCCTGCCGGAGCTGCGGGTTCCAATCCGACAGAAGTCGCTGCTTCTCACAGAAATGGGGTATCCAGTAATCTATCAGATAGAAGACATTTACTATCCTTTTCTTGCAGCCATTGGAGTGTCTGGTAAGCCGTTATCTTACCTGGCAATGTTGTAAATCGGTGATAACTGTGCTGCTGTCATTTATAATGTTTTACTCGCTGAATGTTTTACACAGCCGCCTGTTCTGTCCAATCAGTGGAATAATGGGACGTCCTCAGTCTCTGCTCTTTCGGTCTTGTAGAAGCTCCGTTAAAGCCGTAATGATTTTTGTTTGTCCAACCCTGCTAGTTAGTGGCTTATTCTCTGCATTAATGGATTGGAATCAGTTGCCTGGACTAAGAGCATGTATCAGACCATCAGGAGCTGTGAACAGTTTCATGATGTGAATTAACCTATTCTGGAATAAGACAGCTCACGGTCTTAGTGTTACGAGGAGGCAGCGCAATGTCATCCCTCCCCAATATTATGGCTCAGTTCAAATGGGATTTCAATGTTTATATCGGTTATTACTGCTTTTAAATATCATTTCACTGAGTGTGTATCTGACGCCGCTTCAGAGGTCTGGCTACTGAACTGATCTTGCTGCTGAATCTTTGGCATCTCCTTCTCCCCCTCAAATTGGGTGGATTCTCTGACTGACACTGGACTTCATTGTAATATTTAAATGTTTTGAGGTTATGTTGTATCAGTTTGCATTGTATCTGTTGGAATCAGGAGACCTTCCATTGATCGGGAGATTATATGGAGCAGCGGTAATGTTGGCGATTTGATAATTGAACTATCCCTCCATCTGACGCTCCTGATTTTAATTACAGGAGAACGGACTTCAATTATTGTGAGGTCTGTCTGGAAGAGAGATTCGATTCTGTTCATTGCATGCATTGCAGATTAGGGGAACAATGCAGGTGAACAGGAGGAAACTTGATCATCTGTTGAGTCATTTAATTATTCACAGAGGCTTCAAAATTGGACAAACTTTCTCTGAGAATAGGATCACTGAGCACGGAGCTGGTGAGGATAATGTGGGCGTAGGATGTTAGGATTGAATCGGATGTGATAATGAGCTTTGACAAAGGCAGTGCGGAAAGATAGAGGAGTGATAGAGAAAGAGAGAGGGAGAAAGCAAGAGAGAAGGACATGTTTGAGCGGAAGTGAGAGAGAGCGAGCTACTTAAACTTCGAATATAATTGAAAGTAGATGTGAGTTCAGGGTGTTATTAGGATGTGGTCAGATTGGGTGAGATCTTATTTCTGTTCGCGCTTCCCTGTGTTTATCCGTCAGATCCTCAGTCTATTTTGGTGAATATTATCTTCCTTACTTTAGGGGTTACAAATACACATTATACAAGTGTATTTAATATATAGAATCCATGATTTATTGACCACAATAAATTATTAGATTAGTAAAGTTGTGCATCAGCTGTATTACATAAAAATGAGGTTGATGCAACTGCTATATTTGATTCTGAATTTGATGTTACTGAATGTGCTGAGTAAATGTATTGATCACATTTTATACCCAACAAGCTGACACCAGTAAACACAGAAATGAATGTTTCAATATATTATTTGAGTGATGTTACTGGGACCAATACATTAACTTCCTCCAGCTCTCTGCTGCAGTCCCTCCCTGTCAATCACAGCCTTTCCTCCCGCTGCACTGAATTCTCTGTCTCCTCATCAGTTGCTTCAGTTTTTCCGCTTTCCCAAACCCTCTGCTCCTGACTCCCCTCCAACTCCTACATGTTCTTTTCCTTGTCTCCCACCCAATTGCAATCACTGGCTCGGTCTCCAGCTGCTTCTTCCAATCCGATATGAAGCCTCAATAAACACCGCCGCGGCTCTCGCCCTTTCCCGTTTAGTGCCAGCCCCTGTCGGCTCTCTTAACCCAGAGTCAAATAACAGCTTCACCTCCTCTGTCCCCAAACCTTCTTGGCCTTAACTCTCCTCCCCTCTGTCTGGAGCCGGAATCCGGATTTAACCCGTTAGATTCCGGCTCCGGAAGGCCCGTTCTCCCTTACCCACTGGCACTGCGCCCTCACTCGGCCCTTCCAGTGGATCCGGTGCTAAATTTATTCACTTTCTGCATCGATTTTCCGTTCAATTATCGATAATTGTTTTTGAAACATTTCTCTGCCCGGAAGCGCTGCCAGATCCATGAATCAGTTTCCACCGTTCAATGTAGCAACAAAGCTGGATAGTTCAGCCCAGATCACGTCAAACTGTTGCTTTGTCTCCAGGTCTTATCATTAATTTCTCTGCTTCCTTTTCTTTCTCTTATAGTAAACTTGGTGGCGATTGTGATCCTGTCCCGAGGGAAGTGCGGTCTCTCCAGATGTATCACACGCTACCTGGTGGGAATGGCAGCGGCCGATCTCCTGGTCGTCATCTTTGATCCTATATTGACGTGGATTGTTTCCATTTATTTACCAGATTCCTTCCTGAACATTACTTCCGTATGTAGCTTTATTGCCTTCTTTAGTTTTGCAACCACGATGGTATCTGTTTGGCTGACAGTCGCTTTCACCTTTGATCGATTTATGGCCATTTGTTGTGAGAAGCTGAAAACAAAATATTGCACCGAGAAAACGGCGGCTGTTGTTATCGGAACAGTGAGTGTGCTGAGCTGCTTTGAGTCTGTCCCCTGGTACTTTATCTATGAACCTAACTATGTAATTAACAATGTTCCCTGGCATTGTAGATATAAACTGAACTTCTTTAATTCCCCCGCATGGGTCGCATTTGACATGTTTCACCGCATTTTAAACCCTTGTGTCCCGTTTTTTCTGATTTTGCTGCTCAATGTTTTGACGGTCAGGCGTATTTTAGCGGCCAGTAGAGTCCGCAGGGGACTCCGGGGCCGCAGCAATGGAGAGAATCACAAGGACCCAGAGATGGAGAACCGAAGGAAATCCATTGTTTTGCTCTTCAGTATAACCGGTAGTTTTATATTGTTATGCGTAACACAGGTTGTGTATAACATTTATGCGCAAATTGTAGATATTCGGTTTTATCACTCCACCGCCGACAATCTTTATATCACAGAAAGCACAGCAACAATGCTTCAGCTTCTCAGTTCCTGCACAAACACGTGTATTTATGTCCTGACACAGACTAAATTCAGAGAGGAGCTGAAGAACGCGGTGAAATACCCACTCAATCTAATTGTTAAATTAGTTAAATCATAGAAAGAGCGAAAGGGTTTTAAGCAATATAACTAAATCCCATTTCATACTCCATTCCCTACAAACCCCGCGGGGCCGAAACTAGATTTTATATTAAAAGCACAGAGTCCTGAAATGTCCTTAAATCTGTTTTTGACATTGGCCAGTATTTTTCGTTCAGAGGCTTCCTGCGTGCGGTGTCCTCCGATCTGAAAAAAATCTACGGACTTACCTGAGGGCTCCCGAGGTGCGTATACTTCCGTTCCTGGGCCTCTCCAACTCGAAGTGTGCAGGGTTCATGTATCCTGGAGGCGCATGTGGTTCGCAAGCGTCCCTGGGATCACGTGGGCCATTGGCAGAAATAGCAGAAGGCAATCCCCCTTCGTACACTTGACCTGTCAAATATATGAATGGAGATCACTCCAAAAACACAGTGAAACATTATTTTTTTTATCACATTATTAAACTGAGTTTACATTACAATAAATTAGATATTTTAAACAAAAGTTTAATATTTTGAATAAAATAATTGAAGCATTTTACGGGGCTAAAATTAAAGTTACCTTTTTTTAAAGTATTTTTAAATGATAAAGGAGTGAAAAACATTTTTTTTTACTTTTTTCTACTCTTAGGCTGGTAAAAGCAGACCTTACGACAGGCGTAAGATTTCTAAGGTTTTTTTTGAGGGCGGAGGTACTCCAGAAAGCGGAAATATCTGCCCTTCTCCACGGCAGGCGTCCGATCTGTCAAGAGCATTCTTGACAGATCAGAAATGCCTGTTTTCAGCGCATGCGCTTGGCATGCCTGAAACCGGCATTTCCGATGTCCCTACGCGTGTGCACACAGCGTACACACCCGTAGGGAGCGGAATACACGGCCCATCATATTTTATTGATAATCTGGCCTTGTGAGGTGGGACTCGCTCGGCAGATGACACATGGATTGTTTCTCAAAAAGGCGGCACGAAAGAGCTCAGCTGGACTCCCAGTAAATGGCCGCCCTGCACCGACAGCAAAATGGGCAAACCCGCCAATCACAGTCGCTGCTGTGGACCTGAGCAGAATGTGTGCACAAAACATAAATGGATAGACAGGAGGACATTAATAGATAGAGAGGTAAATAATCGACAGATAGAGAAACGCAAGGACAGGAAGAGAGAGTTACATAGAGAGATAAACATACATATAGAGCCAGGTGGAAATTGGAAATGAGATAATGAGACCCCTAACCCGAGAGAAAAGTAGAAGTCAAAACTCAGAAGGGAAGACAGAGAGACAGAAAGGACACGTAGAGCAACAGAAAGTGAAAGTGATTGCAGAGCGCTGAGTGGCAGTGATAAACAGTTGAAGAAAATAAAAACAGGAGACCAATCGGAATACGTAAAGAAGCAAAGAGTAAGAGATGCAGATGTTGAAATGGATAGTGAGAAACAGAGAGGAAACGGAACAGACAAAGAGAGAAAGAGAGGGAGAAATTAAAGGGATTGAATCACTGAGAAGACGGTATGAGAAACCGGCAAAAGATGAGGTGGAGAAAAATAGAATGAGAAAAATATAATTAGAACAAATACACGAAGTAAAACCATAAACAGAAAAGGCTCATGTATATATTAAACAAAATAAAACATATAACACAGATTAAGAGAAAGCGAGGGATTTTGTGAGCACGAGAACATTGAGTGAAATTGTTAGACACATGAATAAAGAAACTGAGAGAGGCCGAGGGAAAGTTAAACAGGAATACTACAGACACTTAGGGGCGATTAAAAAGACAGATATGTTAAACACGTATTTTATTTCTGCCTTCATAGTAGAAGACACAAAGAACATACCAGAAATCGTGGGGAACAATGAGTCTAATGAGAGTGATGAACTCATTTTTCTTTCGTATAAGGGATGTGGGCGTCGCTGGTAAGGACCGTAATTATTATCCATCCCTAATTGCCGTTGGCCCATCCCTAATTGCATTTGGCCTCTCCTTAATTGCCCATGGCCCATCCCTAAGTAATTAGTATTAGTAGAAAGATATAGTGATTTTAATGGGACTAAAAGACGGCAAATCTCCTCGACCTCAAGGCCTCCTAGGGATTTAAAAGGGGTGGCTGAAGAGATAGTGGATGCATTGGTTTTGGTCTTCCCGAAATCTCTAGATTCTAGCAAGTTATCCATGGATTGAAAGGTAGCAAATGTAACAGTGCTTTTCAAGAAGGGAGGGAGAGAGAAAACAGGGAACTATAGGCCAGTTAGCTTGACATCAGTCGTAGGGAAAATGCTAGAATCTATTATTAAGGACGTGGCCACAGGGAACTTGGGAAATCACAATGTGATTAGGCAGCATCAACATGGTTTTAGGCAAGGGAAATCGTGTTTGACAAAGCTATTAGAGTTTTTCAGGGTACAACTAGCAGGGTAGTTAAGGGGGAACCACTGGATATATATTTCGATTTTCAGAAGACATTCGATAAGGCATCACACAATAGGTTGTTAAACATGATTAGGGGTCATGGGATTGGAGGTAATATATGAGCACGGATTGGGGACTCGTTAACGGACAGAAAACAGAGAGTAAGACTCTTTTCTGATGCAACCCACTAGATCAGAAGAAGCTACGTGTTCACAGGGCAACACTAATAAATATATGTTTGTTGGACCACCTCCATTGTATATTTAATTCATAATTGATTCCTGTTGTGTATTGCAAGCAGGACGTTGGTGCAAGTAAAGTGTGATAAAATTATGATGTGATTGTGGGTTGCAATACATATTTTTATTGTTGGTGAAAATAACAATGCAAATAGCAGAGGATGGTTTCGATCCATCGACCTCTAGGTTATAGGCCAGCACGCTTCCGCTGCGCCACTCTGCTGCGTGTTAGTAATTAGCTAGCGGCTGGTGTTTAGGTTTCGATGTCCCACAGGGCTGTGTGTTAGCGAGACAAATTTCAGCATGCAGGCCGTGTTGAAAGCTACAGCATGACCCTTCAATAGCCCAGAGAACCGGACACCGCGACACCCGTGTTGGGAGTCTCACATGGCTGCACAATGTCACAAGGACGCTCAATATTACACCACCCACAATGGGACAGTCAAAGAATGACACACAGAAAACCATAAAAGTTTTTTCCGGCCACACAAAGGGAAGGACAGAGAAAGACGCTGAGGAAACGATAGAGAGACACGCAAACAGACTGAATAAAATGAGGGATAGACAAAGACTGAGGGAAAGTCCGAGACGGCGAGAGAAACAGAGAGGGAGATAGACAAACCGGGAAACGGAGACTGAGATGAAGAGAGAAACGTGCATGAAGGTGCTTTCTGCTGTGCAAAGGTATTCCCTGTTGTGTAAAGGCCAACAGCACCATCTGGTGGTGGAGAAGCGGCGCTGCTGGAATGCGTTGAGAGAAAGGGGAAGGCCAAGGCTGCTGCAAGTTTGCAGCATTTGCAGTTTATGTTGGTGCGAACAAAGTGATTTGTAAGTTGTGTTGCAGCTTTTTGTGTTTATTGCGGGAAGGATGTTGCTGAAAATAAAGCGTAAAGTGTGATAAAAATATCTGCCGCAATGAGCCTGAAATTTACCACAATTATAAGTGGAGGGAATAATAGGGAATATTTGCCGTCCGAATCACAAGTTCTTCAGACTAATGGCATGAAAAACACATCTGACTCTCATCTTGAACAGAGAGTTCAGCTCAGCAAATGTTTATACAGAATGGATCTTCTCTTCCCCTTGCCTTAATGTAACTTTCACTGTCTGGACAGGTAACCTTGAAAAAACATATTCGTGTTATGTAAATCGGATTGAAGCAGAGGAGCAGATTGGAGGTGCTGTTCAAACGGCAAGTTTGCAAGGGCGAACGGGGAAACGACAGCGAGAAGGAGGGTGCGAGAGTGACAGCAATGGTGATTGCAGATTGCAAGAAATGGAAGAAACAAAAATGTGAAAGTGGTGTACATCTGAATAAATGAGACGCAGCAGGTGTGGAGACGAGTGAGTGAACGGTCTGAATTCAGTTGGTTGGGTGACGGTGTTTGTCGTGTTCGGTGCTGGGTTCAGGACAATAATGGACCCTGGGAAATTCTGCAAATCGTATCTGCCTGTCAATAAGAACTGAAGGAAAAGGTGAAGAAGTGACATAATACTGAACAAAACCGCCCTGCCCTGCACGGTTTACTGCTGCTGGCGAAGCGACGAAATTTATGAATGCCGCAATATCTGGCAGCGGTGGGATTCGAACCCACGCCCCCGCAGAGACTGGAGCCTAAATCCAGCGCCTTAGACCGCTCGGCCACGCTAGCACATAAATCAACGTGGCTTCTGAAACTAGAAACTGGTGATGCGAAATGTGGCTGGGTCTGGTATAAACAAAGGGGAAACAAAAGGAAATTAAATTCGTGAACGCCAAACTCTTTTCTGATGCAACCCACTAGATCAGAAGAAGCTACGTGTTCACAGGGCAACACTAATAAATATATGTTTGTTGGACCACCTCCATTGTATATTTAATTCATAATTGATCCCTGTTGTGTATTGCAAGCAGAACGTTGGTGCAAGTAAAGTGTGATAAAATTATGATGTGATTGTGGGTAGCAATACATATTTTTATTGTTGGTGAAAATAACAATGCAAACAGCAAGAGGACGGTTTCAATCCATCGACCTCTGGGTTATGGGCCCAGCACGCTTCCGCTGCGCCACTCTGCTGCGGGTTAGTAATTAGCTCGCGGCTGGTGTTTAGGTTTCGATGTCCCACAGGGCTGTGTGTTAGCGAGACAAATTTCAGCATCCAGGCCGTGTTGAAAGCTATAGCATGACCCTTAAATAGCCCAGAGAACCGGACATCGCGACACCCGTGTTGGGAGTCTCACTTGGCTGCACAATGTCACAAGGACGCTCAATATTACACCACCCACAATGGGACAGTCAAAGAATGACACACAGAAAACCAGAAAGGGTATTTCCGGTCACACAAAGGGAAGGACAGAGAAAGACCCT
>JASTWF010001201.1:0-105794 GCA_030390025.1 Squalus acanthias
GAATTTGTAGTTGGGTTTGTTGAGCACCAGCTTGAAGTCGGCCAGCGTCACCCGGTCGGCCGGCAGCTGCAGCTTGACCAGGTAGGGCGTCTCCTCCTCGTCCATGTGGTAAATGATCTTGGTCTCGGCCATGGCGGCGGTGCGCTCGGTGTCTCCGGGTCGCTCGGTCGGTTGACGGCCGGGGCTCGAGCTCCGGCTGCTGCTCCCGCTCCAGCCCTCCTCCACCGCGCATGCGCGTCCACTCTCCTGTCCGTCCTCCCTGCGGCCACCGCGCATGCGCGCCTCCTCCTCCACCGCCTTCCAGCTTCTGCTGGGCAGCTGGCGTCTGACGTCACCGCGCACACAGAGGGCCCCACGAACACCGCGCATGTGCGCCCTCCTCTCTTCCTCACGCTGGCTGGCGTCTGACGTCACCGCGCACAACACGGGCCTCCTCTCCTCCTCACGCTGCTGGCTGGCTGGCCGGCGTCTGACGTCACGGCGCACACCTTGGAGGGAGATGGGGCGGGGCGCGGGGGGGGGCCGCCCGGCCTTTGTGACGTCAGGGGGATTCCTGAATATTAATCAGGCCCCTTGGAATGATACAGCGGGAGGCCCTTCGGCCCGCCCTGCCTGTGCTGGCTCTCGGAAAGACTCTACACAAATGCTGCCTGACCTGATGAGTGTTTCCAGCAATTTTCTGGTTTTTTATTTCAGATTTCAGCATTTTGCCTTTTGTATCTTTGAAAGAGCTGTCCGATCACATAGTCTGAAACAGGCCATTCGGCCCAACTGGTCCATGCTGCCCAACTGGTCCATGCTGGTGTTTCTGCTCCACCTCCCCCGACAGGACTTCAACTCACCCCATCCGCGAATCCCTTCCATTCCTTTCTCCCTCATCTGCTTTCCCTTCAATGCATCTCTGCACTTTTTATTTGCAGGGCTACGGAGAAAGGGCGGGGGGGGAGTGGGACTAGCTGAAGTGCTCTTGCAGAGAGTCGGCACGTGCTCGACGGGTCGAATGGCCTCCTTCGGTGCTGTAACCATTCGATGATTCTACGCTATTCGCCTCAACCACTCCCTGTGGTAGTGAGTTCCACATTCTCACCACTCCCTGGGTAAAGACTAGTCCCACTCCCCCGCCCCCCAACCACCAACCCCACACACTGATTTCTCGTACTGTATCAGCCGTGGTTCAGTTGGTTGCACTCGGGCCATATACTTTTATTAAAGACAGACATTTTTTTGTTATTCGTTCATGGCACGTGGGCGTCACTGGCAAGGCCAACATTTATTGCCCATCCATAACTGTCATTGAGAAGATGGTGATGAGCCGCCTTCTTGAACCGCTGCAGTCCATGTGGAATTTATACAGCGCCTTTCACGACCTCAGGACGTTCCATAGCGCTTTACAGCCAATTAAGTACTTTTTTTTAAAGAAGTGTAGTCACTGTTGTAATGTCAGGAACGCGGCAGCCAATTTACACACAGCAAGCTCCAAGAAACAGCAATGTGATAATGACCAGATCATCTGTTTTAGAAACAACAACAGAAAACGCTGGAAAAACTCAGCAGGCCAGGCAACATCCGTGGAGAGAGAAACAGAGTTAACGTTTCAGGTCGAAACCCTTCGTCAGAACTGGAAAAAAGCAGGAAATGAAACAGATAAAAAAAGAAAGGGGGAGGCTGGGGGGAGGAATAACTATGGGAAGTAGAGACATTAAGAGATGCTCAAGGCAAGACGA
The DNA here is from genome assembly GCA_030390025.1 of Squalus acanthias. Lineage (NCBI taxonomy): Eukaryota > Metazoa > Chordata > Chondrichthyes > Squaliformes > Squalidae > Squalus > Squalus acanthias. The sequence goes on from JASTWF010001201.1 coordinate 1,725, forward strand.
GATGGTAATGGGACAGGTTAAGAAACAAAAGGTGGCTAGAAGTGTGAAGTGTGAAATGCTGGCAGAATGAGAGACAGCTGCCGTAGGGGGGAGAGAGAGAAAAAAAAGGAAAAAGGCACGAACCAATATATATATATATATATATATACACGTGGTAGGGGCCGAGGTTATGATCTGAAATTGTTGAACTCGATATTGAGTCCGGAAGGTTGTAAAGTGCCTAAACGAAAGATGAGGTGCTGTTCCTCGAGCTTACGCTGAGCTTCCGTGGAACAATGCACGAGGCCGAGGACGGTGAGGTCTGAGTGGGCGTGGAGCGGTGAATTAAAATGACAAGCGACCGGAAACTCTTACGGACTGAACGGAGGTGTTCCGCAAAGCGGTCACCCAATCTGCGTTTGGTCTCCCCAATGTAGAGGAGACCACATCGTGAGCAGCGAATACAGTATACTAGATTGCAAGAAGTACAAGTAAATTGCTGTTTCACCTGGAAGGGGTGTTTGGGGCCCTGGACAGTGGGAAGGGGGGAGGTATAAGGGCAGGTGTTGCATCTCCTGCGCTTGCACGGGAAGGTGCCGGGCGAGGGGGAAGGGGTGCTGGGGGCGATAGAGGAGTGGACTAGGGTGTCTCGGAGGGAGCGGTCCCTACGGAATGCTGAAAGGGGAGGTGAAGGGAAGATACGTTTGGTGGTGGGATCACGTTGGAGGTGGCGGAAATGGCGGAGGATGATCTGTTGAATGTGGAGGCTGGTGGGGTGAAAGGTGAGGACAAGGGGAACTCTATCGTGGTTCCGGGAGGGAGGGGCCGGGGTGAGGGCAGAAGTGCGGGAGATAGAACGGACACGGTCGAGGGCCGTGTCGACCACGGTAGAGGGGAATCCTCAGTTGAGGAAAAAGGAAGACATGTCGGAAGCACTGGTATGGAAGGTGGCATCGTCAGAGCAGATGCGGCGGAGATGGAGAAACTGGGAGAAGGGAATAGAGTCCTTACAGGAGGCGGGGTGGGAGGAAGTGTAGTCCAGGTAGCTGTGGGAGTCAGTGGGCTTGTAGTGAATGTTGGTCAATAACCTATCCCCAGAGATGGAGACGGAGAAGTCGAGGAAGGGAAGGGAAGAGTCGGAGATGGACCATGTGAAGGTGAGGGAAGGGTGGAAATTGGAGGCAAAGTGAATGGAATTGTCTAGTTCAGGGCGAGAGCAGGAAACGACACCGATACAGTCGTCAATGTACCGGAAAAAGAGGTGAGGGAGGGGACCTGAGTAGGACTGGAACAAAGAGTGTTCCACATATCCCACGAAAAGACAGGCATAGCTAGGACCCATGCGGGTTCCCATAGCAACACCTTTGATTTGGAGGAAATGAGTGGAGTCAAAGGAGAAGTTGTTCAATGTGAGAACAAGTTCAGCCAGGCGGAGGAGGGTGGCGGTGGATGGGGACTGGTTGGGCCTCTGTTCAAGGAAGAAGCAGAGCGCCCTCAGGCCATCCTGGTGGGGGATGGAGGTGTAGAGGGATTGTACGTCCATGGTGAAAAGGAGGCGGTTGGGGCCAGGAAACTGGAAACTGTTAAAGTGGCGGAGGGCGTCAGAGGAGTCGCGGATGTAGGTGGGAAGGGACTGGACAAGGGGAGAAAAGAGAGTCGAGATAGGAAGAGATAAGTTCCGTGGGGCAAGAGCAAGCTGAAACGATGGGTCTACCAGGGCAGTCCTGTTTGTGGATCTTGGGAAGGAGGTAGATGCGGGCTGTGCGGGGTTGGGGAACTATGAAGTTGGCGGCCGTGGGGGGAAGATCTCCAGAGGAGATGAGGTCAGTGACAGTCTTGGAAACGGTGGCTTGATGTTCGGTAGTGGGGTCATGGTCCAGGTGGAGGTATGAGGAGGTGTCGGAGAGTTGGCGTTCAACTTCCGCTAGGTAGAGGTCGGTTCGCCAAACAACAACAGCACCACCCTTGTCAGCAGGTTTAATGACAATGTCGGGGTTGGATCGGAGAGAATGGAGTGCTGCAAGTTCAGAGGGAGGTAGGTTGGAGTGAGGGGAGCAGAGCAATTGAGATGGCCGATGTCCCGGCTTAGATGTTTTAGATGTTGATTGAGGGATAATTTTGGCCCCAGGACCCTGAGGATAACTCCTCTGCTCTTGTTTGAAATAGTGCCATGGGATCTTTGCCATGAGAGCGCAGACGGGGCCTCAGTTTAACATCTCATCCGAAAGACGGTACCTCTGACAGTGCAGCACTCCCTCAGTACTGCCCCTCTGACAGTGCGCCGTTCCCTCAGTACTGACCCTCCGACAGTGCAGCGCTCCCTCAGTACTGCCCCTCCGACAGTGCGGCGCTCCCTCAGTACTGCCTCTCCGACAGTGCGGCGCTCCCTCAGTACTGCCCCTCCGACAGTGCGGCGCTCCCTCAGTACTGACCCTCCGACAGTGCAGCGCTCCCTCAGTACTGCCCCTCCGACAGTGCGACACTCCCTCAGTACTGCCCCTCCGACAGTGCGGCGCTCCCTCAGTACTGACCCTCCGACAGTGCAGCGCTCCATCAGTACTGCCCCTCCGACAGTGCGGCGCTCCCTCAGTACTGCCCCTCCGACAGTGCGGCGCTCCCTCAGTACTGCCCCTCCGACAGTGCAGCGCTCCCTCAGTACTGCCCCTCCGACAGTGCGGCGCTCCCTCAGTACTGCCCCTCCGACAGTACGGCGCTCCCTCAGTACTGCCCCTCCGACAGTGCGGCACTCCCTCAGTACTGCCCCTCCGACAGTGCAGCGCTCCCTCTGTACTGCCCCTCCGAAAGTGCAGCGCTCCCTCAGTACTGCCCCTCCGACAGTGCAGCGCTCCCTCTGTACTGCCCCTCCGACAGTGCGGTGCTCCCTCAGTACTGCACTGGAGTGTCAGCCTAGATTATGTGCTCAAGTCTCTGGAGTGGGACTTGAACCCACGACCTGCTGAATCAGAGGCGAGGGTGCTGCCCACTCAGCCCCGGCTGACATGCTTAAAACAAAAGCAAAATACTGCGAAAGCTGGCAATCTAAAAACAGAGAATGCCGGAAACGCTCAGCAGGCCAGGCAGCATCCGTGGAGAGAGAGAAACAAGAGTTGACGTTTCAGGTCGATGACCTTTCGTCAGATGAAAGGTCACGGACCTGAAGCGTTGGGGGTCATTTTAGCGTAACTCGCCGGGCGGGAATCTCACGGGATCGGGCGCATTGGCTAACTAACAGAAAACAGAGATTCGGGATAAATGGGTCATTTTCAGGTTGGCAAACTGTAACTAGTGGGGTGCCGCAGGGATCAGTGCTGGGGCCTCAACTATTTACAATCTACATTAATGACTTGGATGAAGGGACCAAGTGGAATGTAGCCAAATTTGCTGATGATACAAAGCTAGGTGGGAAAGCAAATTGTGTGGAGGACGCAAAGAATCTCCAAAGGGATATACAGGAAACTCTTTATTAACCGGCACCGACGGGACCGGCGTGGTGCCGGTTAATCAAAAAGTCCGGATAACGGAGAGTTATATCTCCCAACGTACGAGAGCCCCGTACACACTGACATGCGCCTGCATTCGGAGCTCCGTCTCCCCGGGGACCGCCAGCTGACCATCTGTCGTGTCCGCTCCCGACCCGGGCTGCACATTCCCCTCCCAATCTACACGCTCCGATACAAGGCAAACGCCTCGGGTTTTTTTTTTAAAGTTAATTTTAAACGAGAGATGAAGGAAAACCCCGGTTACCTACTCAAGAATTTTGCCGGTTAAGAGAGATTTCCGGATATTTGGGTGCCGGTTAATAAAGAGTTTACTGTAGATAGGTTAAGTGAGTGGGCAAAAATCTGGCAGATGGAGTATAATGTGGGAAAATGCAAGGTTATCCACTTTGGTAGGAATAATAAAAAAGCAAATAATTATTTAAATGGGGAGAGATTACAAAATGCTGAAGTACAGAGGGATCTGGGGTCCTTGTACATGAATCACAAATAGTTAGCATGCAGGTACAGCAAGTAATTAGGAAGGCAAATGGAATGTTGGCCTTTATTGCAAAGGGAATGGAGTATAAAAGTAGGGAAGTCCTGCTACAACTGTACAGGGTGTTGGTGAGACCTGGAGTACTGCGTACAGTTTTGGTCTCCTTATTTAAGGAAGGATATACTTGCATTGGAGGCAGTTCAGAGAAGGTTCATGAGGTTGATTCCTGGGATGGAAGGGTTGTCTTATGAGGAAAGGTTGAGCAGGTTGGGCCTATACTCATTGGAGTTTAGAAGAATGAGAGGGGATCTTATTGAAACATATCAGATTCTGAAGGGGATTGACAGGGTAGAGGATGCTGAGAGGATGTTTCCCCGCGTGGGGAAATCTAGAACTCGGGGGCATAATTTCAGAATAAGGGGGCACCCTTTTAAATCGGAAATGAGGAGGAATTTCTTCTCTCAGAAGGTCATGATCTGTGGAATTCTCTTCCCCAGAGAGCTGTGGAGGCTGGGTCATTGAATATATTTAAGGTGGAGATAGACAGATTTTTGAAAGGTAAGGGAGTGATGGGTTACGGGGAGAGGGCAGGGAAGTGGAGTTGAGGCCGAGATCAGATCAGCCATGATCTTACTGAATGGCGGAGCAGGCTCGAGGGGCCGAATGGCCGACTCCTGCTGCTACGTCTTATGTTCTTCTGCTTTCCGCCGACTTCAGGCGGGGTGCAAAACAAGCGTCACAAGCCAGCCCGTCAGTTTCCTGGTGGTCGGGTTAGGTTTAAAATTACGCACCCCCGCCCCCTGCCCAACCCTGCTTCTCTCTCTCTCCACAGATCCCGGCTGGCCTGCTGAGTGCTCCCTGGCAGTGTCTGTTTATAGTTCGGCGGAATTTAAACCCAGCTGAGAGACGTCTCAGCCAGTTCCTCTCTTTGCCTGCGATGAGAGGGAGGAAAAGCGCAGGGGGCTGGGAACGATTCCAAGGAAGTAAGGGCTGCAGATGATGTGGTCAGCCACAGCAGTGCTGACATGGGGATGAAAGCGGGGCTTTAATGGGCAGCGACGAGGAGTATATAATTCTGCAGGAATGTGTCATCTGAGGCACCATGGTTACTTTTTGCAGACAGTGAATAATATGGTGGAGTGCAGCGAGCACTTGGATCAGACGGGCAGACAGTGGAGTACAGCAGCTCTTTGTGACTGACTCGACGCTCTGATCTTGTTTTTTTTTTCCCCATTCCGCTCGAAAGAAAATACTGCAGCGTTTTAAAATCTCCCGGATTTAAGTGATTTCCTTCAGGGCTCAGATGGAACGTGACAATTGACCTCACTGCCCCGTGGCCAGAAAGGGTGGGGAGAAAGAAAGAGAGACTTGCATTTGTGTAGCGCCTTTCACGACCACCGGACGTCCCAAAGCGCTTTACAAAATATCTTTTGAAGTGTAGTCGCTGTTGTAATGTAGGAAACGCGGCAGACAATTTGCGCACAGCAAGCTCCCACAAACAGCAATGTGATAATGACGAGATAATCTGCTTTAGTAATCATAAGAACATAAGAATTAGGAGTAGGCCATTCGGCCCCTCGAGCCTGCTCCGCCATTCAATAAGATCATGGCTGATCTTCTACCTCAACTCCACTTTCCTGAACTATCCCCATATCCCTTAATATCGAAAAATCTATCGATCTCTGTCTTGAATATACTCAACGACTGAGCCTCCACAGCCCTCTGGGGTAGAGAATTCCAAAGATTCAGCACCCTCTGAGTGAAGAAATTTCTCCTCATCTCAGTCCTAAATGGCCGACCCCTTATTCTGAGACTGTGACCCCTGGTTCTAGACTCCCCAGCCAGGGGAAACATCCTCCCTGCATCTACCCTGTCAAGCCCTGTAAGAATTTTGTATGTTTCAATGAGATCACCTCTCATTCTTCTAAACTCCAGAGAGTATAGGCCTAGTCTACTCAATCTCTCCTCATAGGACAATCCCCCCATCCCAGGAACCAGTCTGGTGAACCTTCGTTGCACTCCCTCTATGGCAGGTTTATCCTTCCTTGGGTAAGGAGACCAAAACTGTACACAATACTCCAGGTGTGGTCTCACCAGGGCCCTATATAATTGCAGTAAGACGTCTTTACTCTTATACTCAAATCCTCTTGTAATAAAGGCCAACATACCATTTGTTTTCCTAATTGCTTGCATTACCTGCATATTAACTTTCAGTGATTTGTGTACAAGGACACCCAGGTCCCTTTGAACACCAACATTTCCCAATCTCTCACCATTTAAAAAATACTCTGCTTTTCTATTTTTCCGACCAAAGTGGATAACTTCACATTTCTCCACATTATATTCCATTTGCCATGTCCTTGCCCACTCACTTAGCCTGTCTGTATCCCCTTGAAGCCTCTTTGCATCCTCCTCACAACCTACATTCCCACCCAGCTTTGTATCATCAGCAAACTTGGATATATTACATTTGGTCCCCTCATCCAAATCATTGATGTAGATTGTGAATAGCTGAGGCCCAAGCACTGATCCTTGCGGTACCGCACTAGTTACAGCCTGCCAACCCGAAAATGACCCATTTATTCCTACTCTCTGTTTCTGTCCGTTAACCAATCCTCAATCTATGCTAGTATATTACCCCCAATCCCATGAGCCAATGGTGGAGCGAAGGAAGTGGCCTCACCCCTCCCTATCTCTGTAACCTCCTCCAGCCCTCCGAGATCTCTGCACTCCTCCAATTCTGGCCTCTTGCGCATCCCCTCGCTCCACCATTGGCGGCCGTGCCTTCAGCTGCCTGGGCCCTAAGCTCTGGAATTCCCTCCCTAAACCTCTCTGCCTCTCCTCCTTTAAGACGCTCCTTAAAACCTACCTCTTTGAACAAGGAAGGGGGAAAGGGGGGCGAGGCCATGGAGGGATTTAGAAACAAGGATGAAAATTTTAAAATCAAGGCATTGGTTGTCCGGGAGCCAGTGTAGGTCAGCGAGCAGAGGGGGTGATGGGTGAACGGGACTTGGTGTGAGTCAGGATACGGGCAGTTGAGATTCAGATGTGGAGGGTGCGAGGCGACAGACGTGACTCCAGGATGGTATGTTGCCTCCCTGGTGCCAGGGTCAAGGATGTCACTGAACGGCTGCAGGGCATTCTGAAGGGGGAGGGCGAACAGTCAGAGGTCATGGTTCACATTGGTACCAACGACATGGGTAGAAAGAGGGATGAGGTCCTGCAACAAGAATTTAGGGAGCTAGGTAGCAGATTAAAAAGCAGGACCTCAAAGGTTGTAATCTCTGGATTACTCCCGGTGCCACGTGCTAGTGAGTATAGGAATAGGAGGATAGAGCAGATGAATGCGTGGCTAAAGAGTTGGTGCAGGAGGGAGGGCTTTAGTTTCCTGGATCACTGGGTCTGCTTCTGGGGAAGGTGGGACCTGTACAAGTCGGACGGGTTGCACCTGAACCGGAACGGGACCAACATCCTTGCGGGGAGGTTTGCTAGTACTGTTGGGGGGGGTGTTTAAACTAACTTGGCAGGGGGATGGGATACGGAGTGGAGCTATAGTAGGGGGTGATGCACAACCAAATATAGAGGAAAAAACAAGTCAGCCTGGAAGGCAGAGCAAATATGTAACGGCACAAGGGAGTATGGCAAAGCTGGATGGCATTTATTTTAATGCAAGGAGTCTTGCGAATAAGGCAGATGAGTTGAAGGTGTTGATGAACACATGGGAGTATGATATTGTTGCTATCACAGAGACATGGTTGAGGGAGGGGCAGGACTGGCAGCTCAATATTCCGGGGTATAGAATCTTCAGGCGAGACAGAGGGGGGTGTAAAAGAGGAGGGGGTGTCGCAATATTAATCAAGGAGTCAATTACTGCTGTAAGGAGGGATGATATCTTAGCAGGTTCCTCTAATGAGGCCATATGGGTAGAACTTAAAAACAAAAAGGGTGCAAGCACTTTGCTGGGAGTGTACTATAGGCCCCCAAACAGTCAGGGGGAGATAGAGGAACAGATATGTAGGCAAATCTCAGAGAAGTGTAGAAATAATAGGGTAATAATAGTAGGGGATTTCAACTTCCCCAATATTAACTGGGATAGTCAGAGTGTGAAAGGCTTAGAGGGTGCGGAATTCTTAAAGTGCGGAATTCTTAAAGTGCATCCAGGAGAGCTTTTTGAGCCAGCATGTAGACAGTCCTACAAGAGAGGGGGCGGTACTGGACCTAATTCTAGGGAATGTAGCTGGGCAAGTAGTAGAAGTGTCAGTAGGAGAGCATTTTGGTGACAGTGACCATAATTCGGTGAGATTTAAGGTAGTCATGGAAAAGGACAAAGATGGACCAGAAATAAAGGTTCTAAATTGGGAGAAGGCCGATTTTAATATGATAAGGCAGGATCTGGCCAAAGTGGACTAGGATCAGCTACTTGTAGGAAAATCCACATCAGAGCAGTGGGAGTCTTTCAGAAAGGAAATAGAGAGAGTACAACGGCAACATGTTCCCGTAAAGGTCAAGGGTGGGACCAACAAGCCCAGGGAACCCTGGATGTCAAGGGTTATACGAGAATGGATTAGGAAAAAAAGGGCGGCTTTTGGCAGATACAAAGGACTAAAAACAGTGGAAGCCCTAGAGGAGTATAGAAAGTGCAGGGGGGTACTTAAAAAAGAAATTAGGAGAGCGAAGAGGGGGCATGAAATAACACTGGCGGGCAAAATAAAGGAAAATCCCAAGGTGTTTTATAAGTATATTAAGGGTAAGAGGATAACCAGGGAAAGAGTAGGGCCCATTAGGGACCAAAGTGTCAATCTGTGTGCAGAGCCAGAAGATGTAAGTGGGGTTTTAAATGAATATATTGCATCTGTGTTCACTATGGAGAAGGACGATGTAGGCATAGAAATCAGGCAGGGGGATTGTGATATACTTGAACAAATTAGTATTGAGAGGGAGGAGGTACTAGCGGTTTTAGTGGGCTTAAAAGTGGATAAATCCCCAGGCTGCTGTGTGAGGCAAGGGAGGAGATTGCAGGGGCTCTGACACAAATTTTCAGAACCTCTCTGGCCACAGGGGAGGTGCCAGAGGACTGGAGAACAGCTAACGTAGTACCATTATTCAAGAAGGGTAGTAGGGATAAACCAGGGAATTACAGGCCAGTGAGCCTAACATCAGTGGTAGGGAAATTATTGGAAAAAATGCTAAGGGACAGAATTAGACTCCACTTGGAGAGGCAAGGATTAATCAAGGATAGTCAGCATGGCTTTGTCAGGGGGAGATCATGTCTGACCAATTTGACTGAATTTTTTGAGGGGGTGACTAGGTGTGTAGATGAGGGTAGTGCAGTTGATGTGGTCTATATGGACTTCAGTAAGGCTTTTGACAAAGTCCCGCAGGGGAGACTGGTCAAGAAGGTAAGAGCCCATGGAATCCAGGGCAACTTGGCACATTGGATCCAAAATTGGCTTAGTGGCAGGAGGTAGAAGGTGATGGTCGAAGGTTGTTTTTGTGACTGGAAGCCTGTGTCCAGTGGTGTACCGCAGGGATCGGTGCTGGGTCCTTTGCTGTTTGTAGTGTACATTAATGATTTAGATATGAATGTAGGAGGTATGATCAGTAAGTTCGCAGATGACATGAAAATTGGTGGGGTGGTAAATAGCGAGGAGGGAAGCCTCAGGCTACAGGACGGTATAGACGGGTTGGTCAGATGGGCAGAACAGTGGCAAATGGAATTTAACCCCGAAAAGTGTGAGGTGATGCATTTTGGGAGGACTAACAAGGCAAGGGAATACACAATGAATGGTAGGACCCTAGGAAAGACAGAGGATCAGAGGGACCTTGGTGTGCATGTACAGTACATAGATCCCTGAAGGCAGCAGGACAGGTAGATAAGGTGGTTAAAAAGGCATATGGGATACTTATATTCTATGCCTCGGCTAATGAAGGCAAGAGCAGGGAGGTTATGATGGAGCTGTACAAAACGCTAGTTAGGCCACAGCTGGAATACTGTGTGCAGTTCTGGTCGCCACACTATAGGAGGGATGTGATTGCATTGGAGAGGGTGCAGAGGAGATTCACCAGGATGTTACCTGGGTTGCAGCGCTTCAGCTATGAAGAGAGACTGGACAGGCTGGGGTTGTTTTCCTTAGAGCAGAGAAGGCTGAGGGGGGACCTGATTGAGGTGAACAAAGTTATGAGGGGTATAGATAGGGTAGATAGAAAGGAACTTTTCCCCTTAGTAGAGGGGTCAATAACCAGGGGGCATTAGTTTCAAGGTAAGGGGCAGGAGGTTTAGAGGGGATTTGAGGAAAAACTTTTTCACCCAGAGGGTGGTTGGAATCTGGAACTCACTGCCTGAAAGGGTGGTAGAGGCAGGAACCCTCACAACATTCAAGAAGCATTTAGATGAGCACTTGAAACGCCATAGCATCCAAGGCTACGGACCAAGTGCTGGAAAATGGGATTAAAATAGACAGGGCTTGATGGCCGGCGCGGACACGATGGGCTGAAGGGCCTCTTTCTGTGCTGTATAACTCTATGACTCATACCTCCCTGACACCTGTCTGTGCATCGTTCACGCCTGTCCCTCCACGCACATCTCCACTGACGTTGTGACTGGATGTTTTAACTCTCCTGTGGTCCCAGACTTAACCTGAGGGCATCAGCTGATGGATCAGCAAGTCTCCCAGCCTCCCGCGCAGCTCCGACCTCTGGCAGGGACAGACAAGGAGACAATTGTGGCTGTCAGTGTCCCTTGAGGATCTGCCTCAGTCCATGTAAAGCAACAGTCTCTGTACCTAAGGCCGGATCGAGCTGAGGAACACAGGGGAATACAATCTCCACTCTACGTCTCGAATCTAAATAAATTCCACCGTGCAAACCCATCGAGAAACACACACAGCTGAACTCCACTCCCAAAAGGCAAAGCACCTGCATTTCTGTAGCGCCTTTCACCACCTCAGCAGCGGGGGAATTTAAATTCAATTAATTAAATAAATCTGGAATTAAAAACTTGTATCAGTAATGGTGACCGTGAAACTATCGGATTGTCGTAAAAAACCCACCTGGTTCACGAATGTCCTTTAGTGAAGGAAATCTACCGTCCTTACCCGGTCTGGCCGATATGTGACTCCAGACCCACAGCAATGTGGTTGACTCTTAACTGCCCTCTGCGGTTCAAGAAAGCGGCTCACCGCCAGCTTCTCCAGGGCAATTAGGGTGGGCAATAAATGCCAGCGACGCCCACATCCCATGAACGAATAAAATAAAAATCTACTTTTCCTCTCCTCTCCAAATCCCCACGCACTTTCCAGCATGGCTCACTGGGCAGTGATCGGGAGCGGAAAGCCCGGCTGATTTCCCCGGCCAGAGCCAGTGGCGCCAGCAGAGACGGAGCAGGTGCAACGCCCAGGCACAGCTCCAGGTCCCGCCCGCCAGCGGCCTCGGTCTGTCACTGAACGGACTCAGGAAGCGACAACACCAACAGGTTGCGAGCGGTGTAACAGAGATCAGCACGGGTTATTTACACACCATCCCCGAGAAAATAGCGCAATCCATTAATTTAATTCTCCACAAAATATACAGCCTCTCATTATGTACACAAACCTGTTATTTAACAAATAAATATTAGTGGTAGAAATTCTCTGTACAGTGTTAGTGGAAAACTCGCTGCCCGCACTCTCTGCAACTCCACGCCCTCGTTCCCGGGAGCAGAGCTCGCTGATACTCATCCAATCGCCTTCTCCCTGTGCTGCGGTCCTGCTCCGCTCGGATATCTGTCAGTGAAACATAACACACCAGTCATTTCCAGAGCCAGGGTCATGGGGTAAGCATAGGAACAGGAGGAGGCCGTTCAGCCCCTCGAGCCTGTTACACAGGAACAGGAGGAGGCCGTCCAGCCCCCTCGAGCCTGTTACACAGGAACAGGAGGAGGCCATTCAGCCCCTCGAGCCTGTTACACAGGAACAGGAGGAGGCCATACAGCCCCTCGAGCCTGTTACACAGGAACAGGAGGAGGCCATACAGCCCCTCGAGCCTGTTCCACCATTCAATGAGATCATGGCTGATCTGCGACCGAACTCCATCTACCCACCTTTGGCCCATATCCCTTAATACCTTCGGTTAACAGAAATCTATCAATCTCCGATTTAAAATTAACAATTGATCTAGCATCAATTGCTGTTTGTGGAAGAGAGTTCCAAACTTCTACCACACTTGGTGTGTAGAAGTGTTTCCTAACTTCACTCCTGAAGGTCTGCCCAGTGTGGTACTGAGCCACACACAGCACGAAGGTTCAAGATTGATTCCCATAGGTGCCCCGCACTGTGGGACTGGGCCCTTCCTCCCCCCCCCCGCCCTGTGGGACTGGGCCCTTCCCCCCGCCCTGTGGGACTGGGCCCTTCCCCCGCCCTGTGGGTCTGGGCCCTTCCCCCCGCCCTGTGGGACTGGGCCCTTCCCCCCCACCCCGCACTGTGGGACTGAGCCCTTCCTCCCCACCCCGCACTGTGGGACTGGGCCCTTCCCCCCCCCCCCCCCCCCCCGCACTGTGGGACTGGGCCCTTCCCCCCCCGCCCTGTGGGACTGTGCCCTTCCCCCCCCCCACCCTCCGCCCTGTGGGACTGGGCCCATTCCCCCCCCACGCACTGTTGTGCTGGGCCCTTCCCCCACCCTGCCCTGTGGGACTGGGCCCTTCCCCCCCACCGACCTGTGGGACTGGGCCCTTCCCCCCCCCCCCCCGCCCCGCCCTGTGGGACTGGGCCCTTCCCCCCGCCCGGTGGGACTGGGCCCTTCCCCCCGCCCTGTGGGACTGGGCCCTTCCCCCCGCCCGGTGGGACTGGGCCCTTCCCCCCGCCCTGTGGGACTGGGCCCTTCCCCCCGCCCTGTGGGTCTGGGCCCTTCCCCCCGCCCTGTGGGTCTGGGCCCTTCCCCCCGCCCTGTGGGTCTGGGCCCTTCCCCCCGCCCGGTGGGACTGGGCCCTTCCCCCCGCCCGGTGGGACTGGGCCCTGCCCCCCCCCCCCCGCCCTGTGGGACTGGGCCCTTCCCCCCGCACTGTGGGACTGGGCCCTTCCCCCACCCTGTGGGACTGGGCCCTGCCCCCCCCCCCCCCCCCCCCCCCTGTGGGACTGGGCCCTTCCCCCCGCCCTGTGGGACTGGGCCCTTCCCCCACCCTGTGGGACTGGGCCCTTCCCCCCACCCTGTGGGACTGGGCCCTGCCCCCCCCCCCCCGCCCTGTGGGACTGGGCCCTGCCCCCCCCGCCCTGTGGGACTGGGCCCTGCGCCCCCCCCCCCCCCGCCCTGTCGGACTGGGCCCTGCCCCCCCCCCCCCCGCCCTGTGGGACTGGGCCCTGCCCCCCCCCGCCCTGTGGGACTGGGCCCTGCGCCCCCCCCCCCCCCCGCCCTGTGGGACTGGGCCCTTCCCTTGGTGTATCTGCACTCGGTCCTTTAACAAGGGATCCTCAATTAACGTAAAAGAAAGTCGCTAATTCCCAGGCCGGGAGCGGTTTGTCGGGTCACTCACTGGAGTAGGCGGTCCTTGTTCATGGTGTATCGCAGATCATTCTGTGGCGGTCTCAGAAGTAAGCCGGCTTTGGCGCTTTCTCTTTTTCAGGCTGTGATTGGAGGAGAGGGAGAATCATAAATACAGAGGAACTGACATCATCCCAGCAGTAAGAGATGTGTTATCGATCAGTGTCGAGATTATCATTACCAAACCCTCCAGAATTGCCCCGGTGTCTCCAGGAGACTCCGGCGACCCCAGTGAGAGTCAGTGTGTGTGGAACTGTACCCCAGTGAGAGTCAGTGTCTGTGGAACTGTACCCCAGTGAGAGTCAGTGTCTGTGGAACTGTACCCCAGTGAGAGTCAGTGTCTGTGGAACTGTACCCCAGTGAGCGTCAGTGTCTGTGGAACTGTACTCCAGTGAGAGTCAGTGTCTGTGGAACTGTACCCCAGTGAGAGTCAGTGTCTATGGAACTGTACCCCAGTGAGAGTCAGTGTCTGTGGAACTGTACCCCAGTGAGAGTCAGTGTCTGTGGAACTGTACCCCAGTGAGAGTCAGTGTCTGTGGAACTGTACCCCAGTGAGAGTCAGTGTCTCTGGAACTGTACCCCAGGGAGAGTCAGTGTCTGTGGAACTGTACCCCAGTGACAGTCAGTATCTGTGGAACTGTACCCCAGTGAGAGTCAGTACCTACAGGCCAGGCGATACAAAGTTTAAAAAATAGAACGCTGAACTAACGAAACAGGTTGAGAAATGGTACAGAAATAAAAGCCACTCACCCAGTCTACATTCACTGAGCAGGGACTGCAGCTCCTGGGACACTCCTCGTTACCCCTACCCGGAGAATCCTCTCCTGTCTGGGACAGTCCAGTTTGCTTCCGTCCCTCACTCATTCTCAATGCCGTCAACTCCTTCCTCAACAGGTCCAGAGCGAATTCCTGGAGTTTAAGAGAGAGAGATATCAGTCACTCTCGCTCTGAACCCCTCAGATATCAGACACTCTCGCTCCCCCCCTCAGATATCAGACACTCTCGCTCCCCCCCCTCAGATATCAGACACTCTCGCTCCCCCCCCTCAGATATCAGACACTCTCGCTCTGCCCCCTCAGATATCAGACACTCTCGCTCTGCCCCCTCAGATATCAGTCACTCTCGCTCTGCCCCGCCTCAGATATCAGTCACTCTCGCTCCCCCCCGCCTCAGATATCAGACACTCTCGCTCTGCCCCGCCTCAGATATCAGACACTCTCGCTCTGCCCCCTCAGATATCAGACACTCTCGCTCTGCCCCCTCAGATATCAGTCACTCTCGCTCTGCCCCCCATCAGATATCAGACACTCTCGCTCTGCCCCCTCAGATATCAGACACTCTCGCTCTGCCCCCTCAGATATCAGTCACTCTCGCTCTGAACCCCTCAGATATCAGACACTCTCGCTCTGCCCCCCCTCAGATATCAGTCACTCTCGCTCTGCCCCCCTCTGATATCAGTCACTCTCGCTCTGCCCCCCTCTGATATCAGTCACTCTCGCTCCGCCCCCGCTCAGATATCAGTCACTCTCGCTCTGCCCCCCCCTCAGATATCAGACACTCTCGCTCTGCCCCCCTCTGATATCAGTCACTCTCGCTCTGCCCCCGCTCAGATATCAGTCACTCTCGCTCTGCCCCCCCTCAGATATCGGACACTCTCGCCCCCCCCCCTCAGATATCAGACACTCTCGCTCCCCCCCCTCAGATAACAGACACTCTCGCTCCCCCCCCTCAGATATCAGTCACTCTCGCTCTGCCCCTCAGATATCAGTCACTCTCGCTCTGCCCCTCAGATATCAGACACTCTCGCTCTGCCCCTCAGATATCAGACACTCTCGCTCTGCCCCTCAGATATCAGACACTCTCGCTCTGCCCCCCCCTCAGATATCAGTCACTCTCGCTCTGCCCCCCCTCAGATATCGGACACTCTCGCTCCCCCCCCTCAGATATCAGTCACTCTCGCTCTGCCCCTCAGATATCAGTCACTCTCGCTCTGCACCCCCTCAGATATCAGTCACTCTCGCTCTGCCCCTCAGATATCAGTCACTCTCGCTCTGCCCCTCAGATATCAGTCACTCTCGCTCTGCCCCCTCTGATATCAGTCACTCTCGCTCTGCCCCTCTCTCCCCGTTTCCCCCTTGTTAAATCACCATGTGAGAGGTGACTGAGTGTCACTCCTGTCCCTAACTCACCAGCAACACAGCAGAGAGAAAGTACAATCGAAACAGATTATCTGGTAAGTTACTTTATTTACGCTTGTGGGAGCTTGCTGTGCGCAAATTGGCTTCTGCGTTTGCTGCCATAACAGTGACTGTATTTCAGAAATAATTCATTGGGTGTAAAGCACTTACGGGACGGGACGTCTGAGGACACTCGAAGGTTCGACAGAAAAGCAATCGCTCCGTTTGAGTTTAAAAGTTCTCTCTATTCTCCAACTTTTCTCTCCTAACAGTAAAATTCTTGAAGGCACTGACTCTCACCGGGGTACAGTTCCACAGACACTGACTCTCACCGGGGTACAGTTCCACAGACACTGACTCTCACTGGGGTACAGTTCCACAGACACTGACTCTCACTGGGGTACAGTTCCACAGACACTGACTCTCACTGGGGTACAGTTCCACAGACACTGACTCTCACTGGGGTACAGTTCCACAGACACTGACTCTCACTGGGGTACAGTTCCACAGACACTGACTCTCACTGGGGTACAGTTCCACAGACACTGACTCTCACTTGGTACAGTTCCACAGACACTGACTCTCACTGGGGTACAGTTCCACAGACACTGACTCTCACTGGGGTACAGTTCCACAGACACTGACTCTCACTGGGGTACAGTTCCACAGACACTGACTCTCACTGGGGTACAGTTCCACAGACACCGACTCTCACTGGGGTACAGTTCGACAGCCACTGACTCTCACTGGGGTACAGTTCGACAGCCACTGACTCTCACTGGGGTACAGTTCCACAGGCAGCAATCAAACCCCAAAACTATTCACCCCAAAGGTTGTGCGTTGAAGTCACGTTCAAGAGATTTAAAACAAAAATCTAGGCTACACTCCCAGTGCACTACTGAGGGAGAGCCGCACTGTCGGAGGGGCAGTACTGAGGGAGCGCCGCACTGTCAGAGGGGCAGTACTGAGGGAGCGCCGCACTGTCGGAGGGGCAGTACTGAGGGAGCGCCGCACTGTCGGAGGGGCAGTACTGAGGGAGCGCCACACTGTCAGAGGGGCAGTACTGAGGGAGTGCCGCACTGTCGGAGGGGCAGTACTGAGGGAGCGCCGCACTGTCGGAGGGGCAGTACTGAGGGAGCGCCGCACTGTCGGAGGGGAAGTACTGAGGGAGCTCTGCACTGTCATGGGGCAGTACTGAGGGAGTGCCGCACTGTCGGAGGGGCAGTACTGAGGGAGCGCCACACTGTCGGAGGGGCCGTACTGAGGGAGTGCTGCACTGTTGGAGGGGCAGTACTGAGGGAGCGCCGCACTGTCGGAGGGGCAGTACTGAGGGAGCGCCGCACTGTCATGGGGCAGTACTGAGGGAGCGCCGCACTGTCGGAGGGGCAGTACTGAGGGAGCGCTGCACTGTCGGAGGGGCAGTACTGAGGGAGCGCTGCACTGTCATGGGGCAGCACTGAGGGAGCGCCACACTGTCGGAGGGGCCGTACTGAGGGAGTGCTGCACTGTCGGAGGTGTCATCTTTCAGATGAGAAGTTAAACCGAGGCCCCGTCTGCTCTCTCAGGTGGTCGTAAAAGATCCCACGGCCACTATTTCGAAGAAGAGCAGGGGAGTTCTCCCCGGTGTCCTGGGGCCAATATTTATCTCTCAACAAACATCACTAAAACAGATAATCTGGTCATTATCACATTGCTGATTGTGGGAGCTTGCTGTGCGCCAATTGGCTGCCGCATTTCCTACATTACAACAGTGACGACACTCCAAAAAGTACTTCATTGGCTGTGAAGCGCTTTGGGACATCCTGAGGTCATGAAAGGCGCTGGAGAAATGGGTGTCTTTGGTTTTTTGAAACGAGCGCAGAGAGGTCAGGCGTGGTCGCCCCAGCATGCATCACTCACCTCGTCCTGCGCCAACTGGGCCAGTTTTTTGTCAGCCTTTGCCTTTCGCAGCTGAGCTTTCTGCAAAGAAGAGGCACGAGAATGAAACGCAGGTCCGAGGAGCTAAATCCAGAGATCGTTCAGTTTTAATCCTCCCCTCTTACAACTTCCACAGGCCCGAGGTAGCCCAATCGCCGATTCTTCATCCCAAGACTATCCGACCAGGAAGGGCATCACAGCTGAGCCCAGTCCTGCTCCTGGCTGATTCTGACACGGGTCGGAGTCCATGCAGTGGGGCCTTGGCTCAATTTACTTCTCGTAAAGCCAGGGGTACTGAAGCCAACAGTTAAACCTCTAGAACTACCCAACAGTGGTAGCCATTCACGGAGTCATATACACTACAGCGAGGGGCAGCGGGTACAGGACGCACGGTGTGATATTACAGCGAGGGGGAGAGGGTACAGGACGCACGGTGTGATATTACAGCAAGAGAGGGAGAGGGTACAGGACGCACGGTGTGATATTACAGCGAGAGAGGGTACAGGACGCACGGTGTGATATTACAGCGAGGGGGAGAGGGTACAGGACGCACGGTGTGATATTACAGCGAGAGGGAGAGGGTACAGGACGCACGGTGCGATATTACAGCGAGAGGGAGAGGGTACAGGACGCACGGTGTGATATTACAGCGAGGGGGAAAGGGTACAGGACGCACGGTGTGATATTACAGCGAGGGGGAGAGGGTACAGGACGCACGGTGTGATATTACAGCGAGAGAGGGTACAGGACGCACGGTGTGATATTACAGCGAGAGAGGGAGAGGGTACAGGACGCACGGTGTGATATTACAGCGAGAGGGAGAGGGTACAGGACGCACGGTGTGATATTACGGCGAGAGAGGGAGAGGGTACAGGACGCACGGTGTGATATTACAGCGAGAGGGAGAGGGTACAGGACGCACGGTGTGATATTACAGCGAGGGGGAGAGGGTACAGGACGCACGGTGTGATATTACAGCGAGGGGGAGAGGGTACAGGACGCACAGTGTGATATTACGGCGAGAGAGGGAGAGGGTACAGGACGCACGGTGTGATATTACAGCGAGAGAGGGTACAGGACGCACGGTGCGATATTACAGCGAGAGAGGGTACAGGACGCACGGTGTGATATTACAGCGAGAGAGGGTACAGGACGCACGGTGCGATATTACAGCGAGAGAGGGTACAGGACGCACGGTGTGATATTACAGCGAGAGAGGGTACAGGACGCACGGTGTGATATTACAGCGAGAGAGGGTACAGGACGCACGGTGCGATATTACAGCGAGAGAGGGTACAGGACGCACGGTGTGATATTACAGCGAGAGAGGGTACAGGACGCACGGTGTGATATTACAGCGAGAGAGGGTACAGGACGCACGGTGTGATATTACAGCGAGAGAGGGTACAGGACGCACGGTGCGATATTACAGCGAGAGAGGGTACAAGACGCACGGTGTGATATTACAGCGAGAGGGGGTACAGGACGCACGGTGTGATATTACAGCGAGAGAGGGTACAGGACGCACGGTGTGATATTACAGCGAGGGGGAGAGGGTACAGGACGCACGGTGTGATATTACAGCGAGAGGGAGAGGGTACAGGACGCACGGTGTGATATTACAGCGAGAGGGAGAGGGTACAGGACGCACGGTGTGATATTACAGCGAGGGGGAGAGGGTACAGGACGCACGGTGTGATATTACAGCGAGAGAGGGTACAGGACGCACGGTGTGATATTACAGCGAGGGGGAGAGGGTACAGGACGCACGGTGTGATATTACAGCGAGTGGGAGAGGGTACAGGACGCACGGTGTGATATTACAGCGAGAGGGAGAGGGTACAGGACGCACGGTGTGATATTACAGCGAGGGGAGAGGGTACAGGACGCACGGTGTGATATTACAGCGAGAGGGAGAGGGTACAGGACGCACGGTGTGATATTACAGCGAGAGAGGGAGAGGGTACAGGACGCACGGTGTGATATTACAGCGAGAGGGGAGGGTACAGGACGCACGGTGTGATATTACAGCGAGGGGGAGAGGGTACAGGACGCACGGTGTGATATTACAGCGAGAGGGAGAGGGTACAGGACGCACGGTGTGATATTACAGCGAGAGGGAGAGGGTACAGGACGCACGGTGTGATATTACAGCGAGAGGGAGAGGGTACAGGACGCACGGTGTGATATTACAGCGAGGGGGAGAGGGTACAGGACGCACGGTGTGATATTACAGCGAGAGGGAGAGGGTACAGGACGCACGGTGTGATATTACAGCGAGAGAGGGTACAGGACGCACGGTGTGATATTACAGCGAGGGGGAGAGGGTACAGGACGCACGGTGCGATATTACAGCGAGAGGGAGAGGGTACAGGACGCACGGTGTGATATTACAGCGAGAGGGAGAGGGTACAGGACGCACGGTGTGATATTACAGCGAGAGGGAGAGGGTACAGGACGCACGGTGTGATATTACAGCGAGAGGGAGAGGGTACAGGACGCACGGTGTGATATTACAGCGAGAGGGAGAGGGTACAGGACGCACGGTGTGATATTACAGCGAGAGGGAGAGGGTACAGGACGCACGGTGTGATATTACAGCGAGAGAGGGTACAGGACGCACGGTGTGATATTACAGCGAGAGGGAGAGGGTACAGGACGCACGGTGTGATATTACAGCGAGGGGGAGAGGGTACAGGACGCACGGTGTGATATTACAGCGAGAGAGGGTACAGGACGCACGGTGTGATATTACAGCGAGAGGGAGAGGGTACAGGACGCACGGTGTGATATTACAGCGAGGGGGAGAGGGTACAGGACGCACGGTGTGATATTACAGCGAGGGGGAGAGGGTACAGGACGCACGGTGTGATATTACAGCGAGAGGGAGAGGGTACAGGACGCACGGTGTGATATTACAGCGAGGGGGAGAGGGTACAGGACGCACGGTGTGATATTACAGCGAGAGAGGGTACAGGACGCACGGTGTGATATTACAGCGAGGGGGAGAGGGTACAGGACGCACGGTGTGATATTACAGCGAGAGGGGGAGAGGGTACAGGACGCACGGTGTGATATTACAGCGAGAGAGGGAGAGGGTACAGGACGCACGGTGTGATATTACAGCGAGGGGGAGAGGGTACAGGACGCACGGTCTGATATTACAGCGAGAGGGAGAGGGTACAGGACGCACGGTGTGATATTACAGCGAGAGAGGGTACAGGACGCACGGTGTGATATTACAGCGAGAGAGGGTACAGGACGCACGGTCTGATATTACAGCGAGAGGGAGAGGGTACAGGACGCACGGTGTGATATTACAGCGAGAGGGAGAGGGTACAGGACGCACGGTGTGATATTACAGCGAGAGAGGGTACAGGACGCACGGTGTGATATTACAGCGAGAGGGAGAGGGTACAGGACGCACGGTGTGATATTACAGCGAGGGGGAGAGGGTACAGGACGCACGGTGTGATATTACAGCGAGAGGGAGAGGGTACAGGACGCACGGTGCGATATTACAGCGAGAGGGAGAGGGTACAGGACGCACGGTGTGATATTACAGCGAGAGAGGGTACAGGACGCACGGTCTGATATTACAGCGAGAGGGAGAGGGTACAGGACGCACGGTGTGATATTACAGCGAGGGGGAGAGGGTACAGGACGCACGGTGTGATATTACAGCGAGAGAGGGTACAGGACGCACGGTGTGATATTACAGCGAGGGGGAGAGGGTACAGGACGCACGGTGTGATATTACAGCGAGAGAGGGTACAGGACGCACGGTCTGATATTACAGCGAGAGGGAGAGGGTACAGGACGCACGGTGTGATATTACAGCGAGAGGGAGAGGGTACAGGACGCACGGTGTGATATTACAGCGAGAGAGGGTACAGGACGCACGGTGTGATATTACAGCGAGAGAGGGTACAGGACGCACGGTGTGATATTACAGCGAGAGGGAGAGGGTACAGGACGCACGGTGTGATATTACAGCGAGAGAGGGTACAGGACGCACGGTGTGATATTACAGCGAGAGAGGGTACAGGACGCACGGTGTGATATTACAGCGAGAGAGGAGAGGGTACAGGACGCACGGTGTGATATTACAGCGAGAGGGAGAGGGTACAGGACGCACGGTGTGATATTACAGCGAGAGGGAGAGGGTACAGGACGCACGGTGCGATATTACAGCGAGAGAGGGTACAGGACGCACGGTGTGATATTACAGCGAGAGGGAGAGGGTACAGGACGCACGGTGTGATATTACAGCGAGAGGGAGAGGGGACAGGACGCACGGTGTGATATTACAGCGAGAGAGGGTACAGGACGCACGGTGTGATATTACAGCGAGAGGGAGAGGGTACAGGACGCACGGTGTGATATTACAGCGAGAGAGGGTACAGGACGCACGGTGTGATATTACAGCGAGAGGGAGAGGGTACAGGACGCACGGTGTGATATTACAGCGAGAGGGAGAGGGTACAGGACGCACGGTGCGATATTACAGCGAGAGGGAGAGGGTACAGGACGCACGGTGTGATATTACAGCGAGAGGGAGAGGGTACAGGACGCACGGTGTGATATTACAGCGAGAGAGGGTACAGGACGCACGGTGTGATATTACAGCGAGAGGGAGAGGGTACAGGACGCACGGTGTGATATTACAGCGAGAGGGAGAGGGTACAGGACGCACGGTGTGATATTACAGCGAGAGAGGGTACAGGACGCACGGTGTGATATTACAGCGAGAGGGAGAGGGTACAGGACGCACGGTGTGATATTACAGCGAGAGGGAGAGGGTACAGGACGCACGGTGTGATATTACAGCGAGGGGGAGAGGGTACAGGACGCACGGTGTGATATTACAGCGAGGGGGAGAGGGTACAGGACGCACGGTGTGATATTACAGCGAGAGAGGGTACAGGACGCACGGTGTGATATTACAGCGAGGGGGAGAGGGTACAGGACGCACGGTGTGATATTACAGCGAGAGAGGGTACAGGACGCACGGTCTGATATTACAGCGAGACGGAGAGGGTACAGGACGCACGGTGTGATATTACAGCGAGGGGGAGAGGGTACAGGACGCACGGTGTGATATTACAGCGAGAGAGGGTACAGGACGCACGGTGTGATATTACAGCGAGGGGGAGAGGGTACAGGACGCACGGTGTGATATTACAGCGAGGGGGAGAGGGTACAGGACGCACGGTGTGATATTACAGCGAGAGAGGGTACAGGACGCACGGTGTGATATTACAGCGAGAGAGGGTACAGGACGCACGGTGTGATATTACAGCGAGAGAGGGGACAGGACGCACGGTGTGATATTACAGTGAGGGGGAGAGGGTACAGGACTCACGGTGTGATATTACAGCGAGAGGGAGAGGGTACAGGACGCACGGTGCGATATTGCAGCGAGGGGAAGAGGGTACAGGACGCACGGTGTGATATTACAGCGAGAGGGAGAGGGTACAGGACGCACGGTGTGATATTACGGCGAGAGAGGGTACAGGACGCACGGTGCAATATTACAGCGAGAGGGAGAGGGTACAGGACGCACGGTGTGATATTACAGCGAGGGGGAGAGGGTACAGGACGCACGGTGTGATATTACAGCGAGAGGGAGAGGGGACAGGACGCACGGTGTGATATTACAGCGAGAGAGAGAGGGTACAGGACGCACGGTGTGATATTACAGCGAGAGGGAGAGGGTACAGGACGCACGGTGTGATATTACAGCGAGAGAGGGTACAGGACGCACGGTGTGATATTACAGCGAGAGGGAGAGGGTACAGGACTCACGGTGTGATATTACAGCGAGAGGGAGAGGGTACAGGACGCACGGTGTGATATTACAGCGAGAGGGAGAGGGTACAGGACGCACGGTGCGATATTACAGCGAGAGAGAGAGAGGGTACAGGACGCATGGTGTGATATTACAGCGAGGGGGAGAGGGTACAGGACGCACGGTGTGATATTACAGCGAGAGGGAGAGGGTACAGGACGCACGGTGTGATATTACAGCGAGAGAGGGTACAGGACGCACGGTCTGATATTACAGCGAGAGGGAGAGGGTACAGGACGCACGGTGTGATATTACAGCGAGAGGGAGAGGGTACAGGACGCACGGTGTGATATTACAGCGAGAGAGGGTACAGGACGCACGGTGTGATATTACAGCGAGAGAGGGTACAGGACGCACGGTGTGATATTACAGCGAGAGGGAGAGGGTACAGGACGCACGGTGTGATATTACAGCGAGCGAGGGTACAGGACGCACGGTGTGATATTACAGCGAGAGAGGGTACAGGACGCACGGTGCGATATTACAGCGAGAGGGAGAGGGTACAGGACGCACGGTGTGATATTACAGCGAGAGAGGGAGAGGGTACAGGACGCACGGTGTGATATTACAGCGAGAGGGAGAGGGTACAGGACGCACGGTGTGATATTACAGCGAGAGGGAGAGGGTACAGGACGCACGGTGCGATATTACAGCGAGAGAGGGTACAGGACGCACGGTCTGATATTACAGCGAGAGGGAGAGGGGACAGGACGCACGGTGTGATATTACAGCGAGAGAGGGTACAGGACGCACGGTGTGATATTACAGCGAGAGGGAGAGGGTACAGGACGCACGGTGTGATATTACAGCGAGAGGGAGAGGGTACAGGACGCACGGTGTGATATTACAGCGAGAGGGAGAGGGAACAGGACGCACGGTGTGATATTACAGCGAGAGGGAGAGGGTACAGGACGCACGGTGCGATATTACAGCGAGAGGGAGAGGGTACAGGACGCACGGTGTGATATTACAGCGAGAGGGAGAGGGTACAGGACGCACGGTGTGATATTACAGCGAGAGAGGGTACAGGACGCACGGTGTGATATTACAGCGAGAGGGAGAGGGTACAGGACGCACGGTGTGATATTACAGCGAGAGGGAGAGGGTACAGGACGCACGGTGTGATATTACAGCGAGAGAGGGTACAGGACGCACGGTGTGATATTACAGCGAGAGGGAGAGGGTACAGACGCACGGTGTGATATTACAGCGAGGGGGAGAGGGTACAGGACGCACGGTGTGATATTACAGCGAGGGGGAGAGGGTACAGGACGCACGGTGTGATATTACAGCGAGAGAGGGTACAGGACGCACGGTGTGATATTACAGCGAGAGGGAGAGGGTACAGGACGCACGGTGTGATATTACAGCGAGGGGGAGAGGGTACAGGACGCACGGTGTGATATTACAGCGAGGGGGAGAGGGTACAGGACGCACGGTGTGATATTACAGCGAGAGGGAGAGGGTACAGGACGCACGGTGTGATATTACAGCGAGGGGAGAGGGTACAGGACGCACGGTGTGATATTACAGCGAGAGAGGGTACAGGACGCACGGTGTGATATTACAGCGAGGGGGAGAGGGTACAGGACGCACGGTGTGATATTACAGCGAGAGGGGAGAGGGTACAGGACGCACGGTGTGATATTACAGCGAGAGAGGAGAGGGTACAGGACGCACGGTGTGATATTACAGCGAGGGGAGAGGGTACAGGACGCACGGTGTGATATTACAGCGAGAGGGAGAGGGTACAGGACGCACGGTGTGATATTACAGCGAGAGGGAGAGGGTACAGGACGCACGGTCTGATATTACAGCGAGAGGGAGAGGGTACAGGACGCACGGTGTGATATTACAGCGAGAGAGGGTACAGGACGCACGGTGTGATATTACAGCGAGAGAGGGTACAGGACGCACGGTCTGATATTACAGCGAGAGGGAGAGGGTACAGGACGCACGGTGTGATATTACAGCGAGAGAGGGTACAGGACGCACGGTGTGATATTACAGCGAGAGGGAGAGGGTACAGGACGCACGGTGTGATATTACAGCGAGAGAGGGTACAGGACGCACGGTGTGATATTACAGCGAGAGGGAGAGGGTACAGGACGCACGGTGTGATATTACAGCGAGGGTGAGAGGGTACAGGACGCACGGTGTGATATTACAGCGAGTGGGAGAGGGTACAGAACACACGGTGTGATATTACAGTGAGAGAGGGGACAGGACGCACGGTGTGATATTACAGCGAGAGAGGGAGAGGGTACAGGACGCACGGTGTGATATTACAGCGAGAGGGAGAGGGTACAGGACGCACGGTGTGATATTACAGCGAGAGGAGAGGGTACAGGACGCACGGTGTGATATTACAGCGAGAGAGGGTACAGGACGCACGGTGTGATATTACAGCGAGAGAGGGTACAGGACGCACGGTGTGATATTACAGCGAGAGAGGGTACAGGACGCACGGTGTGATATTACAGCGAGAGAGGGTACAGGACGCACGGTGTGATATTACAGCGAGAGGGAGAGGGTACAGGACGCACGGTGTGATATTACAGCGAGGGGGAGAGGGTACAGGACGCACGGTGTGATATTACAGCGAGTGGGAGAGGGTACAGACGCACGGTGTGATATTACAGCGAGAGGGAGAGGGTACAGGACGCACGGTGTGATATTACAGCGAGAGAGGGTACAGGACGCACGGTGTGATATTACAGCGAGGGGGAGAGGGTACAGGACGCACGGTGTGATATTACAGCGAGGGGAGAGGGTACAGGACGCACGGTGTGATATTACAGCGAGAGGGAGAGGGTACAGGACGCACGGTGCGATATTACAGCGAGTGGGAGAGGGTACAGGACGCACGGTGCGATATTACAGCGAGAGAGGGAGAGGGTACAGGACGCACGGTGTGATATTACAGCGAGAGAGGGTACAGGACGCACGGTGTGATATTACAGCGAGGGGGAGAGGGTACAGGACGCACGGTGTGATATTACAGCGAGAGGGGAGAGGGTACAGGACGCACGGTGTGATATTACAGCGAGAGAGGGAGAGGGTACAGGACGCACGGTGTGATATTACAGCGAGGGGGAGAGGGTACAGGACGCACGGTGTGATATTACAGCGAGAGGGAGAGGGTACAGGACGCACGGTGTGATATTACAGCGAGAGGGAGAGGGTACAGGACGCACGGTCTGATATTACAGCGAGAGGGAGAGGGTACAGGACGCACGGTGTGATATTACAGCGAGAGAGGGTACAGGACGCACGGTGTGATATTACAGCGAGAGAGGGTACAGGACGCACGGTCTGATATTACAGCGAGAGGGAGAGGGTACAGGACGCACGGTGTGATATTACAGCGAGAGAGGGTACAGGACGCACGGTGTGATATTACAGCGAGAGGGAGAGGGTACAGGACGCACGGTGTGATATTACAGCGAGAGAGGGTACAGGACGCACGGTGTGATATTACAGCGAGAGGGAGAGGGTACAGGACGCACGGTGTGATATTACAGCGAGGGTGAGAGGGTACAGGACGCACGGTGTGATATTACAGCGAGTGGGAGAGGGTACAGAACACACGGTGTGATATTACAGTGAGAGAGGGACAGGACGCACGGTGTGATATTACAGCGAGAGAGGGAGAGGGTACAGGACGCACGGTGTGATATTACAGCGAGAGGGAGAGGGTACAGGACGCACGGTGTGATATTACAGCGAGAGGGAGAGGGTACAGGACGCACGGTGTGATATTACAGCGAGAGAGGGTACAGGACGCACGGTGTGATATTACAGCGAGAGAGGGTACAGGACGCACGGTGTGATATTACAGCGAGAGAGGGGACAGGACGCACGGTGTGATATTACAGCGAGAGAGGGTACAGGACGCACGGTGTGATATTACAGCGAGAGGGAGAGGGTACAGGACGCACGGTGTGATATTACAGCGAGGGGGAGAGGGTACAGGACGCACGGTGTGATATTACAGCGAGGGGGAGAGGGTACAGGACGCACGGTGTGATATTACAGCGAGAGGGAGAGGGTACAGGACGCACGGTGTGATATTACAGCGAGAGAGGGTACAGGACGCACGGTGTGATATTACAGCGAGGGGGAGAGGGTACAGGACGCACGGTGTGATATTACAGCGAGGGGGAGAGGGTACAGGACGCACGGTGTGATATTACAGCGAGAGGGAGAGGGTACAGGACGCACGGTGTGATATTACAGCGAGAGGGAGAGGGTACAGGACGCACGGTGTGATATTACAGCGAGAGAGGGTACAGGACGCACGGTGTGATATTACAGCGAGAGAGGGTACAGGACGCACGGTGTGATATTACAGCGAGAGAGGGAGAGGGTACAGGACGCACGGTGTGATATTACAGCGAGAGGGAGAGGGTACAGGACGCACGGTGTGATATTACAGCGAGAGGGAGAGGGTACAGGACGCACGGTGCGATATTACAGCGAGAGAGGGTACAGGACGCACGGTGTGATATTACAGCGAGAGGGAGAGGGTACAGGACGCACGGTGTGATATTACAGCGAGAGGGAGAGGGGACAGGACGCACGGTGTGATATTACAGCGAGAGAGGGTACAGGACGCACGGTGTGATATTACAGCGAGAGGGAGAGGGTACAGGACGCACGGTGTGATATTACAGCGAGAGAGGGTACAGGACGCACGGTGTGATATTACAGCGAGAGGGAGAGGGTACAGGACGCACGGTGTGATATTACAGCGAGAGGGAGAGGGTACAGGACGCACGGTGCGATATTACAGCGAGAGGGAGAGGGTACAGGACGCACGGTGTGATATTACAGCGAGAGGGAGAGGGTACAGGACGCACGGTGTGATATTACAGCGAGAGAGGGTACAGGACGCACGGTGTGATATTACAGCGAGAGGGAGAGGGTACAGGACGCACGGTGTGATATTACAGCGAGAGGGAGAGGGTACAGGACGCACGGTGTGATATTACAGCGAGAGAGGGTACAGGACGCACGGTGTGATATTACAGCGAGAGGGAGAGGGTACAGGACGCACGGTGTGATATTACAGCGAGAGGGAGAGGGTACAGGACGCACGGTGTGATATTACAGCGAGGGGGAGAGGGTACAGGACGCACGGTGTGATATTACAGCGAGAGGGAGAGGGTACAGGACGCACGGTGTGATATTACAGCGAGAGGAGAGGGTACAGGACGCACGGTGTGATATTACAGCGAGGGGGAGAGGGTACAGGACGCACGGTGTGATATTACAGCGAGAGAGGGTACAGGACGCACGGTCTGATATTACAGCGAGACGGAGAGGGTACAGGACGCACGGTGTGATATTACAGCGAGGGGAGAGGGTACAGGACGCACGGTGTGATATTACAGCGAGAGAGGGTACAGGACGCACGGTGTGATATTACAGCGAGGGGAGAGGGTACAGGACGCACGGTGTGATATTACAGCGAGAGGGAGAGGGTACAGGACGCACGGTGTGATATTACAGCGAGAGAGGGTACAGGACGCACGGTGTGATATTACAGCGAGAGAGGGTACAGGACGCACGGTGTGATATTACAGCGAGAGAGGGGACAGGACGCACGGTGTGATATTACAGCGAGGGGAGAGGGTACAGGACGCACGGTGTGATATTACAGCGAGAGGGAGAGGGTACAGGACGCACGGTGTGATATTACAGCGAGAGGAGAGGGTACAGGACGCACGGTGTGATATTACAGCGAGAGGGAGAGGGTACAGGACGCACGGTGTGATATTACAGCGAGAGGGAGAGGGTACAGGACGCACGGTGTGATATTACAGCGAGGGGAGAGGGTACAGGACGCACGGTGTGATATTACAGCGAGAGGGAGAGGGTACAGGACGCACGGTGTGATATTACAGCGAGAGGGGAGAGGGTACAGGACGCACGGTGTGATATTACAGCGAGAGGGAGAGGGGACAGGACGCACGGTGTGATATTACAGCGAGAGAGAGAGGGTACAGGACGCACGGTGTGATATTACAGCGAGAGGGAGAGGGTACAGGACGCACGGTGTGATATTACAGCGAGAGAGGGTACAGGACGCACGGTGTGATATTACAGCGAGAGGAGAGGGTACAGGACGCACGGTGTGATATTACAGCGAGAGGGAGAGGGTACAGGACGCACGGTGTGATATTACAGCGAGAGGGAGAGGGTACAGGACGCACGGTGCGATATTACAGCGAGAGAGAGAGGGTACAGGACGCACGGTGTGATATTACAGCGAGGGGAGAGGGTACAGGACGCACGGTGTGATATTACAGCGAGAGGGAGAGGGTACAGGACGCACGGTGTGATATTACAGCGAGAGAGGGTACAGGACGCACGGTCTGATATTACAGCGAGAGGGAGAGGGTACAGGACGCACGGTGTGATATTACAGCGAGAGGGAGAGGGTACAGGACGCACGGTGTGATATTACAGCGAGAGAGGGTACAGGACGCACGGTGTGATATTACAGCGAGAGAGGGTACAGGACGCACGGTGTGATATTACAGCGAGAGGGAGAGGGTACAGGACGCACGGTGTGATATTACAGCGAGCGAGGGTACAGGACGCACGGTGTGATATTACAGCGAGAGAGGGTACAGGACGCACGGTGCGATATTACAGCGAGAGGGAGAGGGTACAGGACGCACGGTGTGATATTACAGCGAGAGAGGGAGAGGGTACAGGACGCACGGTGTGATATTACAGCGAGAGGGAGAGGGTACAGGACGCACGGTGTGATATTACAGCGAGAGGGAGAGGGTACAGGACGCACGGTGCGATATTACAGCGAGAGAGGGTACAGGACGCACGGTCTGATATTACAGCGAGAGGGAGAGGGGACAGGACGCACGGTGTGATATTACAGCGAGAGAGGGTACAGGACGCACGGTGTGATATTACAGCGAGAGGGAGAGGGTACAGGACGCACGGTGTGATATTACAGCGAGAGGGAGAGGGTACAGGACGCACGGTGTGATATTACAGCGAGAGGGAGAGGGAACAGGACGCACGGTGTGATATTACAGCGAGAGGGAGAGGGTACAGGACGCACGGTGCGATATTACAGCGAGAGGGAGAGGGTACAGGACGCACGGTGTGATATTACAGCGAGAGGGAGAGGGTACAGGACGCACGGTGTGATATTACAGCGAGAGAGGGTACAGGACGCACGGTGTGATATTACAGCGAGAGGGAGAGGGTACAGGACGCACGGTGTGATATTACAGCGAGAGGGAGAGGGTACAGGACGCACGGTGTGATATTACAGCGAGAGAGGGTACAGGACGCACGGTGTGATATTACAGCGAGAGGGAGAGGGTACAGGACGCACGGTGTGATATTACAGCGAGGGGGAGAGGGTACAGGACGCACGGTGTGATATTACAGCGAGGGGAGAGGGTACAGGACGCACGGTGTGATATTACAGCGAGAGAGGGTACAGGACGCACGGTGTGATATTACAGCGAGAGGGAGAGGGTACAGGACGCACGGTGTGATATTACAGCGAGGGGGAGAGGGTACAGGACGCACGGTGTGATATTACAGCGAGGGGAGAGGGTACAGGACGCACGGTGTGATATTACAGCGAGAGGGAGAGGGTACAGGACGCACGGTGTGATATTACAGCGAGGGGGAGAGGGTACAGGACGCACGGTGTGATATTACAGCGAGAGAGGGTACAGGACGCACGGTGTGATATTACAGCGAGGGGGAGAGGGTACAGGACGCACGGTGTGATATTACAGCGAGAGGGGAGAGGGTACAGGACGCACGGTGTGATATTACAGCGAGAGAGGGAGAGGGTACAGGACGCACGGTGTGATATTACAGCGAGGGGAGAGGGTACAGGACGCACGGTGTGATATTACAGCGAGAGGGAGAGGGTACAGGACGCACGGTGTGATATTACAGCGAGAGGGAGAGGGTACAGGACGCACGGTCTGATATTACAGCGAGAGGGAGAGGGTACAGGACGCACGGTGTGATATTACAGCGAGAGAGGGTACAGGACGCACGGTGTGATATTACAGCGAGAGAGGGTACAGGACGCACGGTCTGATATTACAGCGAGAGGGAGAGGGTACAGGACGCACGGTGTGATATTACAGCGAGAGAGGGTACAGGACGCACGGTGTGATATTACAGCGAGAGGGAGAGGGTACAGGACGCACGGTGTGATATTACAGCGAGAGAGGGTACAGGACGCACGGTGTGATATTACAGCGAGAGGGAGAGGGTACAGGACGCACGGTGTGATATTACAGCGAGGGTGAGAGGGTACAGGACGCACGGTGTGATATTACAGCGAGTGGGAGAGGGTACAGAACACACGGTGTGATATTACAGTGAGAGAGGGGACAGGACGCACGGTGTGATATTACAGCGAGAGAGGGAGAGGGTACAGACGCACGGTGTGATATTACAGCGAGAGGGAGAGGGTACAGGACGCACGGTGTGATATTACAGCGAGAGGGAGAGGGTACAGGACGCACGGTGTGATATTACAGCGAGAGAGGGTACAGGACGCACGGTGTGATATTACAGCGAGAGAGGGTACAGGACGCACGGTGTGATATTACAGCGAGAGAGGGTACAGGACGCACGGTGTGATATTACAGCGAGAGAGGGTACAGGACGCACGGTGTGATATTACAGCGAGAGGGAGAGGGTACAGGACGCACGGTGTGATATTACAGCGAGGGGAGAGGGTACAGGACGCACGGTGTGATATTACAGCGAGGGGGAGAGGGTACAGGACGCACGGTGTGATATTACAGCGAGAGGGAGAGGGTACAGGACGCACGGTGTGATATTACAGCGAGAGAGGGTACAGGACGCACGGTGTGATATTACAGCGAGGGGGAGAGGGTACAGGACGCACGGTGTGATATTACAGCGAGGGGAGAGGGTACAGGACGCACGGTGTGATATTACAGCGAGAGGGAGAGGGTACAGGACGCACGGTGCGATATTACAGCGAGTGGGAGAGGGTACAGGACGCACGGTGCGATATTACAGCGAGAGAGGGAGAGGGTACAGGACGCACGGTGTGATATTACAGCGAGAGAGGGTACAGGACGCACGGTGTGATATTACAGCGAGGGGGAGAGGGTACAGGACGCACGGTGTGATATTACAGCGAGAGGGGGAGAGGGTACAGGACGCACGGTGTGATATTACAGCGAGAGAGGGAGAGGGTACAGGACGCACGGTGTGATATTACAGCGAGGGGGAGAGGGTACAGGACGCACGGTGTGATATTACAGCGAGAGGGAGAGGGTACAGGACGCACGGTGTGATATTACAGCGAGAGGGAGAGGGTACAGGACGCACGGTCTGATATTACAGCGAGAGGGAGAGGGTACAGGACGCACGGTGTGATATTACAGCGAGAGAGGGTACAGGACGCACGGTGTGATATTACAGCGAGAGAGGGTACAGGACGCACGGTGCTGATATTACAGCGAGAGGAGAGGGTACAGGACGCACGGTGTGATATTACAGCGAGAGAGGGTACAGGACGCACGGTGTGATATTACAGCGAGAGGGAGAGGGTACAGGACGCACGGTGTGATATTACAGCGAGAGAGGGTACAGGACGCACGGTGTGATATTACAGCGAGAGGGAGAGGGTACAGGACGCACGGTGTGATATTACAGCGAGGGTGAGAGGGTACAGGACGCACGGTGTGATATTACAGCGAGAGGGAGAGGGTACAGAACGCACGGTGTGATATTACAGTGAGAGAGGGACAGGACGCACGGTGTGATATTACAGCGAGAGAGGGAGAGGGTACAGGACGCACGGTGTGATATTACAGCGAGAGGGAGAGGGTACAGGACGCACGGTGTGATATTACAGCGAGAGGGAGAGGGTACAGGACGCACGGTGTGATATTACAGCGAGAGAGGGTACAGGACGCACGGTGTGATATTACAGCGAGAGAGGGTACAGGACGCACGGTGTGATATTACAGCGAGAGAGGGGACAGGACGCACGGTGTGATATTACAGCGAGAGAGGGTACAGGACGCACGGTGTGATATTACAGCGAGAGGGAGAGGGTACAGGACGCACGGTGTGATATTACAGCGAGGGGGAGAGGGTACAGGACGCACGGTGTGATATTACAGCGAGGGGGAGAGGGTACAGGACGCACGGTGTGATATTACAGCGAGAGGGAGAGGGTACAGGACGCACGGTGTGATATTACAGCGAGAGAGGGTACAGGACGCACGGTGTGATATTACAGCGAGGGGGAGAGGGTACAGGACGCACGGTGTGATATTACAGCGAGGGGGAGAGGGTACAGGACGCACGGTGTGATATTACAGCGAGAGGGAGAGGGTACAGGACGCACGGTGCGATATTACAGCGAGTGGGAGAGGGTACAGGACGCACGGTGCGATATTACAGCGAGAGAGGGTACAGGACGCACGGTGTGATATTACAGCGAGGGGAGAGGGTACAGGACGCACGGTGTGATATTACAGCGAGAGGGAGAGGGTACAGGACGCACGGTGCGATATTACAGCGAGAGAGGGTACAGGACGCACGGTGTGATATTACAGCGAGGGGGAGAGGGTACAGGACGCACGGTGTGATATTACAGCGAGGGGGAGAGGGTACAGGACGCACGGTGCGATATTACAGCGAGAGAGGGTACAGGACGCACGGTGTGATATTACAGCGAGAGAGGGTACAGGACGCACGGTGTGATATTACAGCGAGAGAGGGTACAGGACGCACGGTGTGATATTACAGCGAGAAAGGGTACAGGACGCACGGTGTGATATTACAGCGAGAGAGGGTACAGGACACACGGTGTAATATTACAGTGAGAGAGGGGACAGGACGCACGGTGTGATATTACAGCGAGAGAGGGAGAGGACGCACGGTGTGATATTACAGCGAGAGGGAGAGGGTACAGGACGCACGGTGTGATATTACAGTGAGAGAGGGTACAGGACGCACGGTGTGATATTACAGCGAGGGGGAGAGGGTACAGGACGCACGGTGTGATATTACAGCGAGAGGGAGAGGGTACAGGACGCACGGTGTGATATTACAGCGAGGGGGAGAGGGTACAGGACGCACGGTGTGATATTACAGCGAGAGCGAGAGGGTACAGGACGCACGGTGTGATATTACAGCGAGGGGGAGAGGGTACAGGACGCACGGTGTGATATTACAGCAAGAGAGGGAGAGGGTACAGGACGCACGGTGTGATATTACAGCGAGGGGGAGAGGGTACTGGACGCACGGTCTGATATTACAGCGAGAGAGGGTACAGGACGCACGGTGTGATATTACAGCGAGGGGGAGAGGGTACAGGACGCACGGTGTGATATTACAGCGAGTGGGAGAGGGTACAGAACACACGGTGTGATATTACAGTGAGAGAGGGGACAGGACGCACGGTGTGATATTACAGCGAGAGAGGGAGAGGGTACAGGACGCACGGTGTGATATTACAGCGAGAGGGAGAGGGTACAGGACGCACGGTGTGATATTACAGCGAGAGGGAGAGGGTACAGGACGCACGGTGTGATATTACAGCGAGAGGTAGAGGGTACAGGACGCACGGTGCGATATTACAGCGAGGGGGAGAGGGTACAGGACGCACGGTGTGATATTACAGCGAGGGGGAGAGGGGACAGGACGCACGGTGTGATATTACAGCGAGAGGGAGAGGGTACAGGACGCACGGTGTGATATTACAGCGAGAGAGGGAGAGGGTACAGGACGCACAGTGTGATATTACAGCGAGAGAGGGTACAGGACGCACGGTGTGATATTACAGCGAGAGAGGGTACAGGACGCACGGTGTGATATTACAGCGAGAGGGAGAGGGTACAGGACGCACGGTGTGATATTACAGCGAGAGGGAGAGGGTACAGGACGCACGGTGTGATATTACAGCGAGAGAGGGTACAGGACGCACGGTGTGATATTACAGCGAGAGGGAGAGGGTACAGGACGCACGGTGTGATATTACAGCGAGAGAGAGAGGGTACAGGACGCACGGTGTGATATTACAGCAAGAGAGGGAGAGGGTACAGGACGCACGGTGTGATATTACAGCGAGAGAGGGTACAGGACGCACGGTGGGATATTACAGCGAGGGGGAGAGGGTACAGGACGCACGGTGTGATATTACAGCGAGAGAGGGTACAGGACGCACGGTGTGATGTTACAGCGAGAGAGGGTACAGGACGCACGGTGTGATATTACAGCGAGAGAGGGTACAGGACGCACGGTGTGATATTACAGCGAGAGAGGGTACAGGACGCACGGTGTGATATTACAGCAAGAGAGGGAGAGGGTACAGGACGCACGGTGTGATATTACAGCGAGAGAGGGAGAGGGTACAGGACGCACGGTGTGATATTACAGCGAGGGGGAGAGGGTACAGGACGCACGGTGTGACTTTACAGCGAGAGAGGGTACAGGACGCACGGTGTGATATTACAGCGAGAGGGAGAGGGTACAGGACGCACGGTGTGATATTACAGCGAGGGGGAGAGGGTACAGGACGCACGGTGCGATATTACAGCGAGAGGGAGAGGGTACAGGACGCACGGTGTGATATTACAGCGAGAGAGGGTACAGGACGCACGGTGCGATATTACAGCGAGAGAGGGTACAGGACGCACGGTGTGATATTACAGCGAGAGAGGGGTACAGGACGCACGGTGTGATATTACAGCGAGAGAGGGTACAGGACGCACGGTGTGATATTACAGCGAGAGAGGGGACAGGACGCACGGTGTGATATTACAGCGAGAGAGGGTACAGGACGCACGGTGTGATATTACAGCGAGAGAGGGTACAGGACGCACGGTGTGATATTACAGCGAGAGAGGGTACAGGACGCACGGTGCGATATTACAGCGAGAGGGAGAGGTACAGGACGCACGGTGTGATATTACAGCGAGGGGGAGAGGGTACAGGACGTACGGTGTGATATTACAGCGAGAGAGGGAGAGGGTACAGGACGCACGGTGTGATATTACAGCGAGAGAGGGTACAGGACGCACGGTGTGATATTACAGCGAGGGGAGAGGGTACAGGACGCACGGTGTGATATTACAGCGAGAGGGAGAGGGTACAGGACGCACGGTGTGATATTACAGCGAGTGGGAGAGGGTACAGGACGCACGGTGTGATATTACAGCGAGAGGGAGAGGGTACAGGACGCACGGTGCGATATTACAGCGAGAGGGAGAGGGTACAGGACGCACGGTGTGATATTACAGCGAGTGGGAGAGGGTACAGGACGCACGGTGTGATATTACAGCGAGAGGGAGAGGGTACAGGACGCACGGTGCGATATTACAGCGAGAGGGAGAGGGTACAGGACGCACGGTGTGATATTACAGCGAGTGGGAGAGGGTACAGGACACACGGTGTGATATTACAGTGAGAGAGGGGACAGGACGCACGGTGTGATATTACAGCGAGAGGGAGAGGGGACAGGACGCACGGTGTGATATTACAGCGAGAGGGAGAGGGTACAGGACGCACGGTGTGATATTACAGCGAGAGAGGGTACAGGACGCACGGTGTGATATTACAGCGAGAGGGAGAGGGTACAGGACGCACGGTGTAATATTACAGCGAGAGGGAGAGGGTACAGGACGCACGGTGTGATATTACAGCGAGAGGGAGAGGGTACAGGACGCACGGTGTGATATTACAGCGAGAGAGGGTACAGGACGCACGGTGTGATATTACAGCGAGGGGGAGAGGGTACAGGACACACGGTGTGATATTACAGTGAGAGAGGGGACAGGACGCACGGTGTGATATTACAGCGAGAGGAGAGGGTACAGGACGCACGGTGTGATATTACAGCGAGAGGGAGAGGGTACAGGACGCACGGTGTGATATTACAGCGAGAGGGAGAGGGTACAGGACGCACGGTGTGATATTACAGCGAGAGAGGGTACAGGACGCACGGTGCGATATTACAGCGAGAGAGGGTACAGGACACACGGTGTGATATTACAGCGAGAGGGAGAGGGTACAGAACGCACGGTGTGATATTACAGCGAGAGAGGGTACAGGACGCACGGTGTGATATTACAGCGAGAGGGAGAGGGTACAGGACGCACGGTGTGATATTACAGCGAGAGAGGGTACAGGACGCACGGTGTGATATTACAGCGAGAGATGGAGAGGGTACAGGACGCACGGTGTGATATTACAGCGAGAGGGAGAGGGTACAGGACGCACGGTGTGATATTACAGCGAGAGAGGGTACAGGACGCACGGTGTGATATTACAGCGAGAGGGAGAGGGTACAGGACGCACGGTGCGATATTACAGCGAGGGGGAGAGGGTACAGGACGCACGGTGTGATATTACAGCGAGGGGGAGAGGGGACAGGACGCACGGTGTGATATTACAGCGAGAGAGGGAGAGGGTACAGGACGCACGGTGTGATATTACAGCGAGAGGGAGAGGGTACAGGACGCACGGTGTGATATTACAGCGAGAGGGAGAGGGTACAGGACGCACGGTGTGATATTACAGCGAGAGAGGGTACAGGACGCACGGTGTGATATTACAGCGAGAGGGAGAGGGTACAGGACGCACGGTGTGATATTACAGCGAGAGAGAGAGGGTACAGGACGCACGGTGTGATATTACAGCAAGAGAGGGAGAGGGTACAGGACGCACGGTGTGATATTACAGCGAGAGAGGGTACAGGACGCACGGTGGATATTACAGCGAGGGGGAGAGGGTACAGGACGCACGGTGTGATATTACAGCGAGAGAGGGTACAGGACGCACGGTGTGATGTTACAGCGAGAGAGGG
The DNA here is from genome assembly GCA_030390025.1 of Squalus acanthias. Taxonomy (NCBI): domain Eukaryota; kingdom Metazoa; phylum Chordata; class Chondrichthyes; order Squaliformes; family Squalidae; genus Squalus; species Squalus acanthias. Next base: position 40,000 of record JASTWF010001201.1, read on the forward strand.
TACAGGACGCACGGTGTGATATTACAGCGAGAGAGGGTACAGGACGCACGGTGTGATATTACAGCGAGAGAGGGTACAGGACGCACGGTGTGATATTACAGCAAGAGAGGGAGAGGGTACAGGACGCACGGTGTGATATTACAGCGAGAGAGGGAGAGGGTACAGGACGCACGGTGTGATATTACAGCGAGAGAGGGTACAGGACGCACGGTGTGACTTTACAGCGAGAGAGGGTACAGGACGCACGGTGTGATATTACAGCGAGAGGGAGAGGGTACAGGACGCACGGTGTGATATTACAGCGAGGGGGAGAGGGTACAGGACGCACGGTGCGATATTACAGCGAGAGGGAGAGGGTACAGGACGCACGGTGTGATATTACAGCGAGAGAGGGTACAGGACGCACGGTGCGATATTACAGCGAGAGAGGGTACAGGACGCACGGTGTGATATTACAGCGAGAGAGGGTACAGGACGCACGGTGTGATATTACAGCGAGAGAGGGTACAGGACGCACGGTGTGATATTACAGCGAGAGAGGGTACAGGACGCACGGTGTGATATTACAGCGAGAGAGGGTACAGGACGCACGGTGTGATATTACAGCGAGAGAGGGTACAGGACGCACGGTGTGATATTACAGCGAGAGAGGGTACAGGACGCACGGTGCGATATTACAGCGAGAGGGAGAGGGTACAGGACGCACGGTGTGATATTACAGCGAGGGGGAGAGGGTACAGGACGTACGGTGTGATATTACAGCGAGAGGGAGAGGGTACAGGACGCACGGTGTGATATTACAGCGAGAGAGGGTACAGGACGCACGGTGTGATATTACAGCGAGTGGGAGAGGGTACAGGACGCACGGTGTGATATTACAGCGAGAGGGAGAGGGTACAGGACGCACGGTGTGATATTACAGCGAGTGGGAGAGGGTACAGGACGCACGGTGTGATATTACAGCGAGAGGGAGAGGGTACAGGACGCACGGTGCGATATTACAGCGAGAGGGAGAGGGTACAGGACGCACGGTGTGATATTACAGCGAGTGGGAGAGGGTACAGGACGCACGGTGTGATATTACAGCGAGAGGGAGAGGGTACAGGACGCACGGTGCGATATTACAGCGAGAGGGAGAGGGTACAGGACGCACGGTGTGATATTACAGCGAGTGGGAGAGGGTACAGGACACACGGTGTGATATTACAGTGAGAGAGGGGACAGGACGCACGGTGTGATATTACAGCGAGAGGGAGAGGGGACAGGACGCACGGTGTGATATTACAGCGAGAGGGAGAGGGTACAGGACGCACGGTGTGATATTACAGCGAGAGAGGGTACAGGACGCACGGTGTGATATTACAGCGAGAGGGAGAGGGTACAGGACGCACGGTGTAATATTACAGCGAGAGGGAGAGGGTACAGGACGCACGGTGTGATATTACAGCGAGAGGGAGAGGGTACAGGACGCACGGTGTGATATTACAGCGAGAGAGGGTACAGGACGCACGGTGTGATATTACAGCGAGTGGGAGAGGGTACAGGACACACGGTGTGATATTACAGTGAGAGAGGGGACAGGACGCACGGTGTGATATTACAGCGAGAGGGAGAGGGTACAGGACGCACGGTGTGATATTACAGCGAGAGGGAGAGGGTACAGGACGCACTTTGTGATATTACAGCGAGAGAGGGTACAGGACGCACGGTGTGATATTACAGCGAGAGGGAGAGGGTACAGGACGCACGGTGTGATATTACAGCGAGAGAGGGTACAGGACGCACGGTGCGATATTACAGCGAGAGAGGGTACAGGACACACGGTGTGATATTACAGCGAGAGGGAGAGGGTACAGAACGCACGGTGTGATATTACAGCGAGAGAGGGTACAGGACGCACGGTGTGATATTACAGCGAGAGGGAGAGGGTACAGGACGCACGGTGTGATATTACAGCGAGAGAGGGTACAGGACGCACGGTGTGATATTACAGCGAGAGATGGAGAGGGTACAGGACGCACGGTGTGATATTACAGCGAGAGGGAGAGGGTACAGGACGCACGGTGTGATATTACAGCGAGAGAGGGTACAGGACGCACGGTGTGATATTACAGCGAGAGGGAGAGGGTACAGGACGCACGGTGCGATATTACAGCGAGGGGAGAGGGTACAGGACGCACGGTGTGATATTACAGCGAGGGGGAGAGGGGACAGGACGCACGGTGTGATATTACAGCGAGAGAGGGAGAGGGTACAGGACGCACGGTGTGATATTACAGCGAGAGGGAGAGGGTACAGGACGCACGGTGTGATATTACAGCGAGGGGGAGAGGGGACAGGACGCACGGTGTGATATTACAGCGAGAGAGAGAGAGGGTACAGGACGCACGGTGTGATATTACAGCGAGAGGGAGAGGGTACAGGACGCACGGTGTGATATTACAGCGAGGGGGAGAGGGGACAGGACGCACGGTGTGATATTACAGCGAGAGAGAGAGGGTACAGGACGCACGGTGTGATATTACAGCGAGAGGGAGAGGGTACAGGACGCACGGTGTGATATTACAGCGAGAGGGAGAGGGTACAGGACGCACGGTGTGATATTACAGCGAGGGGGAGAGGGTACAGGACGCACGGTGTGATATTACAGCGAGAGAGGGTACAGGACGCACGGTGTGATATTACAGCGAGAGAGGGTACAGGACGCACGGTGTGATATTACAGCGAGGGGGAGAGGGTACAGGACGCACGGTGCGATATTACAGCGAGAGAGGGTACAGGACGCACGGTGTGATATTACAGCGAGAGGGAGAGGGTACAGGACGCACGGTGTGATATTACAGCGAGAGAGAGAGGGTACAGGACGCACGGTGTGATGTTACAGCGAGAGAGAGAGGGTACAGGACGCACGGTGTGATATTACAGCGAGAGGGAGAGGGTACAGGACGCACGGTGTGATATTACAGCGAGAGGGAGAGGGTACAGGACGCACGGTGTGATATTACAGCGAGGGGGAGAGGGTACAGGACGCACGGTGTGATATTACAGCGAGAGAGGGTACAGGACGCACGGTGTGATATTACAGCGAGAGGGAGAGGGTACAGGACGCACGGTGTGATATTACAGCGAGAGAGAGAGGGTACAGGACGCACGGTGTGATATTACAGCGAGAGAGGGTACAGGACGCACGGTGTGATATTACAGCGAGAGAGGGTACAGGACGCACGGTGTGATATTACAGCGAGAGGGAGAGGGTACAGGACGCACGGTGTGATATTACAGCGAGAGAGGGTACAGGACGCACGGTGTCATATTACAGCGAGAGGGAGAGGGTACAGGACGCACGGTGTGATATTACAGCGAGAGGGAGAGGGTACAGGACGCACGGTGTGATATTACAGCGAGGGGGAGAGGGTACAGGACGCACGGTGTGATATTACAGCGAGGGGGAGAGGGTACAGGACGCACGGTGTGATATTACAGCGAGGGGAGAGGGTACAGGACGCACGGTGTGATATTACAGCGAGAGAGAGAGGGTACAGGACGCACGGTGTGATATTACAGCGAGAGAGGGTACAGGACGCACGGTGTGATATTACAGCGAGGGGGAGAGGGTACAGGACGCACGGTGTGATATTACAGCGAGAGAGGGTACAGGACGCACGGTGTGATATTACAGCGAGAGAGGGTACAGGACGCACGGTGTGATATTACAGCGAGGGGAGAGGGTACAGGACGCACGGTGTGATATTACAGCGAGGGGGAGAGGGTACAGGACGCACGGTGTGATATTACAGCGAGAGGGAGAGGGTACAGGACGCACGGTGTGATATTACAGCGAGGGGGAGAGGGTACAGGACGCACGGTGTGATATTACAGCGAGAGAGGGTACAGGACGCACGGTGCGATATTACAGCGAGAGAGGGTACAGGACGCACGGTGTGATATTACAGCGAGAGAGAGAGGGTACAGGACGCACGGTGTGATGTTACAGCGAGAGAGAGAGGGTACAGGACGCACGGTGTGATATTACAGCGAGAGGGAGAGGGTACAGGACGCACGGTGTGATATTACAGCGAGAGAGAGAGGGTACAGGACGCACGGTGTGATATTACAGCGAGAGGGAGAGGGTACAGGACGCACGGTGTGATATTACAGCGAGAGAGGGTACAGGACGCACGGTGTGATATTACAGCGAGAGGGAGAGGGTACAGGACGCACGGTGTGATATTACAGCGAGAGAGGGTACAGGACGCACGGTGTGATATTACAGCGAGAGGGAGAGGGTACAGGACGCACGGTGTGATATTACAGCGAGAGGGAGAGGGTACAGGACGCACGGTGTGATATTACAGCGAGAGAGGGTACAGGACGCACGGTGTGATATTACAGCGAGAGGGAGAGGGTACAGGACGCACGGTGTGATATTACAGCGAGAGAGAGAGGGTACAGGACGCACGGTGTGATATTACAGCGAGAGGGAGAGGGTACAGGACGCACGGTGTGATATTACAGCGAGAGAGAGAGGGTACAGGACGCACGGTGTGATATTACAGCAAGAGAGGGAGAGGGTACAGGACGCACGGTGTGATATTACAGCGAGAGAGGGTACAGGACGCACGGTGGGATATTACAGCGAGGGGGAGAGGGTACAGGACGCACGGTGTGATATTACAGCGAGAGAGGGTACAGGACGCACGGTGTGATGTTACAGCGAGAGAGGGTACAGGACGCACGGTGTGATATTACAGCGAGAGAGGGTACAGGACGCACGGTGTGATATTACAGCGAGAGAGGGTACAGGACGCACGGTGTGATATTACAGCAAGAGAGGGAGAGGGTACAGGACGCACGGTGTGATATTACAGCGAGAGAGGGAGAGGGTACAGGACGCACGGTGTGATATTACAGCGAGGGGGAGAGGGTACAGGACGCACGGTGTGATATTACAGCGAGAGAGGGTACAGGACGCACGGTGTGATATTACAGCGAGAGGGAGAGGGTACAGGACGCACGGTGTGATATTACAGCGAGGGGGAGAGGGTACAGGACGCACGGTGCGATATTACAGCGAGAGGGAGAGGGTACAGGACGCACGGTGTGATATTACAGCGAGAGAGGGTACAGGACGCACGGTGCGATATTACAGCGAGAGAGGGTACAGGACGCACGGTGTGATATTACAGCGAGAGAGGGTACAGGACGCACGGTGTGATATTACAGCGAGAGAGGGTACAGGACGCACGGTGTGATATTACAGCGAGAGAGGGTACAGGACGCACGGTGTGATATTACAGCGAGAGAGGGTACAGGACGCACGGTGCGATATTACAGCGAGAGGGAGAGGGTACAGGACGCACGGTGTGATATTACAGCGAGGGGGAGAGGGTACAGGACGTACGGTGTGATATTACAGCGAGAGAGGGAGAGGGTACAGGACGCACGGTGTGATATTACAGCGAGAGAGGGTACAGGACGCACGGTGTGATATTACAGCGAGTGGGAGAGGGTACAGGACGCACGGTGTGATATTACAGCGAGAGGGAGAGGGTACAGGACGCACGGTGTGATATTACAGCGAGTGGGAGAGGGTACAGGACGCACGGTGTGATATTACAGCGAGAGGGAGAGGGTACAGGACGCACGGTGCGATATTACAGCGAGAGGGAGAGGGTACAGGACGCACGGTGTGATATTACAGCGAGAGGGAGAGGGTACAGGACGCACGGTGCGATATTACAGCGAGAGGGAGAGGGTACAGGACGCACGGTGTGATATTACAGCGAGTGGGAGAGGGTACAGGACACACGGTGTGATATTACAGTGAGAGAGGGGGACAGGACGCACGGTGTGATATTACAGCGAGAGGGAGAGGGGACAGGACGCACGGTGTGATATTACAGCGAGAGGGAGAGGGTACAGGACGCACGGTGTGATATTACAGCGAGAGAGGGTACAGGACGCACGGTGTGATATTACAGCGAGAGGGAGAGGGTACAGGACGCACGGTGTAATATTACAGCGAGAGGGAGAGGGTACAGGACGCACGGTGTGATATTACAGCGAGAGGGAGAGGGTACAGGACGCACGGTGTGATATTACAGCGAGAGAGGGTACAGGACGCACGGTGTGATATTACAGCGAGTGGGAGAGGGTACAGGACACACGGTGTGATATTACAGTGAGAGAGGGGACAGGACGCACGGTGTGATATTACAGCGAGAGGGAGAGGGTACAGGACGCACGGTGTGATATTACAGCGAGAGGGAGAGGGTACAGGACGCACTTTGTGATATTACAGCGAGAGAGGGTACAGGACGCACGGTGTGATATTACAGCGAGAGGGAGAGGGTACAGGACGCACGGTGTGATATTACAGCGAGAGAGGGTACAGGACGCACGGTGCGATATTACAGCGAGAGAGGGTACAGGACACACGGTGTGATATTACAGCGAGAGGGAGAGGGTACAGGACGCACGGTGTGATATTACAGCGAGAGAGGGTACAGGACGCACGGTGTGATATTACAGCGAGAGGGAGAGGGTACAGGACGCACGGTGTGATATTACAGCGAGAGAGGGTACAGGACGCACGGTGTGATATTACAGCGAGAGATGGAGAGGGTACAGGACGCACGGTGTGATATTACAGCGAGAGGGAGAGGGTACAGGACGCACGGTGTGATATTACAGCGAGAGAGGGTACAGGACGCACGGTGTGATATTACAGCGAGAGGGAGAGGGTACAGGACGCACGGTGCGATATTACAGCGAGGGGGAGAGGGTACAGGACGCACGGTGTGATATTACAGCGAGGGGGAGAGGGGACAGGACGCACGGTGTGATATTACAGCGAGAGAGGGAGAGGGTACAGGACGCACGGTGTGATATTACAGCGAGAGGGAGAGGGTACAGGACGCACGGTGTGATATTACAGCGAGGGGGAGAGGGGACAGGACGCACGGTGTGATATTACAGCGAGAGAGAGAGAGGGTACAGGACGCACGGTGTGATATTACAGCGAGAGGGAGAGGGTACAGGACGCACGGTGTGATATTACAGCGAGGGGGAGAGGGGACAGGACGCACGGTGTGATATTACAGCGAGAGAGAGAGAGGGTACAGGACGCACGGTGTGATATTACAGCGAGAGGGAGAGGGTACAGGACGCACGGTGTGATATTACAGCGAGAGGGAGAGGGTACAGGACGCACGGTGTGATATTACAGCGAGGGGGAGAGGGTACAGGACGCACGGTGTGATATTACAGCGAGAGAGGGTACAGGACGCACGGTGTGATATTACAGCGAGAGAGGGTACAGGACGCACGGTGTGATATTACAGCGAGGGGGAGAGGGTACAGGACGCACGGTGCGATATTACAGCGAGAGAGGGTACAGGACGCACGGTGTGATATTACAGCGAGAGGGAGAGGGTACAGGACGCACGGTGTGATATTACAGCGAGAGGGAGAGGGTACAGGACGCACGGTGTGATATTACAGCGAGAGAGAGAGGGTACAGGACGCACGGTGTGATGTTACAGCGAGAGAGAGAGGGTACAGGACGCACGGTGTGATATTACAGCGAGAGGGAGAGGGTACAGGACGCACGGTGTGATATTACAGCGAGAGAGAGAGGGTACAGGACGCACGGTGTGATATTACAGCGAGAGAGGGTACAGGACGCACGGTGTGATATTACAGCGAGAGAGGGTACAGGACGCACGGTGTGATATTACAGCGAGAGGGAGAGGGTACAGGACGCACGGTGTGATATTACAGCGAGAGAGGGTACAGGACGCACGGTGTCATATTACAGCGAGAGGGAGAGGGTACAGGACGCACGGTGTGATATTACAGCGAGAGGGAGAGGGTACAGGACGCACGGTGTGATATTACAGCGAGGGGGAGAGGGTACAGGACGCACGGTGTGATATTACAGCGAGGGGGAGAGGGTACAGGAGGCACGGTGTGATATTACAGCGAGGGGGAGAGGGTACAGGACGCACGGTGTGATATTACAGCGAGAGAGAGAGGGTACAGGACGCACGGTGTGATATTACAGCGAGAGAGGGTACAGGACGCACGGTGTGATATTACAGCGAGGGGGAGAGGGTACAGGACGCACGGTGTGATATTACAGCGAGAGAGGGTACAGGACGCACGGTGTGATATTACAGCGAGAGAGGGTACAGGACGCACGGTGTGATATTACAGCGAGGGGGAGAGGGTACAGGACGCACGGTGTGATATTACAGCGAGGGGGAGAGGGTACAGGACGCACGGTGTGATATTACAGCGAGAGGGAGAGGGTACAGGACGCACGGTGTGATATTACAGCGAGGGGGAGAGGGTACAGGACGCACGGTGTGATATTACAGCGAGAGAGGGTACAGGACGCACGGTGCGATATTACAGCGAGAGAGGGTACAGGACGCACGGTGTGATATTACAGCGAGAGAGAGAGGGTACAGGACGCACGGTGTGATGTTACAGCGAGAGAGAGAGGGTACAGGACGCACGGTGTGATATTACAGCGAGAGGGAGAGGGTACAGGACGCACGGTGTGATATTACAGCGAGAGAGAGAGGGTACAGGACGCACGGTGTGATATTACAGCGAGAGAGGGTACAGGACGCACGGTGTGATATTACAGTGAGGGGGAGAGGGTACAGGACGCACGGTGTGATATTACAGCGAGAGAGGGTACAGGACGCACGGTGTGATATTACAGCGAGAGAGGGTACAGGACGCACGGTGTGATATTACAGCGAGAGAGGGTACAGGACGCACGGTGTGATATTACAGCGAGAGAGGGTACAGGACGCACGGTGTGATATTACAGTGAGAGAGGGTACAGGACGCACGGTGTGATATTACAGCGAGAGAGGGTACAGGACGCACGGTGTGATATTACAGCGAGAGGGAGAGGGTACAGGACGCACGGTGTGATATTACAGCGAGAGGGAGAGGGTACAGGACGCACGGTGTGATATTACAGCGAGAGAGGGTACAGGACGCACGGTGTCATATTACAGCGAGAGGGAGAGGGTACAGGACGCACGGTGTGATATTACAGCGAGGGGGAGAGGGTACAGGACGCACGGTGTGATATTACAGCGAGGGGGAGAGGGTACAGGACGCACGGTGTGATATTACAGCGAGGGGGAGAGGGTACAGGACGCACGGTGTGATATTACAGCGAGAGAGAGAGGGTACAGGACGCACGGTGTGATATTACAGCGAGAGGGAGGGTACAGGACGCACGGTGTGATATTACAGCGAGAGGGAGAGGGTACAGGACGCACGGTGTGATATTACAGCGAGAGGAGGGGTACAGGACGCACGGTGTGATATTACAGCGAGAGAGGGTACAGGACGCACTGTGATATTACAGCGAGAGGGAGAGGGTACAGGACGCACGGTGTGATATTACAGCGAGAGAGGGGACAGGACGCACGGTGTGATATTACAGCGAGAGAGGGTACAGGACGCACGGTGTGATATTACAGCGAGGGGGAGAGGGTACAGGACGCACGGTGTGATATTACAGCGAGGGGGAGAGGGTACAGGACGCACGGTGTGATATTACAGCGAGGGGAGAGGGTACAGGACGCACGGTGCTGATATTACAGCGAGAGAGGTTACAGGACGCACGGTGTGATATTACAGCGAGAGAGGGTACAGGACGCACGGTGTGATATTACAGCGAGAGAGGGTACAGGACGCACGGTGTGATATTACAGCGAGAGGGAGAGGGTACAGGACGCACGGTGCGATATTACAGCGAGAGAGGGGACAGGACGCACGGTGTGATATTACAGCGAGAGAGGGTACAGGACGCACGGTGCGATATTACAGCGAGAGAGAGAGGGTACAGGACGCACGGTGTGATATTACAGCGAGAGAGGGTACAGGACGCACGGTGTGATATTACAGCGAGGGGGAGAGGGTACAGGACGCACGGTGTGATATTACAGCGAGAGAGGGTACAGGACGCACGGTGTGATATTACAGCGAGAGAGGGTACAGGACGCACGGTGTGATATTACAGCGAGAGAGGGTACAGGACGCACGGTGTGATATTACAGCGAGAGAGGGTACAGGACGCACGGTGTGATATTACAGCGAGGGGGAGAGGGTACAGGACGCACGGTGTGATATTACAGCGAGGGGAGAGGGTACAGGACGCACGGTGTGATATTACAGCGAGAGGGAGAGGGTACAGGACGCACGGTGTGATATTACAGCGAGGGGGAGAGGGTACAGGACGCACGGTGTGATATTACAGCGAGAGAGGGTACAGGACGCACGGTGCGATATTACAGCGAGAGAGGGTACAGGACGCACGGTGTGATATTACAGCGAGAGAGAGAGGGTACAGGACGCACGGTGTGATATTACAGCGAGAGGGAGAGGGTACAGGACGCACGGTGTGATATTACAGCGAGAGAGAGAGGGTACAGGACGCACGGTGTGATATTACAGCGAGAGGGAGAGGGTACAGGACGCACGGTGTGATGTTACAGCGAGAGAGAGAGGGTACAGGACGCACGGTGTGATATTACAGCGAGAGGGAGAGGGTACAGGACGCACGGTGTGATATTACAGCGAGAGAGAGAGGGTACAGGACGCACGGTGTGATATTACAGCGAGAGGGAGAGGGTACAGGACGCACGGTGTGATATTACAGCGAGAGAGGGTACAGGACGCACGGTGTGATATTACAGTGAGGGGGAGAGGGTACAGGACGCACGGTGTGATATTACAGCGAGAGAGGGTACAGGACGCACGGTGTGATATTACAGCGAGAGAGGGAGAGGGTACAGGACGCACGGTGTGATATTACAGCGAGAGAGGGTACAGGACGCACGGTGTGATATTACAGCGAGAGAGGGTACAGGACGCACGGTGTGATATTACAGCGAGAGAGGGTACAGGACGCACGGTGTGATATTACAGCGAGAGAGGGTACAGGACGCACGGTGTGATATTACAGCGAGAGAGGGCACAGGACGCACGGTGTGATATTACAGCGAGAGAGGGTACAGGACGCACGGTGTCATATTACAGCGAGAGGGAGAGGGTACAGGACGCACGGTGTGATATTACAGCGAGGGGGAGAGGGTACAGGACGCACGGTGTGATATTACAGCGAGGGGGAGAGGGTACAGGACGCACGGTGTGATATTACAGCGAGGGGGAGAGGTACAGGACGCACGGTGTGATATTACAGCGAGAGAGAGAGGGTACAGGACGCACGGTGTGATATTACAGCGAGAGAGGGTACAGGACGCACGGTGTGATATTACAGCGAGAGGGAGAGGGTACAGGACGCACGGTGTGATATTACAGCGAGAGAGGGGACAGGACGCACGGTGTGATATTACAGCGAGAGAGGGTACAGGACGCACGGTGTGATATTACAGCGAGAGAGGGGACAGGACGCACGGTGTGATATTACAACGAGAGAGGGTACAGGACGCACGGTGTGATATTACAGCGAGAGAGGGGACAGGACGCACGGTGTGATATTACAGCGAGAGAGGGTACAGGACGCACGGTGTGATATTACAGCGAGAGAGGGGACAGGACGCACGGTGTGATATTACAGCGAGAGGGAGAGGGTACAGGACGCACGGTGTGATATTACAGCGAGAGAGGGGACAGGACGCACGGTGTGATATTACAGCGAGAGAGGGTACAGGACGCACGGTGTGATATTACAGCGAGAGAGGGGACAGGACGCACGGTGTGATATTACAGCGAGGGGGAGAGGGTACAGGACGCACGGTGTGATATTACAGCGAGGGGGAGAGGGTACAGGACGCACGGTGTGATATTACAGCGAGGGGGAGAGGGTACAGGACGCACGGTGCGATATTACAGCGAGAGAGGGTACAGGACGCACGGTGTGATATTACAGCGAGAGAGGGTACAGGACGCACGGTGTGATATTACAGCGAGAGAGGGTACAGGACGCACGGTGTGATATTACAGCGAGAGGGAGAGGGTACAGGACGCACGGTGCGATATTACAGCGAGAGGGAGAGGGTACAGGACGCACGGTGCGATATTACAGCGAGAGGGAGAGGGTACAGGACGCACGGTGTGATATTACAGCGAGAGGGAGAGGGTACAGGACGCACGGTGTGATATTACAGCGAGGGGGGAGAGGGTACAGGACGCACGGTGTGATATTACAGCGAGAGTGAGAGGGTACAGGAAGCACGGTGTGATATTACAGCGAGAGGGGGTACAGGACGCACGGTGTGATATTACAGCGAGTGGGAGAGGGTACAGGACGCACGGTGTGATATTACAGTGAGAGAGGGTACAGGACGCACGGCGTGATATTACAGCGAGAGGGAGAGGGTACAGGACGCACGGTGTGATATTACAGCGAGAGTGAGAGGGTACAGGAAGCACGGTGTGATATTACAGCGAGAGGGGGTACAGGACGCACGGTGTGATATTACAGCGAGTGGGAGAGGGTACAGGACGCACGGTGTGATATTACAGTGAGAGAGGGGACAGGACGCACGGTGTGATATTACAGCGAGAGGGAGAGGTACAGGACGCACGGTGTGATATTACAGCGAGAGAGGGAGAGGGTACAGGACGCACGGTGTGATATTACAGCGAGGGGGAGAGGGTACAGGACGCACGGTGTGATATTACAGCGAGAGAGGAGAGGGTACAGGACGCACGGTGTGATATTACAGCGAGAGGGAGAGGGTACAGGACGCACGGTGTGATATTACAGCGAGAGAGGGAGAGGGTACAGGACGCACGGTGTGATATTACAGCGAGGGGGAGAGGGTACAGGACGCACGGTGTGATATTACAGCGAGAGAGGGAGAGGGTACAGGACGCACGGTGTGATATTACAGCGAGAGGGAGAGGGTACAGGACGCACGGTGCGATATTACAGCGAGGGGGAGAGGGTACAGGACGCACGGTGTGATATTACAGCGAGAGAGGGTACAGGACGCACGGTGCGATATTACAGCGAGAGGGAGAGGGTACAGGACGCACGGTGTGATATTACAGCGAGAGGGAGAGGGTACAGGACGCACGGTGTGATATTACAGCGAGGGGGAGAGGGTACAGGACGCACGGTGTGATATTACAGCGAGTGGGAGAGGGTACAGGACGCACGGTGTGATATTACAGTGAGAGAGGGGACAGGACGCACGGTGTGATATTACAGCGAGAGGGAGAGGGTACAGGACGCACGGTGTGATATTACAGCGAGAGGGAGAGGGTACAGGACGCACGGTGTGATATTTCAGCGAGAGGGAGAGGGTACAGGACGCACGGTGTGATATTACAGCGTGAGAGGGTACAGGACGCACGGTGTGATATTACAGCGAGGGGGAGAGGGTACAGGACGCACGGTGTGATATTCCAGCGAGAGGGAGAGGGTACAGGACGCACGGTGCGATATTACAGCGAGAGGGAGAGGGTACAGGACGCACGGTGCGATATTACAGCGAGAGGGAGAGGGTACAGGACGCACGGTGTGATATTACAGCGAGAGGGAGAGGGTACAGGACGCACGGTGTGATATTACAGCGAGGGGGAGAGGGTACAGGACGCACGGTGTGATATTACAGCGAGAGTGAGAGGGTACAGGAAGCACGGTGTGATATTACAGCGAGAGGGGGGTACAGGACGCACGGTGTGATATTACAGCGAGTGGGAGAGGGTACAGGACGCACGGTGTGATATTACAGTGAGAGAGGGTACAGGACGCACGGCGTGATATTACAGCGAGAGGGAGAGGGTACAGGACGCACGGTGTGATATTACAGCGAGAGTGAGAGGGTACAGGAAGCACGGTGTGATATTACAGCGAGAGGGGGTACAGGACGCACGGTGTGATATTACAGCGAGTGGGAGAGGGTACAGGACGCACGGTGTGATATTACAGTGAGAGAGGGGACAGGACGCACGGTGTGATATTACAGCGAGAGGGAGAGGGTACAGGACGCACGGTGTGATATTACAGCGAGAGAGGGAGAGGGTACAGGACGCACGGTGTGATATTACAGCGAGGGGGAGAGGGTACAGGACGCACGGTGTGATATTACAGCGAGAGAGGGAGAGGGTACAGGACGCACGGTGTGATATTACAGCGAGAGGGAGAGGGTACAGGACGCACGGTGTGATATTACAGCGAGAGAGGGAGAGGGTACAGGACGCACGGTGTGATATTACAGCGAGGGGGAGAGGGTACAGGACGCACGGTGTGATATTACAGCGAGAGAGGGAGAGGGTACAGGACGCACGGTGTGATATTACAGCGAGAGGGAGAGGGTACAGGACGCACGGTGCGATATTACAGCGAGGGGGAGAGGGTACAGGACGCACGGTGTGATATTACAGCGAGAGAGGGTACAGGACGCACGGTGCGATATTACAGCGAGAGGGAGAGGGTACAGGACGCACGGTGTGATATTACAGCGAGAGGGAGAGGGTACAGGACGCACGGTGTGATATTACAGCGAGGGGGAGAGGGTACAGGACGCACGGTGTGATATTACAGCGAGTGGGAGAGGGTACAGGACGCACGGTGTGATATTACAGTGAGAGAGGGGACAGGACGCACGGTGTGATATTACAGCGAGAGGGAGAGGGTACAGGACGCACGGTGTGATATTACAGCGAGAGGGAGAGGGTACAGGACGCACGGTGTGATATTTCAGCGAGAGGGAGAGGGTACAGGACGCACGGTGTGATATTACAGCGTGAGAGGGTACAGGACGCACGGTGTGATATTACAGCGAGGGGAGAGGGTACAGGACGCACGGTGTGATATTCCAGCGAGAGGGAGAGGGTACAGGACGCACGGTGTGATATTACAGCGAGAGGGAGAGGGTACAGGAAGCACGGTGTGATATTACAGCGAGAGAGGGTACAGGACGCACGGTGTGATATTACAGCGAGTGGGAGAGGGTACAGGACGCACGGTGTGATATTACAGTGAGAGAGGGGACAGGACGCACGGTGTGATATTACAGCGAGAGGGAGAGGGTACAGGACGCACGGTGTGATATTACAGCGAGAGGGAGAGGGTACAGGACGCACGGTGCGATATTACAGCGAGGGGGAGAGGGTACAGGACGCACAGTGTGATATTACAGTGAGAGAGGGGACAGGACGCACGGTGTGATATTACAGTGAGAGAGGGGACAGGACGCACGGTGTGATATTACAGCGAGGGGGAGAGGGTACAGGACGCACGGTGTGATATTACAGCGAGGGGGGAGAGGGTACAGGACGCACGGTGTGACATTACAGCGAGGGGGAGAGGGTACAGGACGCACGGTGCGATATTACAGCGAGAGAGGGTACAGGACGCACGGTGTGATATTACAGCGAGAGAGGGTACAGGACGCACGGTGTGATATTACAGCGAGAGAGGGTACAGGACGCACGGTGTGATATTACAGCGAGAGGGAGAGGGTACAGGACGCACGGTGCGATATTACAGCGAGAGAGGGGACAGGACGCACGGTGTGATATTACAGCGAGAGAGGGTACAGGACGCACGGTGTAATATTACAGCGAGAGGGAGAGGGTACAGGACGCACGGTGCGATATTACAGCGAGAGGGAGAGGGTACAGGACGCACGGTGTGATATTACAGCGAGAGGGAGAGGGTACAGGACGCACGGTGTGATATTACAGCGAGGGGGAGAGGGTACAGGACGCACGGTGTGATATTACAGCGAGAGTGAGAGGGTACAGGAAGCACGGTGTGATATTACAGCGAGAGGGGGGTACAGGACGCACGGTGTGATATTACAGCGAGTGGGAGAGGGTACAGGACGCACGGTGTGATATTACAGTGAGAGAGGGGACAGGACGCACGGTGTGATATTACAGCGAGAGGGAGAGGGTACAGGACGCACGGTGTGATATTACAGCGAGAGTGAGAGGGTACAGGAAGCACGGTGTGATATTACAGCGAGAGGGGGTACAGGACGCACGGTGTGATATTACAGCGACTGGGAGAGGGTACAGGACGCACGGTGTGATATTACAGTGAGAGAGGGGACAGGACGCACGGTGTGATATTACAGCGAGAGGGAGAGGGTACAGGACGCACGGTGTGATATTACAGCGAGAGAGGGAGAGGGTACAGGACGCACGGTGTGATATTACAGCGAGGGGGAGAGGGTACAGGACGCACGGTGTGATATTACAGCGAGAGAGGGAGAGGGTACAGGACGCACGGTGTGATATTACAGCGAGATGGAGAGGGTACAGGACGCACGGTGTGATATTACAGCGAGAGAGGGAGAGGGTACAGGACGCACGGTGTGATATTACAGCGAGGGGGAGAGGGTACAGGACGCACGGTGTGATATTACAGCGAGAGAGGGAGAGGGTACAGGACGCACGGTGTGATATTACAGCGAGAGGGAGAGGGTACAGGAAGCACGGTGTGATATTACAGTGAGAGAGGGAGAGGGTACAGGACGCACGGTGTGATATTACAGCGAGGGGGAGAGGGTACAGGACGCACGGTGTGATATTACAGCGAGAGAGGGAGAGGGTACAGGACGCACGGTGTGATATTACAGCGAGGGGGAGAGGGTACAGGATGCACGGTGTGATATTACAGCGAGAGGGAGAGGGTACAGGAAGCACGGTGTGATATTACAGCGAGAGAGGGTACAGGACGCACGGTGTGATATTACAGCGAGTGGGAGAGGGTACAGGACGCACGGTGTGATATTACAGCGAGAGGGAGAGGGTACAGGACGCACGGTGTGATATTACAGCGAGGGGGAGAGGGTACAGGACGCACGGTGTGATATTACAGCGAGAGTGAGAGGGTACAGGAAGCACGGTGTGATATTACAGCGAGAGGGGGGTACAGGACGCACGGTGTGATATTACAGCGAGTGGGAGAGGGTACAGGACGCACGGTGTGATATTACAGTGAGAGAGGGGACAGGACGCACGGCGTGATATTACAGCGAGAGGGAGAGGGTACAGGACGCACGGTGTGATATTACAGCGAGAGTGAGAGGGTACAGGAAGCACGGTGTGATATTACAGCGAGAGGGGGTACAGGACGCACGGTGTGATATTACAGCGAGTGGGAGAGGGTACAGGACGCACGGTGTGATATTACAGTGAGAGAGGGGACAGGACGCACGGTGTGATATTACAGCGAGAGGGAGAGGGTACAGGACGCACGGTGTGATATTACAGCGAGAGAGGGAGAGGGTACAGGACGCACGGTGTGATATTACAGCGAGGGGGAGAGGGTACAGGACGCACGGTGTGATATTACAGCGAGAGAGGGAGAGGGTACAGGACGCACGGTGTGATATTACAGCGAGAGGGAGAGGGTACAGGACGCACGGTGTGATATTACAGCGAGAGAGGGAGAGGGTACAGGACGCACGGTGTGATATTACAGCGAGGGGGAGAGGGTACAGGACGCACGGTGTGATATTACAGCGAGAGAGGGAGAGGGTACAGGACGCACGGTGTGATATTACAGCGAGAGGGAGAGGGTACAGGACGCACGGTGCGATATTACAGCGAGGGGGAGAGGGTACAGGACGCACGGTGTGATATTACAGCGAGAGAGGGTACAGGACGCACGGTGCGATATTACAGCGAGAGGGAGAGGGTACAGGACGCACGGTGTGATATTACAGCGAGAGGGAGAGGGTACAGGACGCACGGTGTGATATTACAGCGAGGGGGAGAGGGTACAGGACGCACGGTGTGATATTACAGCGAGTGGGAGAGGGTACAGGACGCACGGTGTGATATTACAGTGAGAGAGGGGACAGGACGCACGGTGTGATATTACAGCGAGAGGGAGAGGGTACAGGACGCACGGTGTGATATTACAGCGAGAGGGAGAGGGTACAGGACGCACGGTGTGATATTTCAGCGAGAGGGAGAGGGTACAGGACGCACGGTGTGATATTACAGCGTGAGAGGGTACAGGACGCACGGTGTGATATTACAGCGAGGGGGAGAGGGTACAGGACGCACGTGTGATATTCCAGCGAGAGGGAGAGGGTACAGGACGCACGGTGTGATATTACAGCGAGAGGGAGAGGGTACAGGAAGCACGGTGTGATATTACAGCGAGAGAGGGTACAGGACGCACGGTGTGATATTACAGCGAGTGGGAGAGGGTACAGGACGCACGGTGTGATATTACAGTGAGAGAGGGGACAGGACGCACGGTGTGATATTACAGCGAGAGGGAGAGGGTACAGGACGCACGGTGTGATATTACAGCGAGAGGGAGAGGGTACAGGACGCACGGTGCGATATTACAGCGAGGGGGAGAGGGTACAGGACGCACAGTGTGATATTACAGTGAGAGAGGGGACAGGACGCACGGTGTGATATTACAGTGAGAGAGGGGACAGGACGCACGGTGTGATATTACAGCGAGAGGGAGAGGGTACAGGACGCACGGTGTGATATTACAGCGAGAGGGAGAGGGTACAGGACGCACGGTGTGATATTACAGCGAGAGTGAGAGGGTACAGGAAGCACGGTGTGATATTACAGCGAGAGGGGGTACAGGACGCACGGTGTGATATTACAGCGAGTGGGAGAGGGTACAGGACGCACGGTGTGATATTACAGTGAGAGAGGGGACAGGACGCACGGCGTGATATTACAGCGAGAGGGAGAGGGTACAGGACGCACGGTGTGATATTACAGCGAGAGGGGGTACAGGACGCACGGTGTGATATTACAGCGAGTGGGAGAGGGTACAGGACGCACGGTGTGATATTACAGTGAGAGAGGGGACAGGACGCACGGCGTGATATTACAGCGAGAGGGAGAGGGTACAGGACGCACGGTGTGATATTACAGCGAGAGTGAGAGGGTACAGGAAGCACGGTGTGATATTACAGCGAGAGGGGGTACAGGACGCACGGTGTGATATTACAGCGAGTGGGAGAGGGTACAGGACGCACGGTGTGATATTACAGTGAGAGAGGGGACAGGACGCACGGTGTGATATTACAGCGAGAGGGAGAGGGTACAGGACGCACGGTGTGATATTACAGCGAGAGAGGGAGAGGGTACAGGACGCACGGTGTGATATTACAGCGAGGGGGAGAGGGTACAGGACGCACGGTGTGATATTACAGCGAGAGAGGGAGAGGGTACAGGACGCACGGTGTGATATTACAGCGAGAGGGAGAGGGTACAGGACGCACGGTGTGATATTACAGCGAGAGAGGGAGAGGGTACAGGACGCACGGTGTGATATTACAGCGAGGGGGAGAGGGTACAGGACGCACGGTGTGATATTACAGCGAGAGAGGGAGAGGGTACAGGACGCACGGTGTGATATTACAGCGAGAGGGAGAGGGTACAGGACGCACGGTGCGATATTACAGCGAGGGGGAGAGGGTACAGGACGCACGGTGTGATATTACAGCGAGAGAGGGTACAGGACGCACGGTGCGATATTACAGCGAGAGGGAGAGGGTACAGGACGCACGGTGTGATATTACAGCGAGAGGGAGAGGGTACAGGACGCACGGTGTGATATTACAGCGAGGGGGAGAGGGTACAGGACGCACGGTGTGATATTACAGCGAGTGGGAGAGGGTACAGGACGCACGGTGTGATATTACAGTGAGAGAGGGGACAGGACGCACGGTGTGATATTACAGCGAGAGGGAGAGGGTACAGGACGCACGGTGTGATATTACAGCGAGAGGGAGAGGGTACAGGACGCACGGTGTGATATTTCAGCGAGAGGGAGAGGGTACAGGACGCACGGTGTGATATTACAGCGTGAGAGGGTACAGGACGCACGGTGTGATATTACAGCGAGGGGGAGAGGGTACAGGACGCACGGTGTGATATTCCAGCGAGAGGGAGAGGGTACAGGACGCACGGTGTGATATTACAGCGAGAGGGAGAGGGTACAGGAAGCACGGTGTGATATTACAGCGAGAGAGGGTACAGGACGCACGGTGTGATATTACAGCGAGTGGGAGAGGGTACAGGACGCACGGTGTGATATTACAGTGAGAGAGGGGACAGGACGCACGGTGTGATATTACAGCGAGAGGGAGAGGGTACAGGACGCACGGTGTGATATTACAGCGAGAGGGAGAGGGTACAGGACGCACGGTGCGATATTACAGCGAGGGGGAGAGGGTACAGGACGCACAGTGTGATATTACAGTGAGAGAGGGGACAGGACGCACGGTGTGATATTACAGTGAGAGAGGGGACAGGACGCACGGTGTGATATTACAGCGAGAGGGAGAGGGTACAGGACGCACGGTGTGATATTACAGCGAGAGGGAGAGGGTACAGGACGCACGGTGTGATATTACAGCGAGAGTGAGAGGGTACAGGAAGCACGGTGTGATATTACAGCGAGAGGGGGTACAGGACGCACGGTGTGATATTACAGCGAGTGGGAGAGGGTACAGGACGCACGGTGTGATATTACAGTGAGAGAGGGGACAGGACGCACGGCGTGATATTACAGCGAGAGGGAGAGGGTACAGGACGCACGGTGTGATATTACAGCGAGAGTGAGAGGGTACAGGAAGCACGGTGTGATATTACAGCGAGAGGGGGTACAGGACGCACGGTGTGATATTACAGCGAGTGGGAGAGGGTACAGGACGCACGGTGTGATATTACAGTGAGAGAGGGGACAGGACGCACGGTGTGATATTACAGCGAGAGGGAGAGGGTACAGGACGCACGGTGTGATATTACAGCGAGAGAGGGAGAGGGTACAGGACGCACGGTGTGATATTACAGCGAGGGGGAGAGGGTACAGGACGCACGGTGTGATATTACAGCGAGAGAGGGAGAGGGTACAGGACGCACGGTGTGATATTACAGCGAGAGGGAGAGGGTACAGGACGCACGGTGTGATATTACAGCGAGAGATGGAGAGGGTACAGGACGCACGGTGTGATATTACAGCGAGGGGGAGAGGGTACAGGACGCACGGTGTGATATTACAGCGAGAGAGGGAGAGGGTACAGGACGCACGGTGTGATATTACAGCGAGAGGGAGAGGGTACAGGACGCACGGTGTGATATTACAGCGAGAGGGAGAGGGTACAGGAAGCACGGTGTGATATTACAGCGAGAGAGGGTACAGGACGCACGGTGTGATATTACAGCGAGTGGGAGAGGGTACAGGACGCACGGTGTGATATTACAGTGAGAGAGGGGACAGGACGCACGGTGTGATATTACAGCGAGAGGGAGAGGGTACAGGACGCACGGTGTGATATTACAGCGAGAGGGAGAGGGTACAGGACGCACGGTGTGATATTTCAGCGAGAGGGAGAGGGTACAGGACGCACGGTGTGATATTACAGCGTGAGAGGGTACAGGACGCACGGTGTGATATTACAGCGAGGGGGAGAGGGTACAGGACGCACGGTGTGATATTCCAGCGAGAGGGAGAGGGTACAGGACGCACGGTGTGATATTACAGCGAGAGGGAGAGGGTACAGGAAGCACGGTGTGATATTACAGCGAGAGAGGGTACAGGACGCACGGTGTGATATTACAGCGAGTGGGAGAGGGTACAGGACGCACGGTGTGATATTACAGTGAGAGAGGGGACAGGACGCACGGTGTGATATTACAGCGAGAGGGAGAGGGTACAGGACGCACGGTGTGATATTACAGCGAGAGGGAGAGGGTACAGGACGCACGGTGCGATATTACAGCGAGGGGGAGAGGGTACAGGACGCACAGTGTGATATTACAGTGAGAGAGGGGACAGGACGCACGGTGTGATATTACAGTGAGAGAGGGGACAGGACGCACGGTGTGATATTACAGCGAGAGGGAGAGGGTACAGGACGCACGGTGTGATATTACAGCGAGAGGGAGAGGGTACAGGACGCACGGTGTGATATTACAGCGAGGGGGAGAGGGTACAGGACGCACGTTCTGATATTGCAGCGAGAGGGAGAGGGTACAGGACGCACGGTGTGATAATACAGCGAGGGGGAGAGGGTACAGGACGCACGGTGTGATATTACAGCGAGAGAGGGTACAGGACGCACGGTGTGATATTACAGCGAGAGAGGGTACAGGACGCACGGTGTGATATTACAGCGAGGGGGAGAGGGTACAGGACGCACGGTGTGATATTACAGCGAGAGAGGGTACAGGACGCACGGTGTGATATTACAGCGAGGGGGAGAGGGTACAGGACGCACGGTGTGATATTACAGCGAGAGAGGGTACAGGACGCACAGTGTGATATTACAGCGAGGGGGAGAGGGTACAGGACGCACGGTGCGATATTACAGCGAGGGGGAGAGGGTACAGGACGCACGGTGTGATATTACAGCGAGGGGGAGAGGGTACAGGACGCACGGTGTGATATTACAGCGAGGGGGAGAGGGTACAGGACGCACGGTGTGATATTACAGCGAGAGAGGGAGAGGGTACAGGACGCACGGTGTGATATTACAGCGAGAGGGAGAGGGTACAGGACGCACGGTGTGATATTACAGCGAGAGGGAGAGGGTACAGGACGCACGGTGTGATATTACAGCGAGTGAGGGGACAGGACGCACGGTGTGATATTACAGCGAGGGGGAGAGGGTACAGGACGCACGGTGTGATATTACAGCGAGGGGGAGAGGGTACAGGACGCACGGTGTGATATTACAGCGAGGGGGAGAGGGTACAGGACGCACGGTGTGATATTACAGCGAGAGAGGGAGAGGGTACAGGACGCACGGTGTGATATTACAGCGAGAGGGAGAGGGTACAGGACGCACGGTGTGATATTACAGCGAGAGGGAGAGGGTACAGGACGCACGGTGTGATATTACAGCGAGTGAGGGGACAGGACGCACGGTGTGATATTACAGCGAGAGAGGGTACAGGACGCACTGTGTGATATTACAGCGAGAGGGAGAGGGTACAGGACGCACGGTGTGATATTACAGCGAGAGAGGGGACAGGACGCACGGTGTGATATTACAGCGAGAGAGGGTACAGGACGCACGGTGTGATATTACAGCGAGAGAGGGGACAGGACGCACGGTGTGATATTACAGCGAGGGGGAGAGGGTACAGGACGCACGGTGTGATATTACAGCGAGGGGGAGAGGGTACAGGACGCACGGTGTGATATTACAGCGAGGGGGAGAGGGTACAGGACGCACGGTGCGATATTACAGCGAGAGAGGGTACAGGACGCACGGTGTGATATTACAGCGAGAGAGGGTACAGGACGCACGGTGTGATATTACAGCGAGAGAGGGTACAGGACGCACGGTGTGATATTACAGCGAGAGGGAGAGGGTACAGGACGCACGGTGCGATATTACAGCGAGAGAGGGGACAGGACGCACGGTGTGATATTACAGCGAGAGAGGGTACAGGACGCACGGTGTGATATTACAGCGAGAGGGAGAGGGTACAGGACGCACGGTGCGATATTACAGCGAGAGGGAGAGGGTACAGGACGCACGGTGTGATATTACAGCGAGAGGGAGAGGGTACAGGACGCACGGTGTGATATTACAGCGAGAGGGAGAGGGTACAGGACGCACGGTGTGATATTACAGCGAGGGGGAGAGGGTACAGGACGCACGGTGTGATATTACAGCGAGAGTGAGAGGGTACAGGAAGCACGGTGTGATATTACAGCGAGAGGGGGTACAGGACGCACGGTGTGATATTACAGCGAGTGGGAGAGGGTACAGGACGCACGGTGTGATATTACAGTGAGAGAGGGGACAGGACGCACGGTGTGATATTACAGCGAGAGGGAGAGGGTACAGGACGCACGGTGTGATATTACAGCGAGAGTGAGAGGGTACAGGAAGCACGGTGTGATATTACAGCGAGAGGGGGTACAGGACGCACGGTGTGATATTACAGCGACTGGGAGAGGGTACAGGACGCACGGTGTGATATTACAGTGAGAGAGGGGACAGGACGCACGGTGTGATATTACAGCGAGAGGGAGAGGGTACAGGACGCACGGTGTGATATTACAGCGAGAGAGGGAGAGGGTACAGGACGCACGGTGTGATATTACAGCGAGGGGGAGAGGGTACAGGACGCACGGTGTGATATTACAGCGAGAGAGGGAGAGGGTACAGGACGCACGGTGTGATATTACAGCGAGATGGAGAGGGTACAGGACGCACGGTGTGATATTACAGCGAGAGAGGGAGAGGGTACAGGACGCACGGTGTGATATTACAGCGAGGGGGAGAGGGTACAGGACGCACGGTGTGATATTACAGCGAGAGAGGGAGAGGGTACAGGACGCACGGTGTGATATTACAGCGAGAGGGAGAGGGTACAGGAAGCACGGTGTGATATTACAGTGAGAGAGGGAGAGGGTACAGGACGCACGGTGTGATATTACAGCGAGGGGGAGAGGGTACAGGACGCACGGTGTGATATTACAGCGAGAGAGGGAGAGGGTACAGGACGCACGGTGTGATATTACAGCGAGGGGGAGAGGGTACAGGACGCACGGTGTGATATTACAGCGAGAGGGAGAGGGTACAGGAAGCACGGTGTGATATTACAGCGAGAGAGGGTACAGGACGCACGGTGTGATATTACAGCGAGTGGGAGAGGGTACAGGACGCACGGTGTGATATTACAGTGAGAGAGGGGACAGGACGCACGGTGTGATATTACAGCGAGAGGGAGAGGGTACAGGACGCACGGTGTGATATTACAGCGAGAGGGAGAGGGTACAGGACGCACGGTGTGATATTACAGCGAGAGGGAGAGGGTACAGGACGCACGGTGTGATATTTCAGCGAGAGGGAGAGGGTACAGGACGCACGGTGTGATATTACAGCGTGAGAGGGTACAGGACGCACGGTGTGATATTACAGCGAGGGGGAGAGGGTACAGGACGCACGGTGTGATATTCCAGCGAGAGGGAGAGGGTACAGGACGCACGGTGTGATATTACAGCGAGAGGGAGAGGGTACAGGAAGCACGGTGTGATATTACAGCGAGAGAGGGTACAGGACGCACGGTGTGATATTACAGCGAGTGGGAGAGGGTACAGGACGCACGGTGTGATATTACAGCGAGTGGGAGAGGGTACAGGACGCACGGTGTGATATTACAGTGAGAGAGGGGACAGGACGCACGGTGTGATATTACAGCGAGAGGGAGAGGGTACAGGACGCACGGTGTGATATTACAGCGAGAGGGAGAGGGTACAGGACGCACGGTGCGATATTACAGCGAGGGGGAGAGGGTACAGGACGCACAGTGTGATATTACAGTGAGAGAGGGGACAGGACGCACGGTGTGATATTACAGTGAGAGAGGGGACAGGACGCACGGTGTGATATTACAGTGAGAGAGGGGACAGGACGCACGGTGTGATATTACAGCGAGAGGGAGAGGGTACAGGACGCACGGTGCGATATTACAGTGAGAGAGGGGACAGGACGCACGGTGTGATATTACAGTGAGAGAGGGGACAGGACGCACGGTGTGATATTACAGCGAGAGGGAGAGGGTACAGGACGCACGGTGTGATATTACAGCGAGAGGGAGAGGGTACAGGACGCACGGTGTGATATTACAGCGAGGGGGAGAGGGTACAGGACGCACGGTGTGATATTACAGCGAGTGGGAGAGGGTACAGGACGCACGGTGTGATATTACAGCGAGGGGGAGAGGGTACAGGACGCACGGTCTGATATTGCAGCGAGAGGGAGAGGGTACAGGACGCACGGTGTGATAATACAGCGAGGGGGAGAGGGTACAGGACGCACGGTGTGATATTACAGCGAGAGAGGGTACAGGACGCACGGTGTGATATTACAGCGAGAGAGGGTACAGGACGCACGGTGTGATATTACAGCGAGGGGGAGAGGGTACAGGACGCACGGTGTGATATTACAGCGAGAGAGGGTACAGGACGCACAGTGTGATATTACAGCGAGGGGGAGAGGGTACAGGACGC
Organism: Squalus acanthias; assembly: GCA_030390025.1. Classification (NCBI taxonomy): domain Eukaryota; kingdom Metazoa; phylum Chordata; class Chondrichthyes; order Squaliformes; family Squalidae; genus Squalus; species Squalus acanthias. The sequence goes on from JASTWF010001201.1 coordinate 65,981, forward strand.
ACGGTGCGATATTACAGCGAGGGGGAGAGGGTACAGGACGCACGGTGTGATATTACAGCGAGGGGGAGAGGGTACAGGACGCACGGTGTGATATTACAGCGAGAGAGGGAGAGGGTACAGGACGCACGGTGCGATATTACAGCGAGAGAGGGAGAGGGTACAGGACGCACGGTGTGATATTACAGCGAGAGGGAGAGGGTACAGGACGCACGGTGTGATATTACAGCGAGAGGGAGAGGGTACAGGACGCACGGTGTGATATTACAGCGAGAGGGAGAGGGTACAGGACGCACGGTGTGATATTACAGCGAGAGGGAGAGGGTACAGGACGCACGGTGTGATATTACAGCGAGAGAGGGTACAGGACGCACGGTGTGATATTACAGCGAGAGGGGGTACAGGACGCACGGTGTGATATTACAGCGAGAGAGGGTACAGGACGCACGGTGTGATATTACAGCGAGAGAGGGTACAGGACGCACGGTGTGATATTACAGCGAGAGAGGGTACAGGACGCACGGTGTGATATGACAGCGAGAGAGGGTACAGGACGCACGGTGTGATATTACAGCGAGAGGGAGAGGGAAAAGGACGCACGGTGTGATATTACAGCGAGGGGGAGAGGGTACAGGACGCACGGTGTGATATTACAGCGAGGGGGAGAGGGTACAGGACGCACGGTGTGATATTACAGCGAGAGAGAGAGGGTACAGGACGCACGGTGTGATATTACAGCGAGAGGGAGAGGGTACAGGACGCACGGTGCGATATTACAGCGAGAGGGAGAGGGAAAAGGACGCACGGTGCGATATTACAGCGAGGGGGAGAGGGTACAGGACGCACGGTGTGATATTACAGCGAGGGGGAGAGGGTACAGGACGCACGGTGTGATATTACAGCGAGAGGGAGAGGGTACAGGAAGCACGGTGTGATATTACAGCGAGAGAGGGTACAGGACGCACGGTGTGATATTACAGCGAGTGGGAGAGGGTACAGGACGCACGGTGTGATATTACAGTGAGAGAGGGGACAGGACGCACGGTGTGATATTACAGCGAGAGGGAGAGGGTACAGGACGCACGGTGTGATATTACAGCGAGAGGGAGAGGGTACAGGACGCACGGTGTGATATTACAGCGAGAGGGAGAGGGTACAGGACGCACGGTGTGATATTTCAGCGAGAGGGAGAGGGTACAGGACGCACGGTGTGATATTACAGCGTGAGAGGGTACAGGACGCACGGTGTGATATTACAGCGAGGGGGAGAGGGTACAGGACGCACGGTGTGATATTCCAGCGAGAGGGAGAGGGTACAGGACGCACGGTGTGATATTACAGCGAGAGGGAGAGGGTACAGGAAGCACGGTGTGATATTACAGCGAGAGAGGGTACAGGACGCACGGTGTGATATTACAGCGAGTGGGAGAGGGTACAGGACGCACGGTGTGATATTACAGCGAGTGGGAGAGGGTACAGGACGCACGGTGTGATATTACAGTGAGAGAGGGGACAGGACGCACGGTGTGATATTACAGCGAGAGGGAGAGGGTACAGGACGCACGGTGTGATATTACAGCGAGAGGGAGAGGGTACAGGACGCACGGTGCGATATTACAGCGAGGGGGAGAGGGTACAGGACGCACAGTGTGATATTACAGTGAGAGAGGGGACAGGACGCACGGTGTGATATTACAGTGAGAGAGGGGACAGGACGCACGGTGTGATATTACAGTGAGAGAGGGGACAGGACGCACGGTGTGATATTACAGCGAGAGGGAGAGGGTACAGGACGCACGGTGCGATATTACAGTGAGAGAGGGGACAGGACGCACGGTGTGATATTACAGTGAGAGAGGGGACAGGACGCACGGTGTGATATTACAGCGAGAGGGAGAGGGTACAGGACGCACGGTGTGATATTACAGCGAGAGGGAGAGGGTACAGGACGCACGGTGTGATATTACAGCGAGGGGGAGAGGGTACAGGACGCACGGTGTGATATTACAGCGAGTGGGAGAGGGTACAGGACGCACGGTGTGATATTACAGCGAGGGGGAGAGGGTACAGGACGCACGGTCTGATATTGCAGCGAGAGGGAGAGGGTACAGGACGCACGGTGTGATAATACAGCGAGGGGGAGAGGGTACAGGACGCACGGTGTGATATTACAGCGAGAGAGGGTACAGGACGCACGGTGTGATATTACAGCGAGAGAGGGTACAGGACGCACGGTGTGATATTACAGCGAGGGGGAGAGGGTACAGGACGCACGGTGTGATATTACAGCGAGAGAGGGTACAGGACGCACAGTGTGATATTACAGCGAGGGGGAGAGGGTACAGGACGCACGGTGCGATATTACAGCGAGGGGGAGAGGGTACAGGACGCACGGTGTGATATTACAGCGAGGGGGAGAGGGTACAGGACGCACGGTGTGATATTACAGCGAGAGAGGGAGAGGGTACAGGACGCACGGTGCGATATTACAGCGAGAGAGGGAGAGGGTACAGGACGCACGGTGTGATATTACAGCGAGAGGGAGAGGGTACAGGACGCACGGTGTGATATTACAGCGAGAGGGAGAGGGTACAGGACGCACGGTGTGATATTACAGCGAGAGGGAGAGGGTACAGGACGCACGGTGTGATATTACAGCGAGAGGGAGAGGGTACAGGACGCACGGTGTGATATTACAGCGAGAGAGGGTACAGGACGCACGGTGTGATATTACAGCGAGAGGGGTACAGGACGCACGGTGTGATATTACAGCGAGAGAGGGTACAGGACGCACGGTGTGATATTACAGCGAGAGAGGGTACAGGACGCACGGTGTGATATTACAGCGAGAGAGGGTACAGGACGCACGGTGTGATATGACAGCGAGAGAGGGTACAGGACGCACGGTGTGATATTACAGCGAGAGGGAGAGGGAAAAGGACGCACGGTGCGATATTACAGCGAGGGGGAGAGGGTACAGGACGCACGGTGTGATATTACAGCGAGGGGGAGAGGGTACAGGACGCACGGTGTGATATTACAGCGAGAGAGAGAGGGTACAGGACGCACGGTGTGATATTACAGCGAGAGGGAGAGGGTACAGGACGCACGGTGCGATATTACAGCGAGAGGGAGAGGGAAAAGGACGCACGGTGCGATATTACAGCGAGGGGGAGAGGGTACAGGACGCACGGTGTGATATTACAGCGAGGGGGAGAGGGTACAGGACGCACGGTGTGATATTACAGCGAGAGGGAGAGGGTACAGGACGCACGGTGTGATATTACAGCGAGGGGGAGAGGGTACAGGACGCACGGTGTGATATTACAGCGAGAGGGAGAGGGTACAGGACGCACGGTGTGATATTACAGCGAGGGGGAGAGGGTACAGGACGCACGGTGTGATATTACAGCGAGAGGGAGAGGGTACAGGACGCACGGTGTGATATTACAGCGAGAGAGGGTACAGGACGCACGGTGCGATATTACAGCGAGAGAGGGTACAGGACGCACGGTGTGATATTACAGCGAGGGGGAGAGGGTACAGGACGCACGGTGTGATATTACAGCGAGGGGGAGAGGGTACAGGACGCACGGTGTGATATTACAGCGAGTGGGAGAGGGTACAGGACACACGGTGTGATATTACAGTGAGAGAGGGGACAGGACGCACGGTGTGATATTACAGCGACAGAGGGAGAGGGTACAGGACGCACGGTGTGATATTACAGCGAGAGAGGGGACAGGACGCACGGTGTGATATTACAGCGAGAGAGGGAGAGGGTACAGGACGCACGGTGTGATATTACAGCGAGAGGCAGAGGGTACAGGACACACGGTTTGATATTACAGTGAGAGAGGGGACAGGACGCACGGTGTGATATTACAGCGAGAGAGGGTACAGGACGCACGGTGTGATATTACAGCGAGAGGGAGAGGGTACAGGACGCACGGTGTGATATTACAGCGAGACAGGGGACAGGACGCACGGTGTGATATTACAGCGAGAGAGGGAGAGGGTACAGGACGCACGGTGTGATATTACAGCGAGAGAGGGAGAGGGTACAGGACGCACGGTGTGATATTACAGCGAGAGGGAGAGGGTACAGGACGCACGGTGTGATATTACAGCGAGTGGGAGAGGGTACAGGACGCACGGTGTGATATTACAGCGAGAGAGGGAGAGGGTACAGGACGCACGGTGTGATATTACAGCGAGAGAGGGTACAGGACGCACGGTGTGATATTACAGCGAGGGGGAGAGGGTACAGGACGCACGGTGTGATATTACAGTGAGAGAGGGGACAGGACGCACGGTGTGATATTACAGTGAGAGAGGGGACAGGACGCACGGTGTGATATTACAGCGAGAGGGAGAGGGTACAGGACGCACGGTGTGATATTACAGCGAGAGGGAGAGGGTACAGGACGCACGGTGTGATATTACAGCGAGAGGGAGAGGGTACAGGACGCACGGTGTGATATTACAGCGAGGGGGAGAGGGTACAGGACGCACGGTGTGATATTACAGCGAGAGGGAGAGGGTACAGGACGCACGGTGTGATATTACAGCGAGGGGGAGAGGGTACAGGACGCACGGTGTGATATTACAGCGAGAGAGGGTACAGGACGCACGGTGTGATATTACAGCGAGAGGGAGAGGGTACAGGACGCACGGTGTGATATTACAGCGAGAGGGAGAGGGTACAGGACGCACGGTGTGATATTACAGCGAGAGAGGGCACAGGACGCACGGTGTGATATTACAGCGAGAGGGGGTACAGGACGCACGGTGTGATATTACAACGAGAGAGGGTACAGGACGCACGGTGTGATATTACAGCGAGAGAGGGTACAGGACGCACGGTGTGATATTACAGCGAGAGGGAGAGGGTACAGGACGCACGGTGCGATATTACAGCGAGAGGGAGAGGGAAAAGGACGCACGGTGCGATATTACAGCGAGGGGGAGAGGGTACAGGACGCACGGTGTGATATTACAGCGAGGGGGAGAGGGTACAGGACGCACGGTGTGATATTACAGCGAGAGGGAGAGGGTACAGGACGCACGGTGTGATATTACAGCGAGGGGGAGAGGGTACAGGACGCACGGTGTGATATTACAGCGAGAGGGAGAGGGTACAGGACGCACGGTGCGATATTACAGCGAGAGGGAGAGGGTACAGGACGCACGGTGTGATATTACAGCGAGTGGGAGAGGGTACAGGACACACGGTGTGATATTACAGTGAGAGAGGGGACAGGACGCACGGTGTGATATTACAGCGAGTGAGGGAGAGGGTACAGGACGCACGGTGTGATATTACAGCGAGAGAGGGGACAGGACGCACGGTGTGATATTACAGCGAGAGGGAGAGGGTACAGGACGCACGGTGTGATATTACAGCGAGAGGGAGAGGGTACAGGACGCACGGTGTGATATTACAGCGAGAGAGGGGACAGGACGCACGGTGTGATATTACAGCGAGAGAGGGAGAGGGTACAGGACGCACGGTGTGATATTACAGCGAGAGAGGGAGAGGGTACAGGACGCACGGTGTGATATTACAGCGAGAGGGAGAGGGTACAGGACGCACGGTGTGATATTACAGCGAGAGAGGGAGAGGGTACAGGACGCACGGTGTGATATTACAGCGAGTGGGAGAGGGTACAGGACGCACGGTGTGATATTACAGCGAGAGAGGGAGAGGGTACAGGACGCACGGTGTGATATTACAGCGAGAGAGGGTACAGGACGCACGGTGTGATATTACAGCGAGGGGGAGAGGGTACAGGACGCACGGTGTGATATTACAGCGAGGGGGAGAGGGTACAGGACGCACGGTGTGATATTACAGCGAGAGAGGGAGAGGGTACAGGACGCACGGTGTGATATTACAGCGAGTGGGAGAGGGTACAGGACACGGTGTGATATTACAGTGAGAGAGGGGACAGGACGCACGGTGTGATATTACAGCGAGAGGGAGAGGGTACAGGACGCACGGTGTGATATTACAGCGAGAGGGATAGGGTACAGGACGCACGGTGTGATATTACAGCGAGTGGGAGAGGGTACAGGACGCACGGTGTGATATTACAGCGAGAGGGAGAGGGTACAGGACGCACGGTGTGATATTACAGCGAGAGGGAGAGGGTACAGGACGCACGGTGTGATATTACAGCGAGAGAGGGAGAGGGTACAGGACGCACGGTGTGATATTACAGCGAGAGAGGGTACAGGACGCACGGTGTGATATTACAGCGAGAGGGAGAGGGTACAGGACGCACGGTGTGATATTACAGCGAGGGGGAGAGGGTACAGGACGCACGGTGTGATATTACAGCGAGGGGGAGAGGGTACAGGACGCACGGTGTGATATTACAGCGAGAGAGGGTACAGGACGCACGGTGTGATATTACAGCGAGAGGGAGAGGGTGCAGGACGCACGGTGTGATATTACAGCGAGAGAGGGTACAGGACGCACGGTGTGATATTACAGCGAGAGGGAGAGGGTACAGGACGCACGGTGTGATATTACAGCGAGAGGGAGAGGGTACAGGACGCACGGTGTGATATTACAGCGAGAGGGAGAGGGTACAGGACGCACGGTGTGATATTACAGCGAGAGGGAGAGGGTACAGGACGCACGGTGCGATATTACAGCGAGGGGGAGAGGGTACAGGACGCACGGTGTGATATTACAGCGAGGGGGAGAGGGGACAGGACGCACGGTGTGATATTACAGCGAGAGGGAGAGGGTACAGGACGCACGGTGTGATATTACAGCGAGAGAGGGTACAGGACGCACGGTGTGATATTACAGCGAGAGAGGGTACAGGACGCACGGTGTGATATTACAGCGAGAGAGGGTACAGGACGCACAGTGTGATATTACAGCGAGGGGGAGAGGGTACAGGACGCACGGTGTGATATTACAGCGAGGGGGAGAGGGTACAGGACGCACGGTGTGATATTACAGCGAGAGAGAGAGGGTACAGGACGCACGGTGTGATATTACAGCGAGAGGGAGAGGGTACAGGACGCACGGTGTGATATTACAGCGAGAGAGGGTACAGGACGCACGGTGTGATATTACAGCGAGAGGGAGAGGGTACAGGACGCACGGTGTGATATTACAGTGAGAGAGGGGACAGGACGCACGGTGTGATATTACAGCGAGAGGGAGAGGGTACAGGACGCACGGTGTGATATTACAGCGAGAGGGAGAGGGTACAGGACGCACGGTGTGATATTACAGCGAGAGGGAGAGGGTACAGGACGCACGGTGTGATATTACAGTGAGAGAGGGGACAGGACGCACGGTGTGATATTACAGCGAGAGAGGGTACAGGACGCACGGTGTGATATTACAGCGAGAGGGAGAGGGTACAGGACGCACGGTGTGATATTACAGTGAGAGAGGGGACAGGACGCACGGTGTGATATTACAGCGAGAGAGGGTACAGGACGCACGGTGTGATATTACAGCGAGAGGGAGAGGGTACAGGACGCACGGTGTGATATTACAGTGAGAGAGGGGACAGGACGCACGGTGTGATATTACAGTGAGAGAGGGACAGGACGCACGGTGTGATATTACAGCGAGAGGGAGAGGGTACAGGACGCACGGTGTGATATTACAGCGAGAGGGAGAGGGTACAGGACGCACGGTGTGATATTACAGCGAGGGGGAGAGGGTACAGGACGCACGGTCTGATATTGCAGCGAGAGGGAGAGGGTACAGGACGCACGGTGTGATAATACAGCGAGGGGGAGAGGGTACAGGACGCACGGTGTGATATTACAGCGAGAGAGGGTACAGGACGCACGGTGTGATATTACAGCGAGAGGGAGAGGGTACAGGACGCACGGTGTGATATTACAGCGAGAGAGGGTACAGGACGCACAGTGTGATATTACAGCGAGGGGGAGAGGGTACAGGACGCACGGTGCGATATTACAGCGAGGGGGAGAGGGTACAGGACGCACGGTGTGATATTACAGCGAGGGGGAGAGGGTACAGGACGCACGGTGTGATATTACAGCGAGGGGGAGAGGGTACAGGACGCACGGTGTGATATTACAGCGAGAGAGGGTACAGGACGCACGGTGTGATATTACAGCGAGAGAGGGAGAGGGTACAGGACGCACGGTGTGATATTACAGCGAGAGGGAGAGGGTACAGGACGCACGGTGTGATATTACAGCGAGAGGGAGAGGGTACAGGACGCACGGTGTGATATTACAGCGAGAGAGGGTACAGGACGCACGGTGTGATATTACAGCGAGAGGGGGTACAGGACGCACGGTGTGATATTACAGCGAGAGAGGGTACAGGACGCACGGTGTGATATTACAGCGAGAAAGGGTACAGGACGCACGGTGTGATATTACAGCGAGAGAGGGTACAGGACGCAAGGTGTGATATTACAGCGAGAGGGAGAGGGTACAGGACGCACGGTGCGATATTACAGCGAGAGGGAGAGGGAAAAGGACGCACGGTGCGATATTACAGCGAGGGGGAGAGGGTACAGGACGCCCGGTGTGATATTACAGCGAGGGGGAGAGGGTACAGGACGCACGGTGTGATATTACAGCGAGAGGGGGTACAGGACGCACGGTGTGATATTACAGCGAGAGAGGGTACAGGACGCACGGTGTGATATTACAGCGAGAGAGGGTACAGGACGCACGGTGTGATATTACAGCGAGAGGGAGAGGGTACAGGACGCACGGTGCGATATTACAGCGAGAGGGAGAGGGAAAAGGACGCACGGTGCGATATTACAGCGAGGGGGAGAGGGTACAGGACGCACGGTGTGATATTACAGCGAGGGGGAGAGGGTACAGGACGCACGGTGTGATATTACAGCGAGAGGGAGAGGGTACAGGACGCACGGTGTGATATTACAGCGAGGGGGAGAGGGTACAGGACGCACGGTGTGATATTACAGCGAGAGGGAGAGGGTACAGGACGCACGGTGCGATATTACAGCGAGAGGGAGAGGGTACAGGACGCACGGTGTGATATTACAGCGAGTGGGAGAGGGTACAGGACACACGGTGTGATATTACAGTGAGAGAGGGGACAGGACGCACGGTGTGATATTACAGCGAGTGAGGGAGAGGGTACAGGACGCACGGTGTGATATTACAGCGAGAGAGGGGACAGGACGCACGGTGTGATATTACAGCGAGAGGGAGAGGGTACAGGACGCACGGTGTGATATTACAGCGAGAGGGAGAGGGTACAGGACGCACGGTGTGATATTACAGCGAGAGAGGGGACAGGACGCACGGTGTGATATTACAGCGAGAGAGGGAGAGGGTACAGGACGCATGGTGTGATATTACAGCGAGAGAGGGAGAGGGTACAGGACGCACGGTGTGATATTACAGCGAGAGGGAGAGGGTACAGGACGCACGGTGTGATATTACAGCGAGAGAGGGAGAGGGTACAGGACGCACGGTGTGATATTACAGCGAGTGGGAGAGGGTACAGGACGCACGGTGTGATATTACAGCGAGAGAGGGAGAGGGTACAGGACGCACGGTGTGATATTACAGCGAGAGAGGGTACAGGACGCACGGTGTGATATTACAGCGAGGGGGAGAGGGTACAGGACGCACGGTGTGATATTACAGCGAGGGGGAGAGGGTACAGGACGCACGGTGTGATATTACAGCGAGAGAGGGAGAGGGTACAGGACGCACGGTGTGATATTACAGCGAGTGGGAGAGGGTACAGGACACGGTGTGATATTACAGTGAGAGAGGGGACAGGACGCACGGTGTGATATTACAGCGAGAGGGAGAGGGTACAGGACGCACGGTGTGATATTACAGCGAGAGGGATAGGGTACAGGACGCACGGTGTGATATTACAGCGAGTGGGAGAGGGTACAGGACGCACGGTGTGATATTACAGCGAGAGGGAGAGGGTACAGGACGCACGGTGTGATATTACAGCGAGAGGGAGAGGGTACAGGACGCACGGTGTGATATTACAGCGAGAGAGGGAGAGGGTACAGGACGCACGGTGTGATATTACAGCGAGAGAGGGTACAGGACGCACGGTGTGATATTACAGCGAGAGGGAGAGGGTACAGGACGCACGGTGTGATATTACAGCGAGGGGGAGAGGGTACAGGACGCACGGTGTGATATTACAGCGAGAGAGAGAGAGGGTACAGGACGCACGGTGTGATATTACAGCGAGAGAGGGAGAGGGTACAGGACGCACGGTGTGATATTACAGCGAGAGAGGGTACAGGACGCACGGTGTGATATTACAGCGAGAGGGAGAGGGTACAGGACGCATGGTGTGATATTACAGCGAGGGGGAGAGGGTACAGGACGCACGGTGTGATATTACAGCGAGGGGGAGAGGGTACAGGACGCACGGTGTGATATTACAGCGAGAGAGGGTACAGGACGCACGGTGTGATATTACAGCGAGAGGGAGAGGGTGCAGGACGCACGGTGTGATATTACAGCGAGAGAGGGTACAGGACGCACGGTGTGATATTACAGCGAGAGGGAGAGGGTACAGGACGCACGGTGTGATATTACAGCGAGAGGGAGAGGGTACAGGACGCACGGTGTGATATTACAGCGAGAGGGAGAGGGTACAGGACGCACGGTGTGATATTACAGCGAGAGGGAGAGGGTACAGGACACACGGTGCGATATTACAGCGAGGGGGAGAGGGTACAGGACGCACGGTGTGATATTACAGCGAGGGGGAGAGGGGACAGGACGCACGGTGTGATATTACAGCGAGAGGGAGAGGGTACAGGACGCACGGTGTGATATTACAGCGAGAGAGGGTACAGGACGCACGGTGTGATATTACAGCGAGAGAGGGTACAGGACGCACGGTGTGATATTACAGCGAGAGAGGGTACAGGACGCACAGTGTGATATTACAGCGAGGGGGAGAGGGTACAGGACGCACGGTGTGATATTACAGCGAGGGGGAGAGGGTACAGGACGCACGGTGTGATATTACAGCGAGAGAGAGAGGGTACAGGACGCACGGTGTGATATTACAGCGAGAGGGAGAGGGTACAGGACGCACGGTGTGATATTACAGCGAGAGAGGGTACAGGACGCACGGTGTGATATTACAGCGAGAGGGAGAGGGTACAGGACGCACGGTGTGATATTACAGTGAGAGAGGGGACAGGACGCACGGTGTGATATTACAGCGAGAGGGAGAGGGTACAGGACGCACGGTGTGATATTACAGCGAGAGGGAGAGGGTACAGGACGCACGGTGTGATATTACAGCGAGAGGGAGAGGGTACAGGACGCACGGTGTGATATTACAGTGAGAGAGGGGACAGGACGCACGGTGTGATATTACAGCGAGAGAGGGTACAGGACGCACGGTGTGATATTACAGCGAGAGGGAGAGGGTACAGGACGCACGGTGCGATATTACAGCGAGAGGGAGAGGGAAAAGGACGCACGGTGCGATATTACAGCGAGGGGGAGAGGGTACAGGACGCCCGGTGTGATATTACAGCGAGGGGGAGAGGGTACAGGACGCACGGTGTGATATTACAGCGAGAGAGAGAGGGTACAGGACGCACGGTGTGATATTACAGCGAGAGGGAGAGGGTACAGGACGCACGGTGCGATATTACAGCGAGAGGGAGAGGGAAAAGGACGCACGGTGCGATATTACAGCGAGGGGGAGAGGGTACAGGACGCACGGTGTGATATTACAGCGAGAGGGAGAGGGTACAGGACGCACGGTGTGATATTACAGCGAGGGGGAGAGGGTACAGGACGCACGGTGTGATATTACAGCGAGAGGGAGAGGGTACAGGACGCACGGTGTGATATTACAGCGAGGGGGAGAGGGTACAGGACGCACGGTGTGATATTACAGCGAGAGGGAGAGGGTACAGGACGCACGGTGTGATATTACAGCGAGGGGGAGAGGGTACAGGACGCACGGTGTGATATTACAGCGAGAGGGAGAGGGTACAGGACGCACGGTGTGATATTACAGCGAGAGGGAGAGGGTACAGGACACACGGTGTGATATTACAGCGAGAGAGGGCACAGGACGCACGGTGTGATATTACAGCGAGAGGGAGAGGGTACAGGACGCACGGTGTGATATTACAGCGAGAGGGAGAGGGTACAGGACGCACGGTGTGATATTACAGCGAGAGGGAGAGGGTACAGGACGCACGGTGTGATATTCCAGCGAGAGAGGGTACAGGACGCACGGTGTGATATTACAGCGAGAGAGGGTACAGGACGCACGGTGTGATATTACAGCGAGAGAGGGCACAGGACGCACGGTGTGATATTACAGCGAGAGGGGGTACAGGACGCACGGTGTGATATTACAGCGAGAGAGGGTACAGGACGCACGGTGTGATATTACAGCGAGAGAGGGTACAGGACGCACGGTGTGATATTACAGCGAGAGGGAGAGGGTACAGGACGCACGGTGCGATATTACAGCGAGAGGGAGAGGGAAAAGGACGCACGGTGTGATATTACAGCGAGAGAGGGTACAGGACGCACGGTGTGATATTACAGCGAGAGGGAGAGGGTACAGGACGCACGGTGCGATATTACAGCGAGAGGGAGAGGGAAAAGGACGCACGGTGTGATATTACAGCGAGGGGGAGAGGGTACAGGACGCACGGTGTGATATTACAGCGAGAGGGAGAGGGTACAGGACGCACGGTGTGATATTACAGCGAGGGGGAGAGGGTACAGGACGCACGGTGTGATATTACAGCGAGAGGGAGAGGGTACAGGACGCACGGTGTCATATTACAGCGAGAGGGAGAGGGTACAGGACGCACGGTGTGATATTACAGCGAGGGGGAGAGGGTACAGGACGCACGGTGTGATATTACAGCGAGAGGGAGAGGGTACAGGACGCACGGTGTGATATTACAGCGAGGGGGAGAGGGTACAGGACGCACGGTGTGATATTACAGCGAGAGAGGGTACAGGACGCACGGTGTGATATTACAGCGAGGGGGAGAGGGTACAGGACGCACGGTGTGATATTACAGCGAGAGGGAGAGGGTACAGGACGCACGGTGTGATATTACAGCGAGAGGGAGAGGGTACAGGACGCACGGTGTGATATTACAGCGAGGGGGAGAGGGTACAGGACGCACGGTGTGATATTACAGCGAGTGGGAGAGGGTACAGGACACACGGTGTGATATTACAGCGAGAGGGAGAGGGTACAGGACGCACGGTGCGATATTACAGCGAGAGGGAGAGGGTACAGGACGCACGGTGTGATATTACAGCGAGTGGGAGAGGGTACAGGACACACGGTGTGATATTACAGTGAGAGAGGGGACAGGACGCACGGTGTGATATTACAGCGAGAGAGGGAGAGGGTACAGGACGCACGGTGTGATATTACAGCGAGAGAGGGGACAGGACGCACGGTGTGATATTACAGCGAGAGGGAGAGGGTACAGGACGCACGGTGTGATATTACAGCGAGAGGGAGAGGGTACAGGACGCACGGTGTGATATTACAGCGAGAGAGGGGACAGGACGCACGGTGTGATATTCCAGCGAGAGGGAGAGGGTACAGGACGCACGGTGTGATATTACAGCGAGAGAGGGTACAGGACGCACGGTGTGATATTACAGCGAGAGAGGGGACAGGACGCACGGTGTGATATTACAGCGAGAGGGAGAGGGTACAGGACGCACGGTGTGATATTACAGCGAGAGAGGGTACAGGACGCACGGTGTGATATTACAGCGAGGGGGAGAGGGTACAGGACGCACGGTGTGATATTACAGCGAGAGGGAGAGGGTACAGGACGCACGGTGTGATATTACAGCGAGAGAGGGTACAGGACGCACGGTGTGATATTACAGCGAGAGGGAGAGGGTACAGGACGCACGGTGCGATATTACAGCGAGAGGGAGAGGGAAAAGGACGCACGGTGTGATATTACAGCGAGGGGGAGAGGGTACAGGACGCACGGTGTGATATTACAGCGAGGGGGAGAGGGTACAGGACGCACGGTGTCATATTACAGCGAGAGGGAGAGGGTACAGGACGCACGGTGTGATATTACAGCGAGGGGAGAGGGTACAGGACGCACGGTGTGATATTACAGCGAGAGGGAGAGGGTACAGGACGCACGGTGTGATATTACAGCGAGAGAGGGAGAGGGTACAGGACGCACGGTGTGATATTACAGCGAGAGGGATAGGGTACAGGACGCACGGTGTGATATTACAGCGAGTGGGAGAGGGTACAGGACGCACGGTGTGATATTACAGCGAGAGGGAGAGGGTACAGGACGCACGGTGTGATATTACAGCGAGAGGGAGAGGGTACAGGACGCACGGTGTGATATTACAGCGAGAGAGGGAGAGGGTACAGGACGCACGGTGTGATATTACAGCGAGAGAGGGTACAGGACGCACGGTGTGATATTACAGCGAGAGGGAGAGGGTACAGGACGCACGGTGTGATATTACAGCGAGGGGGAGAGGGTACAGGACGCACGGTGTGATATTACAGCGAGAGAGAGAGAGGGTACAGGACGCACGGTGTGATATTACAGCGAGAGAGGGAGAGGGTACAGGACGCACGGTGTGATATTACAGCGAGAGAGGGTACAGGACGCACGGTGTGATATTACAGCGAGAGGGAGAGGGTACAGGACGCACGGTGTGATATTACAGCGAGGGGGAGAGGGTACAGGACGCACGGTGTGATATTACAGCGAGGGGGAGAGGGTACAGGACGCACGGTGTGATATTACAGCGAGAGAGGGTACAGGACGCACGGTGTGATATTACAGCGAGAGGGAGAGGGTGCAGGACGCACGGTGTGATATTACAGCGAGAGAGGGTACAGGACGCACGGTGTGATATTACAGCGAGAGGGAGAGGGTACAGGACGCACGGTGTGATATTACAGCGAGAGGGAGAGGGTACAGGACGCACGGTGTGATATTACAGCGAGAGGGAGAGGGTACAGGACGCACGGTGTGATATTACAGCGAGAGGGAGAGGGTACAGGACGCACGGTGTGATATTACAGCGAGGGGGAGAGGGGACAGGACGCACGGTGTGATATTACAGCGAGAGAGGGTACAGGACGCACGGTGCGATATTACAGCGAGGGGGAGAGGGTACAGGACGCACGGTGTGATATTACAGCGAGGGGGAGAGGGGACAGGACGCACGGTGTGATATTACAGCGAGAGGGAGAGGGTACAGGACGCACGGTGTGATATTACAGCGAGAGAGGGTACAGGACGCACGGTGTGATATTACAGCGAGAGAGGGTACAGGACGCACGGTGTGATATTACAGCGAGAGAGGGTACAGGACGCACAGTGTGATATTACAGCGAGGGGGAGAGGGTACAGGACGCACGGTGTGATATTACAGCGAGGGGGAGAGGGTACAGGACGCACGGTGTGATATTACAGCGAGAGAGAGAGGGTACAGGACGCACGGTGTGATATTACAGCGAGAGGGAGAGGGTACAGGACGCACGGTGTGATATTACAGCGAGAGAGGGTACAGGACGCACGGTGTGATATTACAGCGAGAGGGAGAGGGTACAGGACGCACGGTGTGATATTACAGTGAGAGAGGGGACAGGACGCACGGTGTGATATTACAGCGAGAGGGAGAGGGTACAGGACGCACGGTGTGATATTACAGCGAGAGGGAGAGGGTACAGGACGCACGGTGTGATATTACAGCGAGAGGGAGAGGGTACAGGACGCACGGTGTGATATTACAGCGAGAGGGAGAGGGTACAGGACGCACGGTGTGATATTACAGCGAGAGAGGGTACAGGACGCACGGTGTGATATTACAGCGAGAGGGAGAGGGTACAGGACGCACGGTGTGATATTACAGCGAGAGGGAGAGGGTACAGGACGCACGGTGTGATATTACAGCGAGAGGGAGAGGGTACAGGACGCACGGTGTGATATTACAGCGAGAGAGGGTACAGGACGCACGGTGTGATATTACAGCGAGAAAGGGTACAGGACGCACGGTGTGATATTACAGCGAGAGAGGGTACAGGACGCAAGGTGTGATATTACAGCGAGAGGGAGAGGGTACAGGACGCACGGTGTGATATTACAGCGAGGGGGAGAGGGTACAGGACGCACGGTGTGATATTACAGCGAGGGGGAGAGGGTACAGGACGCACGGTGTGATATTACAGCGAGAGAGAGAGGGTACAGGACGCACGGTGTGATATTACAGCGAGAGGGAGAGGGTACAGGACGCACGGTGCGATATTACAGCGAGGGGGAGAGGGTACAGGACGCACGGTGTGATATTACAGCGAGGGGGAGAGGGTACAGGACGCACGGTGTGATATTACAGCGAGAGAGAGAGGGTACAGGACGCACGGTGTGATATTACAGCGAGAGGGAGAGGGTACAGGACGCACGGTGCGATATTACAGCGAGAGGGAGAGGGAAAAGGACGCACGGTGTGATATTACAGCGAGAGGGAGAGGGTACAGGACGCACGGTGTGATATTACAGCGAGGGGGAGAGGGTACAGGACGCACGGTGTGATATTACAGCGAGGGGGAGAGGGTACAGGACGCACGGTGTGATATTACAGCGAGAGGGAGAGGGTACAGGACGCACGGTGTGATATTACAGCGAGGGGGAGAGGGTACAGGACGCACGGTGTGATATTACAGCGAGAGGGAGAGGGTACAGGACGCACGGTGTGATATTACAGCGAGGGGGAGAGGGTACAGGACGCACGGTGTGATATTACAGCGAGAGGGAGAGGGTACAGGACGCACGGTGTGATATTACAGCGAGAGAGGGTACAGGACGCACGGTGTGATATTACAGCGAGAGAGGGCACAGGACGCACGGTGTGATATTACAGCGAGAGGGAGAGGGTACAGGACGCACGGTGTGATATTACAGCGAGAGGGAGAGGGTACAGGACGCACGGTGTGATATTACAGCGAGAGGGAGAGGGTACAGGACACACGGTGTGATATTACAGCGAGAGAGGGCACAGGACGCACGGTGTGATATTACAGCGAGAGGGAGAGGGTACAGGACGCACGGTGTGATATTACAGCGAGAGGGAGAGGGTACAGGACGCACGGTGTGATATTACAGCGAGAGGGAGAGGGTACAGGACGCACGGTGTGATATTCCAGCGAGAGAGGGTACAGGACGCACGGTGTGATATTACAGCGAGAGAGGGTACAGGACGCACGGTGTGATATTACAGCGAGAGAGGGCACAGGACGCACGGTGTGATATTACAGCGAGAGAGGGTACAGGACGCACGGTGTGATATTACAGCGAGAGGGGGTACAGGACGCACGGTGTGATATTACAGCGAGAGAGGGTACAGGACGCACGGTGTGATATTACAGCGAGAGAGGGTACAGGACGCACGGTGTGATATTACAGCGAGAGGGAGAGGGTACAGGACGCACGGTGCGATATTACAGCGAGAGGGAGAGGGAAAAGGACGCACGGTGTGATATTACAGCGAGAGAGGGTACAGGACGCACGGTGTGATATTACAGCGAGAGGGAGAGGGTACAGGACGCACGGTGTGATATTACAGCGAGAGGGAGAGGGTACAGGACGCACGGTCTGATATTACAGCGAGGGGGAGAGGGTACAGGACGCACGGTGTGATATTACAGCGAGAGGGAGAGGGTACAGGACGCACGGTGTCATATTACAGCGAGAGGGAGAGGGTACAGGACGCACGGTGTGATATTACAGCGAGGGGGAGAGGGTACAGGACGCACGGTGTGATATTACAGCGAGAGGGAGAGGGTACAGGACGCACGGTGTGATATTACAGCGAGGGGGAGAGGGTACAGGACGCACGGTGTGATATTACAGCGAGAGAGGGTACAGGACGCACGGTGTGATATTACAGCGAGGGGGAGAGGGTACAGGACGCACGGTGTGATATTACAGCGAGAGGGAGAGGGTACAGGACGCACGGTGTGATATTACAGCGAGAGGGAGAGGGTACAGGACGCACGGTGTGATATTACAGCGAGGGGGAGAGGGTACAGGACGCACGGTGTGATATTACAGCGAGTGGGAGAGGGTACAGGACACACGGTGTGATATTACAGCGAGAGGGAGAGGGTACAGGACGCACGGTGCGATATTACAGCGAGAGGGAGAGGGTACAGGACGCACGGTGTGATATTACAGCGAGTGGGAGAGGGTACAGGACACACGGTGTGATATTACAGTGAGAGAGGGGACAGGACGCACGGTGTGATATTACAGCGAGAGAGGGAGAGGGTACAGGACGCACGGTGTGATATTACAGCGAGAGAGGGGACAGGACGCACGGTGTGATATTACAGCGAGAGGGAGAGGGTACAGGACGCACGGTGTGATATTACAGCGAGAGGGAGAGGGTACAGGACGCACGGTGTGATATTACAGCGAGAGAGGGGACAGGACGCACGGTGTGATATTCCAGCGAGAGGGAGAGGGTACAGGACGCACGGTGTGATATTACAGCGAGAGAGGGTACAGGACGCACGGTGTGATATTACAGCGAGAGAGGGGACAGGACGCACGGTGTGATATTACAGCGAGAGGGAGAGGGTACAGGACGCACGGTGTGATATTACAGCGAGAGAGGGTACAGGACGCACGGTGTGATATTACAGCGAGGGGGAGAGGGTACAGGACGCACGGTGTGATATTACAGCGAGAGGGAGAGGGTACAGGACGCACGGTGTGATATTACAGCGAGAGAGGGTACAGGACGCACGGTGTGATATTACAGCGAGAGGGAGAGGGTACAGGACGCACGGTGCGATATTACAGCGAGAGGGAGAGGGAAAAGGACGCACGGTGTGATATTACAGCGAGGGGGAGAGGGTACAGGACGCACGGTGTGATATTACAGCGAGGGGGAGAGGGTACAGGACGCACGGTGTCATATTACAGCGAGAGGGAGAGGGTACAGGACGCACGGTGTGATATTACAGCGAGGGGGAGAGGGTACAGGACGCACGGTGTGATATTACAGCGAGAGGGAGAGGGTACAGGACGCACGGTGTGATATTACAGCGAGGGGGAGAGGGTACAGGACGCACGGTGTGATATTACAGCGAGAGAGGGTACAGGACGCACGGTGTGATATTACAGCGAGGGGGAGAGGGTACAGGACGCACGGTGTGATATTACAGCGAGAGGGAGAGGGTACAGGACGCACGGTGTGATATTACAGCGAGAGGGAGAGGGTACAGGACGCACGGTGTGATATTACAGCGAGGGGGAGAGGGTACAGGACGCACGGTGTGATATTACAGCGAGTGGGAGAGGGTACAGGACACACGGTGTGATATTACAGCGAGAGGGAGAGGGTACAGGACGCACGGTGCGATATTACAGCGAGAGGGAGAGGGTACAGGACGCACGGTGTGATATTACAGCGAGTGGGAGAGGGTACAGGACACACGGTGTGATATTACAGTGAGAGAGGGGACAGGACGCACGGTGTGATATTACAGCGAGAGAGGGAGAGGGTACAGGACGCACGGTGTGATATTACAGCGAGAGAGGGGACAGGACGCACGGTGTGATATTACAGCGAGAGGGAGAGGGTACAGGACGCACGGTGTGATATTACAGCGAGAGGGAGAGGGTACAGGACGCACGGTGTGATATTACAGCGAGAGAGGGGACAGGACGCACGGTGTGATATTACAGCGAGAGAGGGAGAGGGTACAGGACGCATGGTGTGATATTACAGCGAGAGAGGGAGAGGGTACAGGACGCACGGTGTGATATTACAGCGAGAGGGAGAGGGTACAGGACGCACGGTGTGATATTACAGCGAGAGAGGGAGAGGGTACAGGACGCACGGTGTGATATTACAGCGAGTGGGAGAGGGTACAGGACGCACGGTGTGATATTACAGCGAGAGAGGGAGAGGGTACAGGACGCACGGTGTGATATTACAGCGAGAGAGGGTACAGGACGCACGGTGTGATATTACAGCGAGGGGGAGAGGGTACAGGACGCACGGTGTGATATTACAGCGAGAGAGAGAGGGTACAGGACGCACGGTGTGATATTACAGCGAGAGAGGGAGAGGGTACAGGACGCACGGTGTGATATTACAGCGAGAGAGGGAGAGGGTACAGGACGCACGGTGTGATATTACAGCGAGTGGGAGAGGGTACAGGACACGGTGTGATATTACAGTGAGAGAGGGGACAGGACACACGGTGTGATATTACAGCGAGGGGGAGAGGGTACAGGACGCACGGTGTGATATTACAGCGAGAGGGATAGGGTACAGGACGCACGGTGTGATATTACAGCGAGAGAGGGAGAGGGTACAGGACGCACGGTGTGATATTACAGCGAGAGAGGGTACAGGACGCACGGTGTGATATTACAGCGAGAGGGAGAGGGTACAGGACGCACGGTGTGATATTACAGCGAGAGAGGGTACAGGACGCACGGTGTGATATTACAGCGAGGGGGAGAGGGTACAGGACGCACGGTGTGATATTACAGCGAGAGAGGGTACAGGACGCACAGTGTGATATTACAGCGAGAGGGAGAGGGTACAGGACGCACGGTGTGATATTACAGCGAGAGAGGGTACAGGACGCACGGTGTGATATTACAGCGAGGGGGAGAGGGTACAGGACGCACGGTGTGATATTACAGCGAGAGAGGGTACAGGACGCACGGTGTGATATTACAGCGAGGGGGAGAGGGTACAGGACGCACGGTGTGATATTACAGCGAGAGAGGGTACAGGACGCACAGTGTGATATTACAGCGAGAGGGAGAGGGTACAGGACGCACGGTGTGATATTACAGCGAGAGAGGGTACAGGACGCACGGTGTGATATTACAGCGAGAGGGAGAGGGTACAGGACGCACGGTGTGATATTACAGCGAGGGGGAGAGGGTACAGGACGCACGGTGTGATATTACAGCGAGAGGGAGAGGGTACAGGACGCACGGTGTGATATTACAGCGAGAGGGAGAGGGTACAGGACGCACGGTGTGATATTACAGCGAGAGGGAGAGGGTACAGGACGCACGGTGCGATATTACAGCGAGGGGGAGAGGGTACAGGACGCACGGTGTGATATTACAGCGAGGGGGAGAGGGGACAGGACGCACGGTGTGATATTACAGCGAGAGGGAGAGGGTACAGGACGCACGGTGTGATATTACAGCGAGAGAGGGTACAGGACGCACGGTGTGATATTACAGCGAGAGAGGGTACAGGACGCACAGTGTGATATTACAGCGAGGGGGAGAGGGTACAGGACGCACGGTGTGATATTACAGCGAGGGGGAGAGGGTACAGGACGCACGGTGTGATATTACAGCGAGAGGGAGAGGGTACAGGACGCACGGTGTGATATTACAGCGAGAGAGGGTACAGGACGCACGGTGTGATATTACAGTGAGAGAGGGGACAGGACGCACGGTGTGATATTACAGCGAGAGAGGGTACAGGACGCACGGTGTGATATTACAGCGAGAGGGAGAGGGTACAGGACGCACGGTGCGATATTACAGCGAGAGGGAGAGGGTACAGGACGCACGGTGTGATATTACAGCGAGAGAGGGTACAGGACGCACGGTGTGATATTACAGCGAGAGAGGGTACAGGAAGCACGGTGTGATATTACAGCGAGAGGGAGAGGGTACAGGACGCACGGTGTGATATTACAGCGAGGGGGAGAGGGTACAGGACGCACGGTGTGATATTACAGCGAGAGGGAGAGGGTACAGGACGCACGGTGTGATATTACAGCGAGAGGGAGAGGGTACAGGACGCACGGTGTGATATTACAGCGAGAGAGAGAGGGTACAGGACGCACGGTGTGATATTACAGCGAGAGAGAGAGGGTACAGGACGCACGGTGTGATATTACAGCGAGAGAGAGAGGGTACAGGACGCACGGTGTGATATTACAGCGAGAGGGAGAGGGTACAGGACGCACGGTGTGATATTACAGCGAGAGAGAGAGGGTACAGGACGCACGGTGTGATATTACAGCGAGAGAGGGAGGGTACAGGACGCACGGTGTGATATTACAGCGAGAGAGGGAGAGGGTACAGGACGCACGGTGTGATATTACAGCGAGAGAGGGTACAGGACGCACGGTGTGATATTACAGCGAGAGAGGGTACAGGACGCACGGTGTGATATTACAGCGAGAGGGAGAGGGTACAGGACGCACGGTGTGATATTACAGCGAGGGGGAGAGGGTACAGGACGCACGGTGTGATATTACAGCGAGAGGGAGAGGGTACAGGACGCACGGTGTGATATTACAGCGAGAGAGGGTACAGGACGCACGGTGTGATATTACAGCGAGAGAGGGTACAGGACGCACGGTGTCATATTACAGCGAGAGGGAGAGGGTACAGGACGCACGGTGTGATATTACAGCGAGAGAGGGTACAGGACGCACGGTGTCATATTACAGCGAGAGGGAGAGGGTACAGGACGCACGGTGTGATATTACAGCGAGGGGGGAGAGGGTACAGGACGCACGGTGTGATATTACAGCGAGAGAGGGAGAGGGAACAGGACGCACGGTGTGATATTACAGCGAGAGAGGGTACAGGACGCACGGTGCGATATTACAGCGAGAGAGAGAGGGTACAGGACACACGGTGTGATATTACAGTGAGAGAGGGGACAGGACGCACGGTGTGATATTACAGCGAGAGAGGGAGATGGTACAGGACGCACGGTGTGATATTACAGCGAGAGAGGGAGAGGGTACAGGACGCACGGTGTGATATTACAGCGAGAGGGAGAGGGTACAGGACGCACGGTGTGATATTACAGCGAGAGAGGGAGAGGGTACAGGACGCACGGTGTGATATTACAGCGAGAGAGGGAGAGGGTACAGGACGCACGGTGTGATATTACAGCGAGAGAGGGAGAGGGTACAGGACGCACGGTGCGATATTACAGCGAGAGAGGGAGATGGTACAGGACGCACGGTGCGATATTACAGCGAGAGAGGGAGAGGGTACAGGACGCACGGTGTGATATTACAGCGAGAGAGGGAGAGGGTACAGGACGCACGGTGTGATATTACAGCGAGAGGGAGAGTGTACAGGACGCACGGTGTGATATTACAGCGAGAGGGAGAGGGTACAGGACGCACGGTGTGATATTACAGCGAGGGGGAAAGGGTACAGGACGCACGGTGTGATATTACAGCGAGGGGGAGAGGGTACAGGACGCACGGTGTGATATTACAGCGAGAGAGGGAGAGGGTACAGGACGCACGGTGTGATATTACAGCGAGAGAGGGAGAGGGTACAGGACGCACGGTGTGATATTACAGCGAGAGGGAGAGTGTACAGGACGCACGGTGTGATATTACAGCGAGAGAGGGAGAGGGTACAGGACGCACGGTGTGATATTACAGCGAGAGAGGGTACAGGACGCACGGTGTGATATTACAGCGAGAGAGGGTACAGGACGCACGGTGTGATATTACAGCGAGAGGGAGAGGGTACAGGACGCACGGTGTGATATTACAGCGAGAGAGGGTACAGGACGCACGGTGTGATATTACAGTGAGAGAGGGGACAGGACGCACGGTGTGATATTACAGCGAGTGGGAGAGGGTACAGGACACACGGTGTGATATTACAGTGAGTGGGAGAGGGTACAGGACACACGGTGTGATATTACAGTGAGAGAGGGGACAGGACGCACGGTGTGATATTACAGCGAGTGGGAGAGGGTACAGGACACACGGTGTGATATTACAGTGAGAGAGGGGACAGGACGCACGGTGTGATATTACAGCAAGAGAGGGAGAGGGTACAGGACGCACGGTGTGATATTACAGCGAGAGAGGGTACAGGACGCACGGTGTGATATTACAGCGAGGGGGAGAGGGTACAGGACGCACGATGTGATATTACAGCGAGGGGGAGAGGGTACAGGACGCACGGTGCGATATTACAGCGAGAGGGAGAGGGTACAGGACGCACGGTGCGATATTACAGCGAGAGAGGGTACAGGACGCACGGTGTGATATTACAGCGAGGGGGAGAGGGTACAGGACGCACGGTGTGATATTACAGCGAGGGGGAGAGGGTACAGGACGCACGGTGTGATATTACAGCGAGAGGGAGAGGGTACAGGACGCACGGTGTGATATTACAGCGAGAGAGGGTACAGGACGCACGGTGTGATATTACAGCGAGAGAGGGTACAGGACGCACGGTGTGATATTACAGCGAGGGGGAGAGGGTACAGGACGCACGGTGTGATATTACAGCGAGAGGGAGAGGGTACAGGACGCACGGTGTCATATTACAGCGAGAGGGAGAGGGTACAGGACGCACGGTGTGATATTACAGCGAGGGGGAGAGGGTACAGGACGCACGGTGTGATATTACAGCGAGAGGGAGAGGGTACAGGACGCACGGTGTGATATTACAGCGAGGGGGAGAGGGTACAGGACGCACGGTGTGATATTACAGCGAGAGAGGGTACAGGACGCACGGTGTGATATTACAGCGAGGGGGAGAGGGTACAGGACGCACGGTGTGATATTACAGCGAGAGGGAGAGGGTACAGGACGCACGGTGTGATATTACAGCGAGAGGGAGAGGGTACAGGACGCACGGTGTGATATTACAGCGAGGGGGAGAGGGTACAGGACGCACGGTGTGATATTACAGCGAGTGGGAGAGGGTACAGGACACACGGTGTGATATTACAGCGAGAGGGAGAGGGTACAGGACGCACGGTGCGATATTACAGCGAGAGGGAGAGGGTACAGGACGCACGGTGTGATATTACAGCGAGTGGGAGAGGGTACAGGACACACGGTGTGATATTACAGTGAGAGAGGGGACAGGACGCACGGTGTGATATTACAGCGAGAGAGGGAGAGGGTACAGGACGCACGGTGTGATATTACAGCGAGAGAGGGGACAGGACGCACGGTGTGATATTACAGCGAGAGGGAGAGGGTACAGGACGCACGGTGTGATATTACAGCGAGAGGGAGAGGGTACAGGACGCACGGTGTGATATTACAGCGAGAGAGGGGACAGGACGCACGGTGTGATATTCCAGCGAGAGGGAGAGGGTACAGGACGCACGGTGTGATATTACAGCGAGAGAGGGTACAGGACGCACGGTGTGATATTACAGCGAGAGAGGGGACAGGACGCACGGTGTGATATTACAGCGAGAGGGAGAGGGTACAGGACGCACGGTGTGATATTACAGCGAGAGAGGGTACAGGACGCACGGTGTGATATTACAGCGAGGGGGAGAGGGTACAGGACGCACGGTGTGATATTACAGCGAGAGGGAGAGGGTACAGGACGCACGGTGTGATATTACAGCGAGAGAGGGTACAGGACGCACGGTGTGATATTACAGCGAGAGGGAGAGGGTACAGGAGGCACGGTGCGATATTACAGCGAGAGGGAGAGGGAAAAGGACGCACGGTGTGATATTACAGCGAGGGGGAGAGGGTACAGGACGCACGGTGTGATATTACAGCGAGGGGGAGAGGGTACAGGACGCACGGTGTCATATTACAGCGAGAGGGAGAGGGTACAGGACGCACGGTGTGATATTACAGCGAGGGGGAGAGGGTACAGGACGCACGGTGTGATATTACAGCGAGAGGGAGAGGGTACAGGACGCACGGTGTGATATTACAGCGAGAGAGGGAGAGGGTACAGGACGCACGGTGTGATATTACAGCGAGAGGGATAGGGTACAGGACGCACGGTGTGATATTACAGCGAGTGGGAGAGGGTACAGGACGCACGGTGTGATATTACAGCGAGAGGGAGAGGGTACAGGACGCACGGTGTGATATTACAGCGAGAGGGAGAGGGTACAGGACGCACGGTGTGATATTACAGCGAGAGAGGGAGAGGGTACAGGACGCACGGTGTGATATTACAGCGAGAGAGGGTACAGGACGCACGGTGTGATATTACAGCGAGAGGGAGAGGGTACAGGACGCACGGTGTGATATTACAGCGAGGGGGAGAGGGTACAGGACGCACGGTGTGATATTACAGCGAGAGAGAGAGAGGGTACAGGACGCACGGTGTGATATTACAGCGAGAGAGGGAGAGGGTACAGGACGCACGGTGTGATATTACAGCGAGAGAGGGTACAGGACGCACGGTGTGATATTACAGCGAGAGGGAGAGGGTACAGGACGCACGGTGTGATATTACAGCGAGGGGGAGAGGGTACAGGACGCACGGTGTGATATTACAGCGAGGGGGAGAGGGTACAGGACGCACGGTGTGATATTACAGCGAGAGAGGGTACAGGACGCACGGTGTGATATTACAGCGAGAGGGAGAGGGTGCAGGACGCATGGTGTGATATTACAGCGAGAGAGGGTACAGGACGCACGGTGTGATATTACAGCGAGAGGGAGAGGGTACAGGACGCACGGTGTGATATTACAGCGAGAGGGAGAGGGTACAGGACGCACGGTGTGATATTACAGCGAGAGGGAGAGGGTACAGGACGCACGGTGTGATATTACAGCGAGAGGGAGAGGGTACAGGACGCACGGTGTGATATTACAGCGAGGGGGAGAGGGGACAGGACGCACGGTGTGATATTACAGCGAGAGAGGGTACAGGACGCACGGTGCGATATTACAGCGAGGGGGAGAGGGTACAGGACGCACGGTGTGATATTACAGCGAGGGGGAGAGGGGACAGGACGCACGGTGTGATATTACAGCGAGAGGGAGAGGGTACAGGACGCACGGTGTGATATTACAGCGAGAGAGGGTACAGGACGCACGGTGTGATATTACAGCGAGAGAGGGTACAGGACGCACGGTGTGATATTACAGCGAGAGAGGGTACAGGACGCACAGTGTGATATTACAGCGAGGGGGAGAGGGTACAGGACGCACGGTGTGATATTACAGCGAGGGGGAGAGGGTACAGGACGCACGGTGTGATATTACAGCGAGAGAGAGAGGGTACAGGACGCACGGTGTGATATTACAGCGAGAGGGAGAGGGTACAGGACGCACGGTGTGATATTACAGCGAGAGAGGGTACAGGACGCACGGTGTGATATTACAGCGAGAGGGAGAGGGTACAGGACGCACGGTGTGATATTACAGTGAGAGAGGGGACAGGACGCACGGTGTGATATTACAGCGAGAGGGAGAGGGTACAGGACGCACGGTGTGATATTACAGCGAGAGGGAGAGGGTACAGGACGCACGGTGTGATATTACAGCGAGAGGGAGAGGGTACAGGACGCACGGTGTGATATTACAGTGAGAGAGGGGACAGGACGCACGGTGTGATATTACAGCGAGAGGGAGAGGGTACAGGACGCACGGTGTGATATTACAGCGAGAGGGAGAGGGTACAGGACGCACGGTGTGATATTACAGCGAGAGGGAGAGGGTACAGGACGCACGGTGTGATATTACAGCGAGAGAGGGTACAGGACGCACGGTGTGATATTACAGCGAGAGGGGGTACAGGACGCACGGTGTGATATTACAGCGAGAGAGGGTACAGGACGCACGGTGTGATATTACAGCGAGAAAGGGTACAGGACGCACGGTGTGATATTACAGCGAGAGAGGGTACAGGACGCAAGGTGTGATATTACAGCGAGAGGGAGAGGGTACAGGACGCACGGTGTGATATTACAGCGAGGGGGAGAGGGTACAGGACGCACGGTGTGATATTACAGCGAGGGGGAGAGGGTACAGGACGCACGGTGTGATATTACAGCGAGAGAGAGAGGGTACAGGACGCACGGTGTGATATTACAGCGAGAGGGAGAGGGTACAGGACGCACGGTGCGATATTACAGCGAGGGGGAGAGGGTACAGGACGCACGGTGTGATATTACAGCGAGGGGGAGAGGGTACAGGACGCACGGTGTGATATTACAGCGAGAGAGAGAGGGTACAGGACGCACGGTGTGATATTACAGCGAGAGGGAGAGGGTACAGGACGCACGGTGCGATATTACAGCGAGAGGGAGAGGGAAAAGGACGCACGGTGCGATATTACAGCGAGGGGGAGAGGGTACAGGACGCACGGTGTGATATTACAGCGAGAGGGAGAGGGTACAGGACGCACGGTGTGATATTACAGCGAGGGGGAGAGGGTACAGGACGCACGTTGTGATATTACAGCGAGAGGGAGAGGGTACAGGACGCACGGTGTGATATTACAGCGAGGGGGAGAGGGTACAGGACGCACGGTGTGATATTACAGCGAGAGGGAGAGGGAGAGGGTACAGGACGCACGGTGTGATATTACAGCGAGGGGGAGAGGGTACAGGACGCACGGTGTGATATTACAGCGAGAGGGAGAGGGTACAGGACGCACGGTGTGATATTACAGCGAGGGGGGAGAGGGTACAGGACGCACGGTGTGATATTACAGCGAGGGGGGAGAGGGTACAGGACGCACGGTGTGATATTACAGCGAGAGGGAGAGGGTACAGGACGCACGGTGTGATATTACAGCGAGAGAGGGTACAGGACGCACGGTGTGATATTACAGCGAGAGAGGGCACAGGACGCACGGTGTGATATTACAGCGAGAGGGAGAGGGTACAGGACGCACGGTGTGATATTACAGCGAGAGGGAGAGGGTACAGGACGCACGGTGTGATATTACAGCGAGAGGGAGAGGGTACAGGACACACGGTGTGATATTACAGCGAGAGAGGGCACAGGACGCACGGTGTGATATTACAGCGAGAGGGAGAGGGTACAGGACGCACGGTGTGATATTACAGCGAGAGGGAGAGGGTACAGGACGCACGGTGTGATATTACAGCGAGAGGGAGAGGGTACAGGACGCACGGTGTGATATTCCAGCGAGAGAGGGTACAGGACGCACGGTGTGATATTACAGCGAGAGAGGGTACAGGACGCACGGTGTGATATTACAGCGAGAGAGGGCACAGGACGCACGGTGTGATATTACAGCGAGAGAGGGTACAGGACGCACGGTGTGATATTACAGCGAGAGGGGGTACAGGACGCACGGTGTGATATTACAGCGAGAGAGGGTACAGGACGCACGGTGTGATATTACAGCGAGAGAGGGTACAGGACGCACGGTGTGATATTACAGCGAGAGGGAGAGGGTACAGGACGCACGGTGCGATATTACAGCGAGAGGGAGAGGGAAAAGGACGCACGGTGTGATATTACAGCGAGAGAGGGTACAGGACGCACGGTGTGATATTACAGCGAGAGGGAGAGGGTACAGGACGCACGGTGTGATATTACAGCGAGAGGGAGAGGGTACAGGACGCACGGTCTGATATTACAGCGAGGGGGAGAGGGTACAGGACGCACGGTGTGATATTACAGCGAGAGGGAGAGGGTACAGGACGCACGGTGTCATATTACAGCGAGAGGGAGAGGGTACAGGACGCACGGTGTGATATTACAGCGAGGGGGAGAGGGTACAGGACGCACGGTGTGATATTACAGCGAGAGGGAGAGGGTACAGGACGCACGGTGTGATATTACAGCGAGGGGGAGAGGGTACAGGACGCACGGTGTGATATTACAGCGAGAGAGGGTACAGGACGCACGGTGTGATATTACAGCGAGGGGGAGAGGGTACAGGACGCACGGTGTGATATTACAGCGAGAGGGAGAGGGTACAGGACGCACGGTGTGATATTACAGCGAGAGGGAGAGGGTACAGGACGCACGGTGTGATATTACAGCGAGGGGGAGAGGGTACAGGACGCACGGTGTGATATTACAGCGAGTGGGAGAGGGTACAGGACACACGGTGTGATATTACAGCGAGAGGGAGAGGGTACAGGACGCACGGTGCGATATTACAGCGAGAGGGAGAGGGTACAGGACGCACGGTGTGATATTACAGCGAGTGGGAGAGGGTACAGGACACACGGTGTGATATTACAGTGAGAGAGGGGACAGGACGCACGGTGTGATATTACAGCGAGAGAGGGAGAGGGTACAGGACGCACGGTGTGATATTACAGCGAGAGAGGGGACAGGACGCACGGTGTGATATTACAGCGAGAGGGAGAGGGTACAGGACGCACGGTGTGATATTACAGCGAGAGGGAGAGGGTACAGGACGCACGGTGTGATATTACAGCGAGAGAGGGGACAGGACGCACGGTGTGATATTCCAGCGAGAGGGAGAGGGTACAGGACGCACGGTGTGATATTACAGCGAGAGAGGGTACAGGACGCACGGTGTGATATTACAGCGAGAGAGGGGACAGGACGCACGGTGTGATATTACAGCGAGAGGGAGAGGGTACAGGACGCACGGTGTGATATTACAGCGAGAGAGGGTACAGGACGCACGGTGTGATATTACAGCGAGGGGGAGAGGGTACAGGACGCACGGTGTGATATTACAGCGAGAGGGAGAGGGTACAGGACGCACGGTGTGATATTACAGCGAGAGAGGGTACAGGACGCACGGTGTGATATTACAGCGAGAGGGAGAGGGTACAGGACGCACGGTGCGATATTACAGCGAGAGGGAGAGGGAAAAGGACGCACGGTGTGATATTACAGCGAGGGGGAGAGGGTACAGGACGCACGGTGTGATATTACAGCGAGGGGGAGAGGGTACAGGACGCACGGTGTCATATTACAGCGAGAGGGAGAGGGTACAGGACGCACGGTGTGATATTACAGCGAGGGGGAGAGGGTACAGGACGCACGGTGTGATATTACAGCGAGAGGGAGAGGGTACAGGACGCACGGTGTGATATTACAGCGAGGGGGAGAGGGTACAGGACGCACGGTGTGATATTACAGCGAGAGAGGGTACAGGACGCACGGTGTGATATTACAGCGAGGGGGAGAGGGTACAGGACGCACGGTGTGATATTACAGCGAGAGGGAGAGGGTACAGGACGCACGGTGTGATATTACAGCGAGAGGGAGAGGGTACAGGACGCACGGTGTGATATTACAGCGAGGGGGAGAGGGTACAGGACGCACGGTGTGATATTACAGCGAGTGGGAGAGGGTACAGGACACACGGTGTGATATTACAGCGAGAGGGAGAGGGTACAGGACGCACGGTGCGATATTACAGCGAGAGGGAGAGGGTACAGGACGCACGGTGTGATATTACAGCGAGTGGGAGAGGGTACAGGACACACGGTGTGATATTACAGTGAGAGAGGGGACAGGACGCACGGTGTGATATTACAGCGAGAGAGGGAGAGGGTACAGGACGCACGGTGTGATATTACAGCGAGAGAGGGGACAGGACGCACGGTGTGATATTACAGCGAGAGGGAGAGGGTACAGGACGCACGGTGTGATATTACAGCGAGAGGGAGAGGGTACAGGACGCACGGTGTGATATTACAGCGAGAGAGGGGACAGGACGCACGGTGTGATATTACAGCGAGAGAGGGAGAGGGTACAGGACGCATGGTGTGATATTACAGCGAGAGAGGGAGAGGGTACAGGACGCACGGTGTGATATTACAGCGAGAGGGAGAGGGTACAGGACGCACGGTGTGATATTACAGCGAGAGAGGGAGAGGGTACAGGACGCACGGTGTGATATTACAGCGAGTGGGAGAGGGTACAGGACGCACGGTGTGATATTACAGCGAGAGAGGGAGAGGGTACAGGACGCACGGTGTGATATTACAGCGAGAGAGGGTACAGGACGCACGGTGTGATATTACAGCGAGGGGGAGAGGGTACAGGACGCACGGTGTGATATTACAGCGAGAGAGAGAGGGTACAGGACGCACGGTGTGATATTACAGCGAGAGAGGGAGAGGGTACAGGACGCACGGTGTGATATTACAGCGAGAGAGGGAGAGGGTACAGGACGCACGGTGTGATATTACAGCGAGTGGGAGAGGGTACAGGACACGGTGTGATATTACAGTGAGAGAGGGGACAGGACACACGGTGTGATATTACAGCGAGGGGGAGAGGGTACAGGACGCACGGTGTGATATTACAGCGAGAGGGATAGGGTACAGGACGCACGGTGTGATATTACAGCGAGAGAGGGAGAGGGTACAGGACGCACGGTGTGATATTACAGCGAGAGAGGGTACAGGACGCACGGTGTGATATTACAGCGAGAGGGAGAGGGTACAGGACGCACGGTGTGATATTACAGCGAGAGAGGGTACAGGACGCACGGTGTGATATTACAGCGAGGGGGAGAGGGTACAGGACGCACGGTGTGATATTACAGCGAGAGAGGGTACAGGACGCACAGTGTGATATTACAGCGAGAGGGAGAGGGTACAGGACGCACGGTGTGATATTACAGCGAGAGAGGGTACAGGACGCACGGTGTGATATTACAGCGAGGGGGAGAGGGTACAGGACGCACGGTGTGATATTACAGCGAGAGAGGGTACAGGACGCACGGTGTGATATTACAGCGAGGGGGAGAGGGTACAGGACGCACGGTGTGATATTACAGCGAGAGAGGGTACAGGACGCACAGTGTGATATTACAGCGAGAGGGAGAGGGTACAGGACGCACGGTGTGATATTACAGCGAGAGAGGGTACAGGACGCACGGTGTGATATTACAGCGAGAGGGAGAGGGTACAGGACGCACGGTGTGATATTACAGCGAGGGGGAGAGGGTACAGGACGCACGGTGTGATATTACAGCGAGAGGGAGAGGGTACAGGACGCACGGTGTGATATTACAGCGAGAGGGAGAGGGTACAGGACGCACGGTGTGATATTACAGCGAGAGGGAGAGGGTACAGGACGCACGGTGCGATATTACAGCGAGGGGGAGAGGGTACAGGACGCACGGTGTGATATTACAGCGAGGGGGAGAGGGGACAGGACGCACGGTGTGATATTACAGCGAGAGGGAGAGGGTACAGGACGCACGGTGTGATATTACAGCGAGAGAGGGTACAGGACGCACGGTGTGATATTACAGCGAGAGAGGGTACAGGACGCACAGTGTGATATTACAGCGAGGGGGAGAGGGTACAGGACGCACGGTGTGATATTACAGCGAGGGGGAGAGGGTACAGGACGCACGGTGTGATATTACAGCGAGAGGGAGAGGGTACAGGACGCACGGTGTGATATTACAGCGAGAGAGGGTACAGGACGCACGGTGTGATATTACAGTGAGAGAGGGGACAGGACGCACGGTGTGATATTACAGCGAGAGAGGGTACAGGACGCACGGTGTGATATTACAGCGAGAGGGAGAGGGTACAGGACGCACGGTGCGATATTACAGCGAGAGGGAGAGGGTACAGGACGCACGGTGTGATATTACAGCGAGAGAGGGTACAGGACGCACGGTGTGATATTACAGCGAGAGAGGGTACAGGAAGCACGGTGTGATATTACAGCGAGAGGGAGAGGGTACAGGACGCACGGTGTGATATTACAGCGAGGGGGAGAGGGTACAGGACGCACGGTGTGATATTACAGCGAGAGGGAGAGGGTACAGGACGCACGGTGTGATATTACAGCGAGAGGGAGAGGGTACAGGACGCACGGTGTGATATTACAGCGAGAGAGAGAGGGTACAGGACGCACGGTGTGATATTACAGCGAGAGAGAGAGGGTACAGGACGCACGGTGTGATATTACAGCGAGAGAGAGAGGGTACAGGACGCACGGTGTGATATTACAGCGAGAGGGAGAGGGTACAGGACGCACGGTGTGATATTACAGCGAGAGAGAGAGGGTACAGGACGCACGGTGTGATATTACAGCGAGAGAGGGAGAGGGTACAGGACGCACGGTGTGATATTACAGCGAGAGAGGGTACAGGACGCACGGTGTGATATTACAGCGAGAGAGGGTACAGGACGCACGGTGTGATATTACAGCGAGAGGGAGAGGGTACAGGACGCACGGTGTGATATTACAGCGAGGGGGAGAGGGTACAGGACGCACGGTGTGATATTACAGCGAGAGGGAGAGGGTACAGGACGCACGGTGTGATATTACAGCGAGAGAGGGTACAGGACGCACGGTGTGATATTACAGCGAGAGAGGGTACAGGACGCACGGTGTCATATTACAGCGAGAGGGAGAGGGTACAGGACGCACGGTGTGATATTACAGCGAGAGAGGGTACAGGACGCACGGTGTCATATTACAGCGAGAGGGAGAGGGTACAGGACGCACGGTGTGATATTACAGCGAGGGGGAGAGGGTACAGGACGCACGGTGTGATATTACAGCGAGAGAGGGAGAGGGAACAGGACGCACGGTGTGATATTACAGCGAGAGAGGGTACAGGACGCACGGTGTGATATTACAGCGAGAGAGGGTACAGGACGCACGGTGCGATATTACAGCGAGAGAGAGAGGGTACAGGACACACGGTGTGATATTACAGTGAGAGAGGGGACAGGACGCACGGTGTGATATTACAGCGAGAGAGGGAGATGGTACAGGACGCACGGTGTGATATTACAGCGAGAGAGGGAGAGGGTACAGGACGCACGGTGTGATATTACAGCGAGAGGGAGAGGGTACAGGACGCACGGTGTGATATTACAGCGAGAGAGGGAGAGGGTACAGGACGCACGGTGTGATATTACAGCGAGAGAGGGAGAGGGTACAGGACGCACGGTGTGATATTACAGCGAGAGAGGGAGAGGGTACAGGACGCACGGTGCGATATTACAGCGAGAGAGGGAGATGGTACAGGACGCACGGTGTGATATTACAGCGAGAGAGGGAGAGGGTACAGGACGCACGGTGTGATATTACAGCGAGAGGGAGAGGGTACAGGACGCACGGTGTGATATTACAGCGAGAGAGGGAGAGGGTACAGGACGCACGGTGTGATATTACAGCGAGAGGGAGAGTGTACAGGACGCACGGTGTGATATTACAGCGAGAGGGAGAGGGTACAGGACGCACGGTGTGATATTACAGCGAGGGGGAAAGGGTACAGGACGCACGGTGTGATATTACAGCGAGGGGGAGAGGGTACAGGACGCACGGTGTGATATTACAGCGAGAGAGGGAGAGGGTACAGGACGCACGGTGTGATATTACAGCGAGAGAGGGAGAGGGTACAGGACGCACGGTGTGATATTACAGCGAGAGGGAGAGTGTACAGGACGCACGGTGTGATATTACAGCGAGAGAGGGAGAGGGTACAGGACGCACGGTGTGATATTACAGCGAGAGAGGGTACAGGACGCACGGTGTGATATTACAGCGAGAGAGGGTACAGGACGCACGGTGTGATATTACAGCGAGAGGGAGAGGGTACAGGACGCACGGTGTGATATTACAGCGAGAGAGGGTACAGGACGCACGGTGTGATATTACAGTGAGAGAGGGGACAGGACGCACGGTGTGATATTACAGCGAGTGGGAGAGGGTACAGGACACACGGTGTGATATTACAGTGAGAGAGGGGACAGGACGCACGGTGTGATATTACAGCAAGAGAGGGAGAGGGTACAGGACGCACGGTGTGATATTACAGCGAGAGAGGGTACAGGACGCACGGTGTGATATTACAGCGAGGGGGAGAGGGTACAGGACGCACGGTGTGATATTACAGCGAGGGGGAGAGGGTACAGGACGCACGGTGCGATATTACAGCGAGAGGGAGAGG
This sequence comes from Squalus acanthias, assembly GCA_030390025.1. Taxonomy (NCBI): domain Eukaryota; kingdom Metazoa; phylum Chordata; class Chondrichthyes; order Squaliformes; family Squalidae; genus Squalus; species Squalus acanthias. The sequence continues at coordinate 101,626 of JASTWF010001201.1, forward strand.
GTACAGGACGCACGGTGCGATATTACAGCGAGAGAGGGTACAGGACGCACGGTGTGATATTACAGCGAGGGGGAGAGGGTACAGGACGCACGGTGTGATATTACAGCGAGGGGGAGAGGGTACAGGACGCACGGTGTGATATTACAGCGAGAGGGAGAGGGTACAGGACGCACGGTGTGATATTACAGCGAGAGAGGGTACAGGACGCACGGTGTGATATTACAGCGAGAGAGGGTACAGGACGCACGGTGTGATATTACAGCGAGGGGGAGAGGGTACAGGACGCACGGTGTGATATTACAGCGAGAGGGAGAGGGTACAGGACGCACGGTGTGATATTACAGCGAGGGGGAGAGGGTACAGGACGCACGGTGCGATATTACAGCGAGAGGGAGAGGGTACAGGACGCACGGTGTGATATTACAGCGAGAGAGGGTACAGGACGCACGGTGTGATATTACAGCGAGAGAGGGTACAGGACGCACGGTGTGATATTACAGCGAGGGGGAGAGGGTACAGGACGCACGGTGCGATATTACAGCGAGAGGGAGAGGGTACAGGACGCACGGTGTGATATTACAGCGAGAGAGGGTACAGGACGCACGGTGTGATATTACAGCGAGAGAGGGTACAGGACGCACGGTGTGATATTACAGCGAGGGGGAGAGGGTACAGGACGCACGGTGTGATATTACAGCGAGAGGGAGAGGGTACAGGACGCACGGTGTGATATTACAGCGAGGGGGAGAGGGTACAGGACGCACGGTGCGATATTACAGCGAGAGGGAGAGGGTACAGGACGCACGGTGTGATATTACAGCGAGAGGGAGAGGGTACAGGACGCACGGTGTGATATTACAGCGAGAGAGGGTACAGGACGCACGGTGTGATATTACAGCGAGGGGGAGAGGGTACAGGACGCACGGTGTGATATTACAGCGAGAGGGAGAGGGTACAGGACGCACGGTGTGATATTACAGCGAGGGGGAGAGGGTACAGGACGCACGGTGTGATATTACAGCGAGAGGGAGAGGGTACAGGACGCACGGTGCGATATTACAGCGAGAGAGGGTACAGGACGCACGGTGTGATATTACAGCGAGAGAGGGTACAGGACGCACGGTGTGATATTACAGCGAGAGAGGGTACAGGACGCACGGTGTGATATTACAGCGAGAGGGAGAGGGTACAGGACGCATGGTGTGATATTACAGCGAGAGAGGGTACAGGACGCACGGTGTGATATTACAGCGAGAGGGAGAGGGTACAGGACGCACGGTGTGATATTACAGCGAGAGGGAGAGGGTACAGGACGCACGGTGTGATATTACAGCGAGAGGGAGAGGGTACAGGACGCACGGTGTGATATTACAGCGAGAGGGAGAGGGTACAGGACGCACGGTGCGATATTACAGCGAGGGGGAGAGGGTACAGGACGCACGGTGTGATATTACAGCGAGGGGGAGAGGGGACAGGACGCACGGTGTGATATTACAGCGAGAGGGAGAGGGTACAGGACGCACGGTGTGATATTACAGCGAGAGAGGGTACAGGACGCACGGTGTGATATTACAGCGAGAGAGGGTACAGGATGCACAGTGTGATATTACAGCGAGGGGGAGAGGGTACAGGACGCACGGTGTGATATTACAGCGAGGGGGAGAGGGTACAGGACGCACGGTGTGATATTACAGCGAGAGAGGGTACAGGACGCACGGTGTGATATTACAGCGAGAGGGAGAGGGTACAGGACGCACGGTGTGATATTACAGCGAGGGGGAGAGGGTACAGGACGCACGGTGCGATATTACAGCGAGAGGGAGAGGGTACAGGATCACGGTGCGATATTACAGCGAGAGAGGGTACAGGACGCACGGTGTGATATTACAGCGAGAGAGGGTACAGGACGCACGGTGCGATATTACAGCGAGACAGGGTACAGGACGCACGGTGTGATATTACAGCGAGAGGGAGAGGGTACAGGACGCACGGTGCGATATTACAGCGAGAGAGGGTACAGGACGCACGGTGCGATATTACAGCGAGAGGGAGAGGGTACAGGACGCACGGTGTGATATTACAGCGAGAGGGAGAGGGTACAGGACGCACGGTGTGATATTACAGCGAGAGGGAGAGGGTACAGGACGCACGGTGTGATATTACAGCGAGAGGGAGAGGGTACAGGACGCACGGTGTGATATTACAGCGAGAGGGAGAGGGTACAGGACGCACGGTGTGATATTACAGCGAGGGGGAGAGGGTACAGGACGCACGGTGTGATATTACAGCGAGAGGGAGAGGGTACAGGACGCACGGTGTGATATTACAGCGAGAGAGGGTGCAGGACGCACGGTGCGATATTACAGCGAGAGGGAGAGGGTACAGGACGCACGGTGTGATATTACAGCGAGAGAGGGTACAGGACGCACGGTGCGATATTACAGCGAGAGAGGGTACAGGACGCACGGTGTGATATTACAGCGAGAGAGGGTACAGGACGCACGGTGTGATATTACAGCGAGGGGGAGAGGGTACAGACGCACGGTGTGATATTACAGCGAGTGGGAGAGGGTACAGGACGCACGGTGTGATATTACAGCGAGGGGGAGAGGGTACAGGACGCACGGTGTGATATTACAGCGAGAGAGGGTACAGGACGCACGGTGTGATATTACAGCGAGGGGGAGAGGGTACAGGACGCACGGTGTGATATTACAGCGAGTGGGAGAGGGTACAGGACGCACGGTGTGATATTACAGCGAGGGGGAGAGGGTACAGGACGCACGGTGTGATATTACAGCGAGAGAGGGTACAGGACGCACGGTGCGATATTACAGCGAGAGAGGGTACAGGATCACGGTGCGATATTACAGCGAGAGGGAGAGGGTACAGGACGCACGGTGCGATATTACAGCGAGAGGGAGAGGGTACAGGACGCACGGTGCGATATTACAGCGAGAGGGAGAGGGTACAGGACGCACGGTGTGATATTACAGCGAGGGGGGTACAGAACGCACGGTGTGATATTACAGCGAGAGGGAGAGGGTACAGGACGCACGGTGTGATATTACAGCGAGAGGGAGAGGGTACAGGACGCACGGTGTGATATTACAGCGAGGGGGAGAGGGTACAGGACGCACGGTGTGATATTACAGCGAGTGGGAGAGGGTACAGGACGCACGGTGTGATATTACAGCGAGGGGGAGAGGGTACAGGACGCACGGTGTGATATTACAGCGAGGGGGAGAGGGTACAGGACGCACGGTGTGATATTACAGCGAGAGGGAGAGGGTACAGGACGCACGGTGTGATATTACAGCGAGAGGGAGAGGGTACAGGACGCACGGTGCGATATTACAGCGAGAGAGGGTACAGGACGCACGGTGCGATATTACAGCGAGAGAGGGAGAGGGTACAGGACGCACGGTGTGATATTACAGCGAGGGGGGTACAGAACGCACAGTGTGATATTACAGCGAGAGGGAGAGGGTACAGGACGCACGGTGTGATATTACAGCGAGAGGGAGAGGGTACAGGACGCACGGTGTGATATTACAGCGAGGGGGAGAGGGTACAGGACGCACGGTGTGATATTACAGCGAGAGAGGGTACAGGACGCACGGTGTGATATTACAGCGAGGGGGAGAGGGTACAGGACGCACGGTGTGATATTACAGCGAGTGGGAGAGGGTACAGGACGCACGGTGTGATATTACAGCGAGGGGGAGAGGGTACAGGACGCACGGTGTGATATTACAGCGAGAGAGGGTACAGGACGCACGGTGCGATATTACAGCGAGAGAGGGTACAGGATCACGGTGCGATATTACAGCGAGAGGGAGAGGGTACAGGACGCACGGTGCGATATTACAGCGAGAGGGAGAGGGTACAGGACGCACGGTGCGATATTACAGCGAGAGGGAGAGGGTACAGGACGCACGGTGTGATATTACAGCGAGGGGGGGTACAGAACGCACGGTGTGATATTACAGCGAGAGGGAGAGGGTACAGGACGCACGGTGTGATATTACAGCGAGAGGGAGAGGGTACAGGACGCACGGTGTGATATTACAGCGAGGGGGAGAGGGTACAGGACGCACGGTGTGATATTACAGCGAGTGGGAGAGGGTACAGGACGCACGGTGTGATATTACAGCGAGGGGGAGAGG
>JASTWF010001202.1:0-105779 GCA_030390025.1 Squalus acanthias
AGTGCAGACAGTCAGTGCCCACAGTCAGTGCAGACAGTCAGTGCAGACAGTCAGTGCCCACAGTCAGTGCAGACAGTCAGTGCCCACAGTCAGTGCAGACAGTCAGTGTCCACAGTCAGTGCCCACAGTCAGTGCAGACAGTCAGTGCCCACAGTCAGTGCCCACAGTCAGTGCCCACAGTCAGTGCAGACAGTCAGTGCAGACAGTCAGTGCAGACAGTCAGTGCCCACAGTCAGTGCAGACAGTCAGTGCCCACAGTCAGTGCAGACAGTCAGTGCAGACAGTCAGTGCCCACAGTCAGTGCCCACAGTCAGTGCCCACAGTCAGTGCAGACAGTCAGTGCCCACAGTCAGAGCAGACAGTCAGTGCCCACAGTCAGTGCAGACAGTCAGTGCAGACAGTCAGTGCCCACATTCAGTGCCCACAGTCAGTGCCCACAGTCAGTGCCCACAGTCAGTGCAGACAGTCAGTGCCCACAGTCAGTGCAGACAGTCAGTGCCCACAGTCAGTGCAGACAGTCAGTGCAGACAGTCAGTGCCCACAGTCAATGCCCACAGTCAGTGCAGACAGTCAGTGCCCACAGTCAGTGCCCACAGTCAGTGCAGACAGTCAGTGCCCACAGTCAGTGCCCACAGTCAGTGCCCACAGTCAGTGCCCACAGTCAGTGCAGACAGTCAGTGCCCACAGTCAGTGCCCACAGTCAGTGCCCACAGTCAGTGCAGACAGTCAGTGCAGACAGTCAGTGCCCACAGTCAGTGCCCACAGTCAGTGCCCACAGTCAGTGCAGACAGTCAGTGCCCACAGTCAGTGCCCACAGTCAGTGCCCACAGTCAGTGCAGACAGTCAGTGCAGACAGTCAGTGCCCACAGTCAGTGCCCACAGTCAGTGCAGACAGTCAGTGCCCACAGTCAGTGCCCACAGTCAGTGCCCACAGTCAGTGCCCACAGTCAGTGCCCACAGTCAGTGCAGACAGTCAGTGCCCACAGTCAGTGCCCACAGTCAGTGCCCACAGTCAGTGCCCACAGTCAGTGCAGACAGTCAGTGCCCACAGTCAGTGCCCACAGTCAGTGCCCACAGTCAGTGCCCACAGTCAGTGCAGACAGTCAGTGCCCACAGTCAGTGCCCACAGTCAGTGCCCACAGTCAGTGCAGACAGTCAGTGCCCACAGTCAGTGCCCACAGTCAGTGCCCACAGTCAGTGCCCACAGTCAGTGCAGACAGTCAGTGCCCACAGTCAGTGCCCACAGTCAGTGCCCACAGTCAGTGCAGACAGTCAGTGCAGACAGTCAGTGCAGACAGTCAGTGCCCACAGTCAGTGACCACAGTCAGTGCAGACAGTCAGTGCAGACAGTCAGTGCCCACAGTCAGTGCCCACAGTCAGTGCCCACAGTCAGTGCCCACAGTCAGTGCCCACAGTCAGTGCCCACAGTCAGTGCAGACAGTCAGTGCCCACAGTCAGTGCCCACAGTCTGTGCAGACAGTCAGTGCCCACAGTCAGTGCCCACAGTCAGTGCCCACAGTCAGTGCAGACAGTCAGTGCCCACAGTCAGTGCAGACAGTCAGTGCCCACAGTCAGTGCCCACAGTCAGTGCAGACAGTCAGTGCCCACAGTCAGTGCAGACAGTCAGTGCCCACAGTCAGTGCCCACAGTCAGTGCCCACAGTCAGTGCCCACAGTCAGTGCAGACAGTCAGTGCCCACAGTCAGTGCCCACAGTCAGTGCCCACAGTCAGTGCCCACAGTCAGTGCAGACAGTCAGTGCCCACAGTCAGTGCCCACAGTCAGTGCCCACAGTCAGTGCCCACAGTCAGTGCCCACAGTCAGTGCCCACAGTCAGTGCAGACAGTCAGTGCCCACAGTCAGTGCAGACAGTCAGTGCCCACAGTCAGTGCCCACAGTCAGTGCCCACAGTCAGTGCCCACAGTCAGTGCAGACAGTCAGTGCCCACAGTCAGTGCAGACAGTCAGTGCCCACAGTCAGTGCCCACAGTCAGTGCCCACAGTCAGTGCCCACAGTCAGTGCCCACAGTCAGTGCCCACAGTCAGTGCCACAGTCAGTGCCCACAGTCAGTGCAGACAGTCAGTGCCCACAGTCAGTGCACACAGTCAGTGCCCACAGTCAGTGCCCACAGTCAGTGCCCACAGTCAGTGCCCACAGTCAGTGCCCACAGTCAGAGCAGACAGTCAGTGCAGACAGTCAGTGCCCACAGTCAGTGCCCACAGTCAGTGCCCAAAGTCAGAGCAGACAGTCAGTGCAGACAGTCAGTGCAGACAGTCAGTGCCCACAGTCAGTGCAGACAGTCAGTGCCCACAGTCAGTGCCCACAGTCAGTGCAGACAGTCAGTGCCCACAGTCAGTGCAGACAGTCAGTGCCCACAGTCAGTGCCCACAGTCAGTGCCCACAGTCAGTGCAGACAGTCAGTGCAGACAGTCAGTGCCCACAGTCAGTGCCCACAGTCAGTGCAGACAGTCAGTGCCCACAGTCAGTGCAGACAGTCAGTGCCCACAGTCAGTGCAGACAGTCAGTGCAGACAGTCAGTGCCCACAGTCAGTGCAGACAGTCAGTGCCCACAGTCAGTGCAGACAGTCAGTGCCCACAGTCAGTGCCCACAGTCAGTGCAGACAGTCAGTGCCCACAGTCAGTGCCCACAGTCAGTGCCCACAGTCAGTGCAGACAGTCAGTGCAGACAGTCAGTGCAGACAGTCAGTGCCCACAGTCAGTGCAGACAGTCAGTGCCCACAGTCAGTGCAGACAGTCAGTGCAGACAGTCAGTGCCCACAGTCAGTGCCCACAGTCAGTGCCCACAGTCAGTGCAGACAGTCAGTGCCCACAGTCAGTGCAGACAGTCAGTGCCCACAGTCAGTGCAGACAGTCAGTGCAGACAGTCAGTGCCCACAGTCAGTGCCCACAGTCAGTGCCCACAGTCAGTGCCCACAGTCAGTGCAGACAGTCAGTGCCCACAGTCAGTGCAGACAGTCAGTGCAGACAGTCAGTGCCCACAGTCAGTGCCCACAGTCAGTGCAGACAGTCAGTGCCCACAGTCAGTGCCCACAGTCAGTGCAGACAGTCAGTGCCCACAGTCAGTGCCCACAGTCAGTGCCCACAGTCAGTGCCCACAGTCAGTGCAGACAGTCAGTGCCCACAGTCAGTGCCCACAGTCAGTGCCCACAGTCAGTGCAGACAGTCAGTGCAGACAGTCAGTGCCCACAGTCAGTGCCCACAGTCAGTGCCCACAGTCAGTGCAGACAGTCAGTGCCCACAGTCAGTGCCCACAGTCAGTGCCCACAGTCAGTGCCCACAGTCAGTGCAGACAGTCAGTGCAGACAGTCAGTGCCCACAGTCAGTGCCCACAGTCAGTGCAGACAGTCAGTGCCCACAGTCAGTGCCCACAGTCAGTGCCCACAGTCAGTGCCCACAGTCAGTGCCCACAGTCAGTGCAGACAGTCAGTGCCCACAGTCAGTGCCCACAGTCAGTGCCCACAGTCAGTGCCCACAGTCAGTGCAGACAGTCAGTGCCCACAGTCAGTGCCCACAGTCAGTGCCCACAGTCAGTGCCCACAGTCAGTGCAGACAGTCAGTGCCCACAGTCAGTGCCCACAGTCAGTGCCCACAGTCAGTGCAGACAGTCAGTGCCCACAGTCAGTGCCCACAGTCAGTGCCCACAGTCAGTGCCCACAGTCAGTGCCCACAGTCAGTGCCCACAGTCAGTGCAGACAGTCAGTGCCCACAGTCAGTGCCCACAGTCAGTGCCCACAGTCAGTGCCCACAGTCAGTGCAGACAGTCAGTGCCCACAGTCAGTGCCCACAGTCAGTGCCCACAGTCAGTGCCCACAGTCAGTGCAGACAGTCAGTGCCCACAGTCAGTGCCCACAGTCAGTGCCCACAGTCAGTGCAGACAGTCAGTGCCCACAGTCAGTGCCCACAGTCAGTGCCCACAGTCAGTGCCCACAGTCAGTGCAGACAGTCAGTGCCCACAGTCAGTGCCCACAGTCAGTGCCCACAGTCAGTGCAGACAGTCAGTGCAGACAGTCAGTGCAGACAGTCAGTGCCCACAGTCAGTGCCCACAGTCAGTGCAGACAGTCAGTGCAGACAGTCAGTGCCCACAGTCTGTGCCAACAGTCAGTGCCCACAGTCAGTGCCCACAGTCAGTGCCCACAGTCAGTGCCCACAGTCAGTGCAGACAGTCAGTGCCCACAGTCAGTGCCCACAGTCAGTGCAGACAGTCAGTGCCCACAGTCAGTGCCCACAGTCAGTGCCCACAGTCAGTGCAGACAGTCAGTGCCCACAGTCAGTGCAGACAGTCAGTGCCCACAGTCAGTGCCCACAGTCAGTGCAGACAGTCAGTGCCCACAGTCAGTGCAGACAGTCAGTGCCCACAGTCAGTGCCCACAGTCAGTGCCCACAGTCAGTGCCCACAGTCAGTGCCCACAGTCAGTGCAGACAGTCAGTGCCCACAGTCAGTGCCCACAGTCAGTGCCCACAGTCAGTGCCCACAGTCAGTGCAGACAGTCAGTGCCCACAGTCAGTGCAGACAGTCAGTGCCCACAGTCAGTGCCCACAGTCAGTGCCCACAGTCAGTGCAGACAGTCAGTGCCCACAGTCAGTGCCCACAGTCAGTGCCCACAGTCAGTGCCCACAGTCAGTGCAGACAGTCAGTGCCCACAGTCAGTGCAGACAGTCAGTGCCCACAGTCAGTGCCCACAGTCAGTGCCCACAGTCAGTGCCCACAGTCAGTGCAGACAGTCAGTGCCCACAGTCAGTGCAGACAGTCAGTGCCCACAGTCAGTGCCCACAGTCAGTGCCCACAGTCAGTGCCCACAGTCAGTGCCCACAGTCAGTGCCCACAGTCAGTGCCCACAGTCAGTGCCCACAGTCAGTGCCTACAGTCAGTGCCTACAGTCAGTGCAGACAGTCAGTGCCCACAGTCAGTGCACACAGTCAGTGCCCACAGTCAGTGCCCACAGTCAGTGCCCACAGTCAGTGCCCACAGTCAGTGCCCACAGTCAGTGCAGACAGTCAGTGCAGACAGTCAGTGCCCACAGTCAGTGCCACAGTCAGTGCCCACAGTCAGTGCAGACAGTCAGTGCCGACAGTCAGTGCAGACAGTCAGTGCCCACAGTCAGTGCAGACAGTCAGTGCCCACAGTCAGTGCCCACAGTCAGTGCAGACAGTCAGTGCCCACAGTCAGTGCAGACAGTCAGTGCCCACAGTCAGTGCCCACAGTCAGTGCCCACAGTCAGTGCAGACAGTCAGTGCAGACAGTCAGTGCAGACAGTCAGTGCCCACAGTCAGTGCCCACAGTCAGTGCAGACAGTCAGTGCCCACAGTCAGTGCAGACAGTCAGTGCCCACAGTCAGTGCAGACAGTCAGTGCCCACAGTCAGTGCCCACAGTCAGTGCAGACAGTCAGTGCCCACAGTCAGTGCCCACAGTCAGTGCAGACAGTCAGTGCACACAGTCAGTGCCCACAGTCAGTGCCCACAGTCAGTGCAGACAGTCAGTGCCCACAGTCAGTGCAAACAGTCAGTGCCCACAGTCAGTGCAGACAGTCAGTGCAGACAGTCAGTGCCCACAGTCAGTGCAGACAGTCAGTGCCCACAGTCAGTGCAGACAGTCAGTGTCCACAGTCAGTGCCCACAGTCAGTGCAGACAGTCAGTGCCCACAGTCAGTGCCCACAGTCAGTGCCCACAGTCAGTGCAGACAGTCAGTGCAGACAGTCAGTGCAGACAGTCAGTGCCCACAGTCAGTGCAGACAGTCAGTGCCCACAGTCAGTGCAGACAGTCAGTGCCCACAGTCAGTGCCTACAGTCAGTGCCCACAGTCAGTGCAGACAGTCAGTGCCCACAGTCAGTGCACACAGTCAGTGCCCACAGTCAGTGCCCACAGTCAGTGCCACAGTCAGTGCCCACAGTCAGTGCCCACAGTCAGTGCAGACAGTCAGTGCAGACAGTCAGTGCCCACAGTCAGTGCCCACAGTCAGTGCCCACAGTCAGTGCAGACAGTCAGTGCAGACAGTCAGTGCAGACAGTCAGTGCCCACAGTCAGTGCAGACAGTCAGTGCCCACAGTCAGTGCCCACAGTCAGTGCAGACAGTCAGTGCCCACAGTCAGTGCAGACAGTCAGTGCCCACAGTCACTGCCCACAGTCAGTGCCCACAGTCAGTGCAGACAGTCAGTGCAGACAGTCAGTGCAGACAGTCAGTGCCCACAGTCAGTGCCCACAGTCAGTGCCCACAGTCAGTGCCCACAGTCAGTGCCCACAGTCAGTGCAGACAGTCAGTGCAGACAGTCAGTGCCCACAGTCAGTGCCCACAGTCAGTGCAGACAGTCAGTGCCCACAGTCAGTGCCCACAGTCAGTGCCCACAGTCAGTGCCCACAGTCAGTGCAGACAGTCAGTGCCCACAGTCAGTGCCCACAGTCAGTGCCCACAGTCAGTGCCCACAGTCAGTGCAGACAGTCAGTGCCCACAGTCAGTGCCCACAGTCAGTGCCCACAGTCAGTGCCACAGTCAGTGCAGACAGTCAGTGCCCACAGTCAGTGCCCACAGTCAGTGCCCACAGTCAGTGCAGACAGTCAGTGCCCACAGTCAGTGCCCACAGTCAGTGCCCACAGTCAGTGCAGACAGTCAGTGCCCACAGTCAGTGCCCACAGTCAGTGCCCACAGTCAGTGCAGACAGTCAGTGCAGACAGTCAGTGCAGACAGTCAGTGCCCACAGTCAGTGCCCACAGTCAGTGCAGACAGTCAGTGCAGACAGTCAGTGACCACAGTCAGTACCCACAGTCAGTGCCCACAGTCAGTGCCCACAGTCAGTGCCCACAGTCAGTGCCCACAGTCAGTGCAGACAGTCAGTGCCCACAGTCAGTGCCCACAGTCAGTGCAGACAGTCAGTGCCCACAGTCAGTGCCCACAGTCAGTGCCCACAGTCAGTGCAGACAGTCAGTGCCCACAGTCAGTGCAGACAGTCAGTGCCACAGTCAGTGCCCACAGTCAGTGCAGACAGTCAGTGCCCACAGTCAGTGCAGACAGTCAGTGCCCACAGTCAGTGCCCACAGTCAGTGCCCACAGTCAGTGCCCACAGTCAGTGCCCACAGTCAGTGCAGACAGTCAGTGCCCACAGTCAGTGCCCACAGTCAGTGCCCACAGTCAGTGCCCACAGTCAGTGCAGACAGTCAGTGCCCACAGTCAGTGCAGACAGTCAGTGCCCACAGTCAGTGCCCACAGTCAGTGCCCACAGTCAGTGCAGACAGTCAGTGCCCACAGTCAGTGCACAGTCAGTGCCCACAGTCAGTGCCCACAGTCAGTGCAGACAGTCAGTGCCCACAGTCAGTGCAGACAGTCAGTGCCCACAGTCAGTGCCCACAGTCAGTGCCCACAGTCAGTGCCCACAGTCAGTGCAGACAGTCAGTGCCCACAGTCAGTGCAGACAGTCAGTGCCCACAGTCAGTGCCCACAGTCAGTGCCCACAGTCAGTGCCCACAGTCAGTGCCCACAGTCAGTGCCCACAGTCAGTGCCCACAGTCAGTGCCCACAGTCAGTGCCCACAGTCAGTGCAGACAGTCAGTGCCCACAGTCAGTGCAGACAGTCAGTGCCCACAGTCAGTGCCCACAGTCAGTGCCCACAGTCAGTGCCCACAGTCAGTGCCCACAGTCAGTGCAGACAGTCAGTGCAGACAGTCAGTGCCCACAGTCAGTGCCCACAGTCAGTGCCCACAGTCAGTGCAGACAGTCAGTGCAGACAGTCAGTGCAGACAGTCAGTGCCCACAGTCAGTGCCACAGTCAGTGCCCACAGTCAGTGCCCACAGTCAGTGCAGACAGTCAGTGCCCACAGTCAGTGCGACAGTCAGTGCCCACAGTCACTGCCCACAGTCAGTGCCCACAGTCAGTGCAGACCGTCAGTGCAGACAGTCAGTGCAGACAGTCAATGCCACAGTCAGTGCCCACAGTCAGTGCAGACAGTCAGTGCCCACAGTCAGTGCAGACAGTCAGTGCCCACAGTCAGTGCAGACAGTCAGTGCCCACAGTCAGTGCCCACAGTCAGTGCAGACAGTCAGTGCCCACAGTCAGTGCCCACAGTCAGTGCAGACAGTCAGTGCCACAGTCAGTGCAGACAGTCAGTGCCCACAGTCAGTGCAGACAGTCAGTGCCCACAGTCAGTGCAGACAGTCAGTGCCCACAGTCAGTGCAGACAGTCAGTGCCCACAGTCAGTGCAGACAGTCAGTGCACACAGTCAGTGCCCACAGTCAGTGCAGACAGTCAGTGCCCACAGTCAGTGCAGACAGTCAGTGCCCACAGTCAGTGCAGACAGTCAGTGCCCACAGTCAGTGCCCACAGTCAGTGCCCACAGTCAGTGCCCACAGTCAGTGCCCACAGTCAGTGCAGACAGTCAGTGCAGACAGTCAGTGCCCACAGTCAGTGCCCACAGTCAGTGCCCACAGTCAGTGCAGACAGTCAGTGCCCACAGTCAGTGCAGACAGTCAGTGCCCACAGTCAGTGCAGACAGTCAGTGCCCACAGTCAGTGCCACAGTCAGTGCAGACAGTCAGTGCCCACAGTCAGTGCAGACAGTCAGTGCCCACAGTCAGTGCCCACAGTCAGTGCCCACAGTCAGTGCAGACAGTCAGTGCCCACAGTCAGTGCAGACAGTCAGTGCCCACAGTCAGTGCCCACAGTCAGTGCAGACAGTCAGTGCCCACAGTCAGTGCAGACAGTCAGTGCCCACAGTCAGTGCAGACAGTCAGTGCCCACAGTCAGTGCCCACAGTCAGTGCAGACAGTCAGTGCCCACAGTCAGTGCCCACAGTCAGTGCAGACAGTCAGTGCCCACAGTCAGTGCAGACAGTCAGTGCCCACAATCAGTGCAGACAGTCAGTGCCACAGTCAGTGCAGACAGTCAGTGCCCACAGTCAGTGCAGACAGTCAGTGCCCACAGTCAGTGCAGACAGTCAGTGCCCACAGTCAGTGCCCACAGTCAGTGCAGACAGTCAGTGCCCACAGTCAGTGCAGACAGTCAGTGCCCACAGTCAGTGCAGACAGTCAGTCCCACAGTCAGTGCCCACAGTCAGTGCCCACAGTCAGTGCAGACAGTCAGTGCCCACAGTCAGTGCAGACAGTCAGTGCCCACAGTCAGTGCAGACAGTCAGTGCCCACAGTCAGTGCAGACAGTCAGTGCAGACAGTCAGTGCCCACAGTCAGTGCAGACAGTCAGTGCCCACAGTCAGTGCAGACAGTCAGTGCCCACAGTCAGTGCAGACAGTCAGTGCCCACAGTCAGTGCAGACAGTCAGTGCCCACAGTCAGTGCCCACAGTCAGTGCAGACAGTCAGTGCCCACAGTCAGTGCCCACAGTCAGTGCAGACAGTCAGTGCCCACAGTCAGTGCAGACAGTCAGTGCCCACAGTCAGTGCAGACAGTCAGTGCCCACAGTCAGTGCAGACAGTCAGTGCCCACAGTCAGTGCCCACAGTCAGTGCCCACAGTCAGTGCAGACAGTCAGTGCCACAGTCAGTGCCCACAGTCAGTGCAGACAGTCACAGTCAGTGCCCACAGTCAGTGCCCACAGTCAGTGCCCACAGTCAGTGCAGACAGTCAGTGCCCACAGTCAGTGCCCACAGTCAGTGCAGACAGTCAGTGCCCACAGTCAGTGCAGACAGTCAGTGCCCACAGTCAGTGCAGACAGTCAGTGCACAGTCAGTGCCCACAGTCAGTGCAGACAGTCAGTGCCCACAGTCAGTGCCCACAGTCAGTGCCACAGTCAGTGCAGACAGTCAGTGCCCACAGTCAGTGCAGACAGTCAGTGCCCACAGTCAGTGCCCACAGTCAGTGCAGACAGTCAGTGCCCACAGTCAGTGCAGACAGTCAGTGCCCACAGTCAGTGCAGACAGTCAGTGCCCACAGTCAGTGCAGACAGTCAGTGCCCACAGTCAGTGCAGACAGTCAGTGCCCACAGTCAGTGCAGACAGTCAGTGCCCACAGTCAGTGCAGACAGTCAGTGCCCACAGTCAGTGCAGACAGTCAGTGCCCACAGTCAGTGCAGACAGTCAGTGCCCACAGTCAGTGCAGACAGTCAGTGCCCACAGTCAGTGCAGACAGTCAGTGCAGACAGTCAGTGCACAGTCAGTGCAGACACTCAGTGCCCACAATCAGTGCAGACAGCCAGTGCAGGCAGTCAGTGCAGACAGTCAGTGCCCACAGACAGTGCAGACAGTCAGTGCCCACAGTCAGTGCCCACAGTCAGTGCCCACAGTCAGTGCCCACAGTCAGTGCAGACAGTCAGTGCAGACAGTCAGTGCCCACAGTCAGTGCAGACAGTCAGTGCCCACAGTCAGTGCAGACAGTCAGTGCAGACAGTCAGTGCCCACAGTCAGTGCAGACAGTCAGTGCCCACAGTCAGTGCAGACAGTCAGTGCCCACAGTCAGTGCAGACAGTCAGTGCCCACAGTCAGTGCAGACAGTCAGTGCAGACAGTCAGTGCCCACAGTCAGTGCCCACAGTCAGTGCCCACAGTCAGTGCAGACAGTCAGTGTCCACAGTCAGTGCAGACAGTCAGTGCCCACAGTCAGTGCCCACAGTCAGTGCAGACAGTCAGTGCCCACAGTCAGTGCCCACAGTCAGTGCAGACAGTCAGTGCCCACAGTCAGTGCAGACAGTCAGTGCCCACAGTCAGTGCCCACAGTCAGTGCCCACAGTCAGTGCCCACAGTCAGTGCAGACAGTCAGTGCCCACAGTCAGTGCCCACAGTCAGTGCAGACAGTCAGTGCCCACAGTCAGTGCCCACAGTCAGTGCAGACAGTCAGTGCCCACAGTCAGTGCAGACAGTCAGTGCCCACAGTCAGTGCCCACAGTCAGTGCCCACAGTCAGTGCCCACAGTCAGTGCCCACAGTCAGTGCCCACAGTCAGTGCAGACAGTCAGTGCAGACAGTCAGTGCCCACAGTCAGTGCAGACAGTCAGTGCCCACAGTCAGTGCAGACAGTCAGTGCCCACAGTCAGTGCAGACAGTCAGTGCCCACAGTCAGTGCCCACAGTCAGTGCAGACAGTCAGTGCAGACAGTCAGTGCAGACAGTCAGTGCCCACAGTCAGTGCCCACAGTCAGTGCCCACAGTCAGTGCCCACAGTCAGTGCAGACAGTCAGTGCAGACAGTCAGTGCAGACAGTCAGTGCCCACAGTCAGTGCAGACAGTCAGTGCCCACAGTCAGTGCCCACAGTCAGTGCAGACAGTCAGTGCCCACAGTCAGTGCCCACAGTCAGTGCAGACAGTCAGTGCAGACAGTCAGTGCCCACAGTCAGTGCCCACAGTCAGTGCCCACAGTCAGTGCAGACAGTCAGTGCAGACAGTCAGTGCCCACAGTCAGTGCCCACAGTCAGTGCAGACAGTCAGTGCAGACAGTCAGTGCCCACAGTCAGTGCAGACAGTCAGTGCCCACAGTCAGTGCCCACAGTCAGTGCAGACAGTCAGTGCCCACAGTCAGTGCAGACAGTCAGTGCCCACAGTCAGTGCCCACAGTCAGTGCAGACAGTCAGTGCCACAGTCAGTGCCCACAGTCAGTGCCCACAGTCAGTGCAGACAGTCAGTGCCCACAGTCAGTGCAGACAGTCAGTGCCCACAGTCAGTGCCCACAGTCAGTGCAGACAGTCAGTGCAGACAGTCAGTGCCCACAGTCAGTGCCCACAGTCAGTGCCCACAGTCAGTGCCCACAGTCAGTGCCCACAGTCAGTGCCCACAGTCAGTGCAGACAGTCAGTGCCCACAGTCAGTGCCCACAGTCAGTGCCCACAGTCAGTGCAGACAGTCAGTGCAGACAGTCAGTGCCCACAGTCAGTGCCCACAGTCAGTGCAGACAGACAGTGCAGACAGTCAGTGCAGACAGTCAGTGCCCACAGTCAGTGCCCACAGTCAGTGCAGACAGTCAGTGCAGACAGTCAGTACCCACAGTCAGTGCCAACAGTAAGTGCCCACAGTCAGTGCCCACAGTCAGTGCAGACAGTCAGTGCCCACAGTCAGTGCCCACAGTCAGTGCAGACAGTCAGTGCCCACAGTCAGTGCCCACAGTCAGTGCCCACAGTCAGTGCAGACAGTCAGTGCCCACAGTCAGTGCAGACAGTCAGTGCAGACAGTCAGTGCCCACAGTCAGTGCCCACAGTCAGTGCCCACAGTCAGTGCAGACAGTCAGTGCAGACAGTCAGTGCAGACAGTCAGTGCCCACAGTCAGTGCCCACAGTCAGTGCCCACAGTCAGTGCAGACAGTCAGTGCAGACAGTCAGTGCCCACAGTCAGTGCCCACAGTCAGTGCAGACAGTCAGTGCCCACAGTCAGTGCCCACAGTCAGTGCCCACAGTCAGTGCAGACAGTCAGTGCCCACAGTCAGTGCCCACAGTCAGTGCAGACAGTCAGTGCCCACAGTCAGTGCCCACAGTCAGTGCCCACAGTCAGTGCCCACAGTCAGTGCAGACAGTCAGTGCCCACAGTCAGTGCAGACAGTCAGTGCCCACAGTCAGTGCCCACAGTCAGTGCCCACAGTCAGTGCCCACAGTCAGTGCAGACAGTCAGTGCCCACAGTCAGTGCAGACAGTCAGTGCCCACAGTCAGTGCAGACAGTCAGTGCCCACAGTCAGTGCCCACAGTCAGTGCAGACAGTCAGTGCCCACAGTCAGTGCCCACAGTCAGTGCAGACAGTCAGTGCCCACAGTCAGTGCCCACAGTCAGTGCAGACAGTCAGTGCCCACAGTCAGTGCAGACAGTCAGTGCCCACAGTCAGTGCAGACAGTCAGTGCCCACAGTCAGTGCAGACAGTCAGTGCCCACAGTCAGTGCAGACAGTCAGTGCCCACAGTCAGTGCCCACAGTCAGTGCCCACAGTCAGTGCCCACAGTCAGTGCAGACAGTCAGTGCAGACAGTCAGTGCAGACAGTCAGTGCCCACAGTCAGTGCCCACAGTCAGTGCAGACAGTCAGTGCAGACAGTCAGTGCAGACAGTCAGTGCCCACAGTCAGTGCCCACAGTCAGTGCAGACAGTCAGTCAGTGCCCTCAGCCAGTGCCCACAGTCAGTGCCCACAGTCAGTGCCCACAGTCAGTGCCCACAGTCAGTGCAGACAGTCAGTGCCCACAGTCAGTGCAGACAGTCAGTGCCCACAGTCAGTGCCCACAGTCAGTGCAGACAGTCAGTGCCCACAGTCAGTGCCCACAGTCAGTGCAGACAGTCAGTGCCCACAGTCAGTGCCCACAGTCAGTGCAGACAGTCAGTGCCCACAGTCAGTGCCCACAGTCAGTGCAGACAGTCAGTGCCCACAGTCAGTGCAGACAGTCAGTGCCCACAGTCAGTGCCCACAGTCAGTGCAGACAGTCAGTGCCCACAGTCAGTGCCCACAGTCAGTGCAGACAGTCAGTGCCCACAGTCAGTGCCCACAGTCAGTGCAGACAGTCAGTGCCCACAGTCAGTGCAGACAGTCAGTGCCCACAGTCAGTGCAGACAGTCAGTGCCCACAGTCAGTGCAGACAGTCAGTGCCCACAGTCAGTGCAGACAGTCAGTGCCCACAGTCAGTGCCCACAGTCAGTGCAGACAGTCAGTGCCCACAGTCAGTGCCCACAGTCAGTGCCCACAGTCAGTGCAGACAGTCAGTGCCCACAGTCAGTGCCCACAGTCAGTGCAGACAGTCAGTGCAGACAGTCAGTGCCCACAGTCAGTGCCCACAGTCAGTGCCCACAGTCAGTGCAGACAGTCAGTGCCCACAGTCAGTGCCCACAGTCAGTGCCCACAGTCAGTGCAGACAGTCAGTGCCCACAGTCAGTGCCCACAGTCAGTGCAGACAGTCAGTGCCCACAGTCAGTGCCCACAGTCAGTGCCCACAGTCAGTGCAGACAGTCAGTGCCCACAGTCAGTGCCCACAGTCAGTGCAGACAGTCAGTGCCCACAGTCAGTGCCCACAGTCAGTGCCCACAGTCAGTGCAGACAGTCAGTGCCCACAGTCAGTGCAGACAGTCAGTCAGTGCCCACAGCCAGTGCCCACAGTCAGTGCCCACAGTCAGTGCCCACAGTCAGTGCAGACAGTCAGTGCCCACAGTCAGTGCAGACAGTCAGTGCCCACAGTCAGTGCAGACAGTCAGTGCCCACAGTCAGTGCCCACAGTCAGTGCAGACAGTCAGTGCCCACAGTCAATGCCCACAGTCAGTGCAGACAGTCAGTGCCCACAGTCAGTGCCCACAGTCAGTGCAGACAGTCAGTGCCCACAGTCAGTGCAGACAGTCAGTGCCCACAGTCAGTGCCCACAGTCAGTGCAGACAGTCAGTGCCCACAGTCAGTGCAGACAGTCAGTGCCCACAGTCAGTGCCCACAGTCAGTGCCCACAGTCAGTGCAGACAGTCAGTGCAGACAGTCAGTGCCCACAGTCAGTGCAGACAGTCAGTGCCCACAGTCAGTGCCCACAGTCAGTGCCCACAGTCAGTGCAGACAGTCAGTGCCCACAGTCAGTGCCCACAGTCAGTGCCCACAGTCAGTGCAGACAGTCAGTGCCCACAGTCAGTGCCCACAGTCAGTGCAGACAGTCAGTGCCCACAGTCAGTGCCCACAGTCAGTGCAGACAGTCAGTGCCCACAGTCAGTGCCCACAGTCAGTGCAGACAGTCAGTGCCCACAGTCAGTGCAGACAGTCAGTGCCCACAGTCAGTGCCCACAGTCAGTGCAGACAGTCAGTCAGTGCCCACAGTCAGTGCCCACAGTCAGTGCCCACAGTCAGTGCCCACAGTCAGTGCAGACAGTCAGTGCCCACAGTCAGTGCAGACAGTCAGTGCCCACAGTCAGTGCAGACAGTCAGTGCCCACAGTCAGTGCCCACAGTCAGTGCAGACAGTCAGTGCCCACAGTCAGTGCCCACAGTCAGTGCAGACAGTCATGCCCACAGTCAGTGCCCACAGTCAGTGCCCACAGTCAGTGCCCACAGTCAGTGCAGACAGTCAGTGCCCACAGTCAGTGCAGACAGTCAGTGCCCACAGTCAGTGCCCACAGTCAGTGCCCACAGTCAGTGCCCACAGTCAGTGCCCACAGTCAGTGCAGACAGTCAGTGCCCACAGTCAGTGCCCACAGTCAGTGCCCACAGTCAGTGCCCACAGTCAGTGCCCACAGTCAGTGCCCACAGTCAGTGCCCACAGTCAGTGCCCACAGTCAGTGCAGACAGTCAGTGCCCACAGTCAGTGCCCACAGTCAGTGCCCACAGTCAGTGCCCACAGTCAGTGCCCACAGTCAGTGCCCACAGTCAGTGCCCACAGTCAGTGCCCACAGTCAGTGCCCACAGTCAGTGCCCACAGTCAGTGCAGACAGTCAGTGCCCACAGTCAGTGCAGACAGTCAGTGCCCACAGTCAGTGCCCACAGTCAGTGCCCACAGTCAGTGCCCACAGTCAGTGCAGACAGTCAGTGCAGACAGTCAGTGCAGACAGTCAGTGCCCACAGTCAGTGCCCACAGTCAGTGCAGACAGTCAGTGCGCACAGGCAGTTCCCACAGTCAGTGCAGACAGTCAGTGCCCACAGTCAGTGCCCACAGTCAGTGCCCACAGTCAGTGCCCACAGTCAGTGCAGACAGTCAGTGCCCACAGTCAGTGCCCACAGTCAGTGCAGACAGTCAGTGCAGACAGTCAGTGCCCACAGTCAGTGCCCACAGTCAGTGCCCACAGTCAGTGCAGACAGTCAGTGCCCACAGTCAGTGCCCACAGTCAGTGCAGACAGTCAGTGCAGACAGTCAGTGCCCACAGTCAGTGCCCACAGTCAGTGCAGACAGTCAGTGCAGACAGTCAGTGCCCACAGTCAGTGCCCACAGTCAGTGCCCACAGTCAGTGCAGACAGTCAGTGCCCACAGTCAGTGCCCACAGTCAGTGCCCACAGTCAGTGCAGACAGTCAGTGCAGACAGTCAGTGCAGACAGTCAGTGCCCACAGTCAGTGCCCACAGTCAGTGCAGACAGTCAGTGCAGACAGTCAGTGCCCACAGTCAGTGCCCACAGTCAGTGCCCACAGTCAGTGCCCACAGTCAGTGCCCACAGTCAGTGCAGACAGTCAGTGCCCACAGTCAGTGCCCACAGTCAGTGCAGACAGTCAGTGCCCACAGTCAGTGCCCACAGTCAGTGCCCACAGTCAGTGCCCACAGTCAGTGCAGACAGTCAGTGCCCACAGTCAGTGCCCACAGTCAGTGCAGACAGTCAGTGCCCACAGTCAGTGCAGACAGTCAGTGCCCACAGTCAGTGCCCACAGTCAGTGCCCACAGTCAGTGCCCACAGTCAGTGCCCACAGTCAGTGCAGACAGTCAGTGCCCACAGTCAGTGCCCACAGTCAGTGCCCACAGTCAGTGCCCACAGTCAGTGCAGACAGTCAGTGCCCACAGTCAGTGCAGACAGTCAGTGCCCACAGTCAGTGCCCACAGTCAGTGCCCACAGTCAGTGCAGACAGTCAGTGCCCACAGTCAGTGCCCACAGTCAGTGCAGACAGTCAGTGCCCACAGTCAGTGCCCACAGTCAGTGCCCACAGTCAGTGCCCACAGTCAGTGCCCACAGTCAGTGCAGACAGTCAGTGCCCACAGTCAGTGCAGACAGTCAGTGCCCACAGTCAGTGCCCACAGTCAGTGCCCACAGTCAGTGCCCACAGTCAGTGCAGACAGTCAGTGCCCACAGTCAGTGCCCACAGTCAGTGCCCACAGTCAGTGCCCACAGTCAGTGCAGACAGTCAGTGCCCACAGTCAGTGCCCACAGTCAGTGCCCACAGTCAGTGCCCACAGTCAGTGCAGACAGTCAGTGCCCACAGTCAGTGCCCACAGTCAGTGCCCACAGTCAGTGCAGACAGTCAGTGCCCACAGTCAGTGCAGACAGTCAGTGCCCACAGTCAGTGCCCACAGTCAGTGCCCACAGTCAGTGCCCACAGTCAGTGCCCACAGTCAGTGCAGACAGTCAGTGCCCACAGTCAGTGCCCACAGTCAGTGCCCACAGTCAGTGCCCACAGTCAGTGCCCACAGTCAGTGCAGACAGTCAGTGCAGACAGTCAGTGCCCACAGTCAGTGCCCACAGTCAGTGCCCACAGTCAGTGCAGACAGTCAGTGCAGACAGTCAGTGCAGACAGTCAGTGCCCACAGTCAGTGCAGACAGTCAGTGCCCACAGTCAGTGCCCACAGTCAGTGCAGACAGTCAGTGCCCACAGTCAGTGCAGACAGTCAGTGCCCACAGTCAGTGCCCACAGTCAGTGCCCACAGTCAGTGCAGACAGTCAGTGCAGACAGTCAGTGCAGACAGTCAGTGCCCACAGTCAGTGCCCACAGTCAGTGCAGACAGTCAGTGCCCACAGTCAGTGCAGACAGTCAGTGCCCACAGTCAGTGCCCACAGTCAGTGCAGACAGTCAGTGCCCACAGTCAGTGCAGACAGTCAGTGCCCACAGTCAGTGCAGACAGTCAGTGCCCACAGTCAGTGCCCACAGTCAGTGCCCACAGTCAGTGCCCACAGTCAGTGCAGACAGTCAGTGCAGACAGTCAGTGCAGACAGTCAGTGCCCACAGTCAGTGCCCACAGTCAGTGCAGACAGTCAGTGCCCACAGTCAGTGCAGACAGTCAGTGCCCACAGTCAGTGCCCACAGTCAGTGCAGACAGTCAGTCAGTGCCCACAGTCAGTGCCCACAGTCAGTGCCCACAGTCAGTGCCCACAGTCAGTGCCCACAGTCAGTGCAGACAGTCAGTGCCCACAGTCAGTGCAGACAGTCAGTGCCCACAGTCAGTGCCCACAGTCAGTGCAGACAGTCAGTGCCCACAGTCAGTGCCCACAGTCAGTGCAGACAGTCAGTGCCCACAGTCAGTGCCCACAGTCAGTGCAGACAGTCAGTGCCCACAGTCAGTGCCCACAGTCAGTGCCCACAGTCAGTGCCCACAGTCAGTGCAGACAGTCAGTGCCCACAGTCAGTGCAGACAGTCAGTGCCCACAGTCAGTGCCCACAGTCAGTGCAGACAGTCAGTGCCCACAGTCAGTGCCCACAGTCAGTGCAGACAGTCAGTGCCCACAGTCAGTGCCCACAGTCAGTGCAGACAGTCAGTGCCCACAGTCAGTGCCCACAGTCAGTGCAGACAGTCAGTGCCCACAGTCAGTGCAGACAGTCAGTGCCCACAGTCAGTGCCCACAGTCAGTGCCCACAGTCAGTGCAGACAGTCAGTGCCCACAGTCAGTGCAGACAGTCAGTGCAGACAGTCAGTGCAGACAGTCAGTGCAGACAGTCAGTGCCCACAGTCAGTGCCCACAGTCAGTGCCCACAGTCAGTGCAGACAGTCAGTGCCCACAGTCAGGTCCCACAGTCAGTGCCCACAGTCAGTGCAGACAGTCAGTGCCCACAGTCAGTGCCCACAGTCAGTGCAGACAGTCAGTGCCCACAGTCAGTGCCCACAGTCAGTGCCCACAGTCAGTGCAGACAGTCAGTGCCCACAGTCAGTGCCCACAGTCAGTGCAGACAGTCAGTGCCCACAGTCAGTGCCCACAGTCAGTGCCAACAGTCAGTGCAGACAGTCAGTGCCCACAGTCAGTGCAGACAGTCAGTCAGTGCCCTCAGTCAGTGCCCACAGTCAGTGCCCACAGTCAGTGCCCACAGTCAGTGCAGACAGTCAGTGCCCACAGTCAGTGCAGACAGTCAGTGCCCACAGTCAGTGCAGACAGTCAGTGCCCACAGTCAGTGCCCACAGTCAGTGCAGACAGTCAGTGCCCACAGTCAGTGCCCACAGTCAGTGCAGACAGTCAGTGCCCACAGTCAGTGCCCACAGTCAGTGCAGACAGTCAGTGCCCACAGTCAGTGCAGACAGTCAGTGCCCACAGTCAGTGCCCACAGTCAGTGCAGACAGTCAGTGCCCACAGTCAGTGCAGACAGTCAGTGCCCACAGTCAGTGCCCACAGTCAGTGCCCACAGTCAGTGCAGACAGTCAGTGCAGACAGTCAGTGCCCACAGTCAGTGCAGACAGTCAGTGCCCACAGTCAGTGCCCACAGTCAGTGCCCACAGTCAGTGCAGACAGTCAGTGCCCACAGTCAGTGCCCACAGTCAGTGCCCACAGTCAGTGCAGACAGTCAGTGCCCACAGTCAGTGCCCACAGTCAGTGCAGACAGTCAGTGCCCACAGTCAGTGCCCACAGTCAGTGCAGACAGTCAGTGCCCACAGTCAGTGCCCACAGTCAGTGCAGACAGTCAGTGCCCACAGTCAGTGCAGACAGTCAGTGCCCACAGTCAGTGCCCACAGTCAGTGCAGACAGTCAGTCAGTGCCCTCAGTCAGTGCCCACAGTCAGTGCCCACAGTCAGTGCCCACAGTCAGTGCAGACAGTCAGTGCCCACAGTCAGTGCAGACAGTCAGTGCCCACAGTCAGTGCAGACAGTCAGTGCCCACAGTCAGTGCCCACAGTCAGTGCAGACAGTCAGTGCCCACAGTCAGTGCCCACAGTCAGTGCAGACAGTCAGTGCCCACAGTCAGTGCCCACAGTCAGTGCCCACAGTCAGTGCCCACAGTCAGTGCAGACAGTCAGTGCCCACAGTCAGTGCAGACAGTCAGTGCCCACAGTCAGTGCCCACAGTCAGTGCAGACAGTCAGTGCCCACAGTCAGTGCCCACAGTCAGTGCCCACAGTCAGTGCCCACAGTCAGTGCCCACAGTCAGTGCCCACAGTCAGTGCCCACAGTCAGTGCCCACAGTCAGTGCAGACAGTCAGTGCCCACAGTCAGTGCCCACAGTCAGTGCCCACAGTCAGTGCCCACAGTCAGTGCCCACAGTCAGTGCCCACAGTCAGTGCCCACAGTCAGTGCCCACAGTCAGTGCCCACAGTCAGTGCCCACAGTCAGTGCAGACAGTCAGTGCCCACAGTCAGTGCAGACAGTCAGTGCCCACAGTCAGTGCCCACAGTCAGTGCCCACAGTCAGTGCCCACAGTCAGTGCAGACAGTCAGTGCAGACAGTCAGTGCAGACAGTCAGTGCCCACAGTCAGTGCCCACAGTCAGTGCAGACAGTCAGTGCCCACAGTCAGTGCCCACAGTCAGTGCAGACAGTCAGTGCCCACAGTCAGTGCCCACAGTCAGTGCCCACAGTCAGTGCCCACAGTCAGTGCAGACAGTCAGTGCCCACAGTCAGTGCCCACAGTCAGTGCAGACAGTCAGTGCAGACAGTCAGTGCCCACAGTCAGTGCCCACAGTCAGTGCCCACAGTCAGTGCAGACAGTCAGTGCCCACAGTCAGTGCCCACAGTCAGTGCAGACAGTCAGTGCAGACAGTCAGTGCCCACAGTCAGTGCCCACAGTCAGTGCAGACAGTCAGTGCAGACAGTCAGTGCCCACAGTCAGTGCCCACAGTCAGTGCCCACAGTCAGTGCAGACAGTCAGTGCCCACAGTCAGTGCCCACAGTCAGTGCCCACAGTCAGTGCAGACAGTCAGTGCAGACAGTCAGTGCAGACAGTCAGTGCCCACAGTCAGTGCCCACAGTCAGTGCAGACAGTCAGTGCAGACAGTCAGTGCCCACAGTCAGTGCCCACAGTCAGTGCCCACAGTCAGTGCCCACAGTCAGTGCCCACAGTCAGTGCAGACAGTCAGTGCCCACAGTCAGTGCCCACAGTCAGTGCAGACAGTCAGTGCCCACAGTCAGTGCCCACAGTCAGTGCCCACAGTCAGTGCCCACAGTCTGTGCAGACAGTCAGTGCCCACAGTCAGTGCCCACAGTCAGTGCAGACAGTCAGTGCCCACAGTCAGTGCAGACAGTCAGTGCCCACAGTCAGTGCCCACAGTCAGTGCCCACAGTCAGTGCAGACAGTCAGTGCCCACAGTCAGTGCCCACAGTCAGTGCCCACAGTCAGTGCCCACAGTCAGTGCAGACAGTCAGTGCCCACAGTCAGTGCAGACAGTCAGTGCCCACAGTCAGTGCCCACAGTCAGTGCCCACAGTCAGTGCCCACAGTCAGTGCCCACAGTCAGTGCCCACAGTCAGTGCAGACAGTCAGTGCCCACAGTCAGTGCCCACAGTCAGTGCCCACAGTCAGTGCCCACAGTCAGTGCCCACAGTCAGTGCAGACAGTCAGTGCCCACAGTCAGTGCAGACAGTCAGTGCCCACAGTCAGTGCCCACAGTCAGTGCCCACAGTCAGTGCCCACAGTCAGTGCAGACAGTCAGTGCCCACAGTCAGTGCCCACAGTCAGTGCCCACAGTCAGTGCCCACAGTCAGTGCAGACAGTCAGTGCCCACAGTCAGTGCCCACAGTCAGTGCCCACAGTCAGTGCCCACAGTCAGTGCAGACAGTCAGTGCCCACAGTCAGTGCCCACAGTCAGTGCCCACAGTCAGTGCCCACAGTCAGTGCAGACAGTCAGTGCCCACAGTCAGTGCAGACAGTCAGTGCCCACAGTCAGTGCCCACAGTCAGTGCCCACAGTCAGTGCCCACAGTCAGTGCCCACAGTCAGTGCAGACAGTCAGTGCCCACAGTCAGTGCCCACAGTCAGTGCCCACAGTCAGTGCCCACAGTCAGTGCAGACAGTCAGTGCAGACAGTCAGTGCCCACAGTCAGTGCCCACAGTCAGTGCCCACAGTCAGTGCAGACAGTCAGTGCAGACAGTCAGTGCAGACAGTCAGTGCCCACAGTCAGTGCAGACAGTCAGTGCCCACAGTCAGTGCCCACAGTCAGTGCAGACAGTCAGTGCCCACAGTCAGTGCAGACAGTCAGTGCCCACAGTCAGTGCCCACAGTCAGTGCCCACAGTCAGTGCACAGTCAGTGCAGTCAGTGCAGTCAGTGCAGACAGTCAGTGCAGACAGTCAGTGCCCACAGTCAGTGCCCACAGTCAGTGCAGACAGTCAGTGCCCACAGTCAGTGCAGACAGTCAGTGCCCACAGTCAGTGCAGACAGTCAGTGCCCACAGTCAGTGCCCACAGTCAGTGCAGACAGTCAGTGCCCACAGTCAGTGCCCACAGTCAGTGCAGACAGTCAGTGCCCACAGTCAGTGCAGACAGTCAGTGCAGACAGTCAGTGCCCACAGTCAGTGCCCACAGTCAGTGCAGACAGTCAGTGCCCACAGTCAGTGCCCACAGTCAGTGCAGACAGTCAGTGCCCACAGTCAGTGCAGACAGTCAGTGCCCACAGTCAGTGCAGACAGTCAGTGCCCACAGTCAGTGCAGACAGTCAGTGCCCACAGTCAGTGCAGACAGTCAGTGCCCACAGTCAGTGCCCACAGTCAGTGCAGACAGTCAGTGCCCACAGTCAGTGCAGACAGTCAGTGCCCACAGTCAGTGCAGACAGTCAGTGCCCACAGTCAGTGCAGACAGTCAGTGCAGACAGTCAGTGCCCACAGTCAGTGCAGACAGTCAGTGCCCACAGTCAGTGCAGACAGTCAGTGCAGACAGTCAGTGCAGACAGTCAGTGCCCACAGTCAGTGCAGACAGTCAGTGCCCACAGTCAGTGCAGACAGTCAGTGCCCACAGTCAGTGCCCACAGTCAGTGCAGACAGTCAGTGCCCACAGTCAGTGCCCACAGTCAGTGCCCACAGTCAGTGCCCACAGTCAGTGCCCACAGTCAGTGCCCACAGTCAGTGCAGACAGTCAGTGCCCACAGTCAGTGCCCACAGTCAGTGCCCACAGTCAGTGCCCACAGTCAGTGCAGACAGTCAGTGCCCACAGTCAGTGCCCACAGTCAGTGCAGACAGTCAGTGCCCACAGTCAGTGCCCACAGTCAGTGCAGACAGTCAGTGCCCACAGTCAGTGCCCACAGTCAGTGCCCACAGTCAGTGCAGACAGTCAGTGCCCACAGTCAGTGCCCACAGTCAGTGCCCACAGTCAGTGCAGACAGTCAGTGCCCACAGTCAGTGCCCACAGTCAGTGCAGACAGTCAGTGCCCACAGTCAGTGCAGACAGTCAGTGCCCACAGTCAGTGCAGACAGTCAGTGCCCACAGTCAGTGCAGACAGTCAGTGCCCACAGTCAGTGCCCACAGTCAGTGCAGACAGTCAGTGCCCACAGTCAGTGCCCACAGTCAGTGCAGACAGTCAGTGCCCACAGTCAGTGCCCACAGTCAGTGCAGACAGTCAGTGCCCACAGTCAGTGCCCACAGTCAGTGCCCACAGTCAGTGCAGACAGTCAGTGCCCACAGTCAGTGCAGACAGTCAGTGCCCACAGTCAGTGCCCACAGTCAGTGCAGACAGTCAGTGCCCACAGTCAGTGCAGACAGTCAGTGCCCACAGTCAGTGCAGACAGTCAGTGCCCACAGTCAGTGCAGACAGTCAGTGCCCACAGTCAGTGCCCACAGTCAGTGCCCACAGTCAGTGCCCACAGTCAGTGCCCACAGTCAGTGCAGACAGTCAGTGCAGACAGTCAGTGCAGACAGTCAGTGCCCACAGTCAGTGCAGACAGTCAGTGCCCACAGTCAGTGCCCACAGTCAGTGCAGACAGTCAGTGCCCACAGTCAGTGCCCACAGTCAGTGCAGACAGTCAGTGCAGACAGTCAGTGCCCACAGTCAGTGCCCACAGTCAGTGCCCACAGTCAGTGCCCACAGTCAGTGCAGACAGTCAGTGCAGACAGTCAGTGCCCACAGTCAGTGCCCACAGTCAGTGCAGACAGTCAGTGCAGACAGTCAGTGCAGACAGTCAGTGCAGACAGTCAGTGCCCACAGTCAGTGCCCACAGTCAGTGCCCACAGTCAGTGCAGACAGTCAGTGCCCACAGTCAGTGCAGACAGTCAGTGCCCACAGTCAGTGCCCACAGTCAGTGCAGACAGTCAGTGCCCACAGTCAGTGCAGACAGTCAGTGCCCACAGTCAGTGCAGACAGTCAGTGCCCACAGTCAGTGCCCACAGTCAGTGCAGACAGTCAGTGCCCACAGTCAGTGCCCACAGTCAGTGCAGACAGTCAGTGCAGACAGTCAGTGCCCACAGTCAGTGCCCACAGTCAGTGCCCACAGTCAGTGCAGACAGTCAGTGCAGACAGTCAGTGCAGACAGTCAGTGCCCACAGTCAGTGCCCACAGTCAGTGCAGACAGTCAGTGCCCACAGTCAGTGCCCACAGTCAGTGCCCACAGTCAGTGCCCACAGTCAGTGCCCACAGTCAGTGCCCACAGTCAGTGCCCACAGTCAGTGCCCACAGTCAGTGCCCACAGTCAGTGCCCACAGTCAGTGCAGACAGTCAGTGCCCACAGTCAGTGCCCACAGTCAGTGCCCACAGTCAGTGCAGACAGTCAGTGCAGACAGTCTGTGCCCACAGTCAGTGCCCACAGTCAGTGCAGACAGTCAGTGCAGACAGTCAGTGCAGACAGTCAGTGCCCACAGTCAGTGCCCACAGTCAGTGCCCACAGTCAGTGCAGACAGTCAGTGCAGACAGTCAGTGCCCACAGTCAGTGCCAACAGTCAGTGCCCACAGTCAGTGCCCACAGTCAGTGCAGACAGTCAGTGCCCACAGTCAGTGCCCACAGTCAGTGCAGACAGACAGTGCAGACAGTCAGTGCGCACAGTCAGTGCAGACACTCAGTGCAGACAGTCAGTGCAGACAGTCAGTGCAGACAGTCAGTGCCCACAGTCAGTGCAGACAGTCAGTGCCCACAGTCAGTGCAGACAGTCAGTGCCCACAGTCAGTGCAGACAGTCAGTGCCCACAGTCAGTGCCCACAGTCAGTGCAGACAGTCAGTGCCCACAGTCAGTGCCCACAGTCAGTGCCCACAGTCAGTGCCCACAGTCAGTGCCCACAGTCAGTGCCCACAGTCAGTGCAGACAGTCAGTGCCCACAGTCAGTGCCCACAGTCAGTGCCCACAGTCAGTGCCCACAGTCAGTGCAGACAGTCAGTGCCCACAGTCAGTGCAGACAGTCAGTGCCCACAGTCAGTGCAGACAGTCAGTGCCCACAGTCAGTGCCCACAGTCAGTGCAGACAGTCAGTGCCCACAGTCAGTGCCCACAGTCAGTGCCCACAGTCAGTGCCCACAGTCAGTGCAGACAGTCAGTGCCCACAGTCAGTGCCCACAGTCAGTGCCCACAGTCAGTGCAGACAGTCAGTGCCCACAGTCAGTGCCCACAGTCAGTGCAGACAGTCAGTGCCCACAGTCAGTGCAGACAGTCAGTGCCCACAGTCAGTGCAGACAGTCAGTGCCCACAGTCAGTGCAGACAGTCAGTGCCCACAGTCAGTGCCCACAGTCAGTGCAGACAGTCAGTGCCCACAGTCAGTGCCCACAGTCAGTGCAGACAGTCAGTGCCCACAGTCAGTGCCCACAGTCAGTGCAGACAGTCAGTGCCCACAGTCAGTGCCCACAGTCAGTGCAGACAGTCAGTGCCCACAGTCAGTGCAGACAGTCAGTGCCCACAGTCAGTGCAGACAGTCAGTGCACACAGTCAGTGCCCACAGTCAGTGCAGACAGTCAGTGCCCACAGTCAGTGCAGACAGTCAGTGCCCACAGTCAGTGCAGACAGTCAGTGCCCACAGTCAGTGCCCACAGTCAGTGCAGACAGTCAGTGCCCACAGTCAGTGCAGACAGTCAGTGCCCACAGTCAGTGCAGACAGTCAGTGCAGACAGTCAGTGCCCACAGTCAGTGCAGACAGTCAGTGCCCACAGTCTGTGCAGACACTCAGTGCAGACAGTCAGTGCAGACAGTCAGTGCAGACACTCAGTGCCCACAGTCAGTGCAGACAGTCAGTGCAGACAGTCAGTGCAGACAGTCAGTGCCCACAGTCAGTGCAGACAGTCAGTGCCCACAGTCAGTGCCCACAGTCAGTGCAGACAGTCAGTGCCCACAGTCAGTGCAGACAGTCAGTGCCCACAGTCAGTGCAGACAGTCAGTGCAGACAGTCAGTGCCCACAGTCAGTGCAGACAGTCAGTGCCCACAGTCAGTGCAGACAGTCAGTGCCCACAGTCAGTGCAGACACTCAGTGCCCACAGTCAGTGCAGACAGTCAGTGCAGACAGTCAGTGCCCACAGTCAGTGCCCACAGTCAGTGCCCACAGTCAGTGCAGACAGTCAGTGTCCACAGTCAGTGCAGACAGTCAGTGCCCACAGTCAGTGCCCACAGTCAGTGCAGACAGTCAGTGCCCACAGTCAGTGCCCACAGTCAGTGCAGACAGTCAGTGCAGACAGTCAGTGCCCACAGTCAGTGCCCACAGTCAGTGCCCACAGTCAGTGCCCACAGTCAGTGCAGACAGTCAGTGCAGACAGTCAGTGCCCACAGTCAGTGCAGACAGTCAGTGCCCACAGTCAGTGCAGACAGTCAGTGCCCACAGTCAGTGCAGACAGTCAGTGCCCACAGTCAGTGCCCACAGTCAGTGCAGACAGTCAGTGCAGACAGTCAGTGCCCACAGTCAGTGCCCACAGTCAGTGCCCACAGTCAGTGCCCACAGTCAGTGCCCACAGTCAGTGCCCACAGTCAGTGCCCACAGTCAGTGCAGACAGTCAGTGCCCACAGTCAGTGCCCACAGTCAGTGCAGACAGTCAGTGCCCACAGTCAGTGCCCACAGTCAGTGCCCACAGTCAGTGCCCACAGTCAGTGCAGACAGTCAGTGCCCACAGTCAGTGCCCACAGTCAGTGCAGACAGTCAGTGCCCACAGTCAGTGCAGACAGTCAGTGCCCACAGTCAGTGCCCACAGTCAGTGCCCACAGTCAGTGCCCACAGTCAGTGCCCACAGTCAGTGCAGACAGTCAGTGCCCACAGTCAGTGCCCACAGTCAGTGCCCACAGTCAGTGCCCACAGTCAGTGCAGACAGTCAGTGCCCACAGTCAGTGCAGACAGTCAGTGCCCACAGTCAGTGCCCACAGTCAGTGCCCACAGTCAGTGCAGACAGTCAGTGCCCACAGTCAGTGCCCACAGTCAGTGCAGACAGTCAGTGCCCACAGTCAGTGCCCACAGTCAGTGCCCACAGTCAGTGCCCACAGTCAGTGCCCACAGTCAGTGCAGACAGTCAGTGCCCACAGTCAGTGCAGACAGTCAGTGCCCACAGTCAGTGCCCACAGTCAGTGCCCACAGTCAGTGCCCACAGTCAGTGCAGACAGTCAGTGCCCACAGTCAGTGCCCACAGTCAGTGCCCACAGTCAGTGCCCACAGTCAGTGCAGACAGTCAGTGCCCACAGTCAGTGCCCACAGTCAGTGCCCACAGTCAGTGCCCACAGTCAGTGCAGACAGTCAGTGCCCACAGTCAGTGCCCACAGTCAGTGCCCACAGTCAGTGCCCACAGTCAGTGCAGACAGTCAGTGCCCACAGTCAGTGCAGACAGTCAGTGCCCACAGTCAGTGCCCACAGTCAGTGCCCACAGTCAGTGCCCACAGTCAGTGCCCACAGTCAGTGCCCACAGTCAGTGCCCACAGTCAGTGCAGACAGTCAGTGCCCACAGTCAGTGCCCACAGTCAGTGCCCACAGTCAGTGCCCACAGTCAGTGCAGACAGTCAGTGCCCACAGTCAGTGCCCACAGTCAGTGCCCACAGTCAGTGCAGACAGTCAGTGCAGACAGTCAGTGCAGACAGTCAGTGCCCACAGTCAGTGCAGACAGTCAGTGCCCACAGTCAGTGCCCACAGTCAGTGCAGACAGTCAGTGCCCACAGTCAGTGCAGACAGTCAGTGCCCACAGTCAGTGCCCACAGTCAGTGCCCACAGTCAGTGCAGACAGTCAGTGCAGACAGTCAGTGCAGACAGTCAGTGCCCACAGTCAGTGCCCACAGTCAGTGCAGACAGTCAGTGCCCACAGTCAGTGCAGACAGTCAGTGCCCACAGTCAGTGCAGACAGTCAGTGCCCACAGTCAGTGCCCACAGTCAGTGCAGACAGTCAGTGCCCACAGTCAGTGCCCACAGTCAGTGCAGACAGTCAGTGCCCACAGTCAGTGCAGACAGTCAGTGCAGACAGTCAGTGCCCACAGTCAGTGCCCACAGTCAGTGCAGACAGTCAGTGCCCACAGTCAGTGCCCACAGTCAGTGCAGACAGTCAGTGCCCACAGTCAGTGCAGACAGTCAGTGCCCACAGTCAGTGCAGACAGTCAGTGCCCACAGTCAGTGCAGACAGTCAGTGCCCACAGTCAGTGCAGACAGTCAGTGCCCACAGTCAGTGCCCACAGTCAGTGCAGACAGTCAGTGCCCACAGTCAGTGCAGACAGTCAGTGCCCACAGTCAGTGCCCACAGTCAGTGCCCACAGTCAGTGCAGACAGTCAGTGCAGACAGTCAGTGCCCACAGTCAGTGCAGACAGTCAGTGCCCACAGTCAGTGCAGACAGTCAGTGCAGACAGTCAGTGCCCACAGTCAGTGCAGACAGTCAGTGCCCACAGTCAGTGCAGACAGTCAGTGCCCACAGTCAGTGCAGACAGTCAGTGCCCACAGTCAGTGCCCACAGTCAGTGCAGACAGTCAGTGCCCACAGTCAGTGCCCACAGTCAGTGCCCACAGTCAGTGCCCACAGTCAGTGCCCACAGTCAGTGCCCACAGTCAGTGCAGACAGTCAGTGCCCACAGTCAGTGCCCACAGTCAGTGCCACAGTCAGTGCCCACAGTCAGTGCAGACAGTCAGTGCCCACAGTCAGTGCAGACAGTCAGTGCCCACAGTCAGTGCAGACAGTCAGTGCCCAGTGCAGTCAGTGCCCACAGTCAGTGCACAGTCAGTGCAGACAGTCAGTGCCCACAGTCAGTGCCCACAGTCAGTGCAGACAGTCAGTGCCCACAGTCAGTGCCCACAGTCAGTGCCCACAGTCAGTGCACACAGTCAGTGCCCACAGTCAGTGCCCACAGTCAGTGCCCACAGTCAGTGCAGACAGTCAGTGCCCACAGTCAGTGCCCACAGTCAGTGCAGACAGTCAGTGCCCACAGTCAGTGCAGACAGTCAGTGCCCACAGTCAGTGCAGACAGTCAGTGCCCACAGTCAGTGCAGACAGTCAGTGCCCACAGTCAGTGCCCACAG
Organism: Squalus acanthias; assembly: GCA_030390025.1. Lineage (NCBI taxonomy): Eukaryota > Metazoa > Chordata > Chondrichthyes > Squaliformes > Squalidae > Squalus > Squalus acanthias. Next base: position 28,857 of record JASTWF010001202.1, read on the forward strand.
TCAGTGCAGACAGTCAGTGCCCACAGTCAGTGCCCACAGTCAGTGCAGACAGTCAGTGCCCACAGTCAGTGCCCACAGTCAGTGCAGACAGTCAGTGCCCACAGTCAGTGCCCACAGTCAGTGCAGACAGTCAGTGCCCACAGTCAGTGCAGACAGTCAGTGCCCACAGTCAGTGCCCACAGTCAGTGCAGACAGTCAGTGCCCACAGTCAGTGCAGACAGTCAGTGCCCACAGTCAGTGCAGACAGTCAGTGCCCACAGTCAGTGCAGACAGTCAGTGCCCACAGTCAGTGCCCACAGTCAGTGCCCACAGTCAGTGCCCACAGTCAGTGCCCACAGTCAGTACCCACAGTCAGTGCCCACAGTCAGTGCCCACAGTCAGTGCAGACAGACAGTGCAGACAGTCAGTGCAGACAGTCAGTGTCCACAGTCAGTGCAGACAGTCAGTGCCCACAGTCAGTGCCCACAGTCAGTGCAGACAGTCAGTGCCCACAGTCAGTGCCCACAGTCAGTGCAGACAGTCAGTGCAGACAGTCAGTGCCCACAGTCAGTACCCACAGTCAGTGCCCACAGTCAGTGCCCACAGTCAGTGCAGACAGACAGTGCAGACAGTCAGTGCCCACAGTCAGTGCCCACAGTCAGTGCAGACAGTCAGTGCAGGCAGTCAGTGCCCACAGTCAGTGCAGACAGTCAGTGCAGACAGTCAGTGCCCACAGTCAGTGCCCACAGTCAGTGCCCACAGTCAGTGCAGACAGTCAGTGCCCACAGTCAGTGCAGACAGTCAGTGCCCACAGTCAGTGCCCACAGTCAGTGCAGACAGTCAGTGCCCACAGTCAGTGCAGACAGTCAGTGCCCACAGTCAGTGCAGACAGTCAGTGCCCACAGTCAGTGCCCACAGTCAGTGCAGACAGTCAGTGCCCACAGTCAGTGCCCACAGTCAGTGCAGACAGTCAGTGCAGACAGTCAGTGCCCACAGTCAGTGCCCACAGTCAGTGCCACAGTCAGTGCAGACAGTCAGTGCAGACAGTCAGTGCAGACAGTCAGTGCCCACAGTCAGTGCCCACAGTCAGTGCAGACAGTCAGTGCCCACAGTCAGTGCAGACAGTCAGTGCCCACAGTCAGTGCAGACAGTCAGTGCCCACAGTCAGTGCAGACAGTCAGTGCCCACAGTCAGTGCAGACAGTCAGTGCCCACAGTCAGTGCCCACAGTCAGTGCAGACAGTCAGTGCCCACAGTCAGTGCAGACAGTCAGTGCCCACAGTCAGTGCAGACAGTCAGTGCCCACAGTCAGTGCAGACACTCAGTGCAGACAGTCAGTGCCCACAGTCAGTGCAGACAGTCAGTGCCCACAGTCAGTGCAGACAGTCAGTGCAGACAGTCAGTGCAGACAGTCAGTGCCCACAGTCAGTGCAGACAGTCAGTGCCCACAGTCAGTGCAGACAGTCAGTGCCCACAGTCAGTGCAGACAGTCAGTGCCCACAGTCAGTGCAGACAGTCAGTGCCCACAGTCAGTGCAGACAGTCAGTGCCCACAGTCAGTGCCCACAGTCAGTGCAGACAGTCAGTGCCCACAGTCAGTGCAGACAGTCAGTGCCCACAGTCAGTGCAGACAGTCAGTGCCCACAGTCAGTGCCCACAGTCAGTGCAGACAGTCAGTGCCCACAGTCAGTGCAGACAGTCAGTGCCCACAGTCAGTGCAGACAGTCAGTGCAGACAGTCAGTGCCCACAGTCAGTGCAGACAGTCAGTGCCCACAGTCAGTGCAGACAGTCAGTGCAGACAGTCAGTGCAGACAGTCAGTGCAGACAGTCAGTGCCCACAGTCAGTGCAGACAGTCAGTGCAGACAGTCAGTGCAGACAGTCAGTGCCCACAGTCAGTGCAGACAGTCAGTGCCCACAGTCAGTGCCCACAGTCAGTGCAGACAGTCAGTGCCCACAGTCAGTGCCCACAGTCAGTGCAGACAGTCAGTGCCCACAGTCAGTGCAGACAGTCAGTGCAGACAGTCAGTGCCCACAGTCAGTGCAGACAGTCAGTGCCCACAGTCAGTGCAGACAGTCAGTGCCCACAGTCAGTGCAGACAGTCAGTGCCCACAGTCAGTGCAGACAGTCAGTGCAGACAGTCAGTGTCCACAGTCAGTGCCCACAGTCAGTGCCCACAGTCAGTGCAGACAGTCAGTGTCCACAGTCAGTGCAGACAGTCAGTGCCCACAGTCAGTGCCCACAGTCAGTGCAGACAGTCAGTGTCCACAGTCAGTGCCCACAGTCAGTGCAGACAGTCAGTGCAGACAGTCAGTGCCCACAGTCAGTGCCCACAGTCAGTGCCCACAGTCAGTGCCCACAGTCAGTGCAGACAGACAGTGCAGACAGTCAGTGCCCACAGTCAGTGCAGACAGTCAGTGCCCACAGTCAGTGCAGACACTCAGTGCCCACAATCAGTGCAGACAGTCAGTGTCCACAGTCAGTGCCCACAGTCAGTGCAGACAGTCAGTGCAGACAGTCAGTGCCCACAGTCAGTGCCCACAGTCAGTGCCCACAGTCAGTGCCCACAGTCAGTGCCCACAGTCAGTGCCCACAGTCAGTGCCCACAGTCAGTGCAGACAGTCAGTGCCCACAGTCAGTGCCCACAGTCTGTGCAGACAGTCAGTGCCCACAGTCAGTGCCCACAGTCAGTGCCCACAGTCAGTGCCCACAGTCAGTGCAGACAGTCAGTGCCCACAGTCAGTGCCCACAGTCAGTGCAGACAGTCAGTGCCCACAGTCAGTGCAGACAGTCAGTGCCCACAGTCAGTGCCCACAGTCAGTGCCCACAGTCAGTGCCCACAGTCAGTGCCCACAGTCAGTGCAGACAGTCAGTGCCCACAGTCAGTGCCCACAGTCAGTGCCCACAGTCAGTGCCCACAGTCAGTGCAGACAGTCAGTGCCCACAGTCAGTGCAGACAGTCAGTGCCCACAGTCAGTGCCCACAGTCAGTGCCCACAGTCAGTGCAGACAGTCAGTGCCCACAGTCAGTGCCCACAGTCAGTGCAGACAGTCAGTGCCCACAGTCAGTGCCCACAGTCAGTGCCCACAGTCAGTGCCCACAGTCAGTGCCCACAGTCAGTGCAGACAGTCAGTGCCCACAGTCAGTGCAGACAGTCAGTGCCCACAGTCAGTGCCCACAGTCAGTGCCCACAGTCAGTGCCCACAGTCAGTGCAGACAGTCAGTGCCCACAGTCAGTGCCCACAGTCAGTGCCCACAGTCAGTGCCCACAGTCAGTGCAGACAGTCAGTGCCCACAGTCAGTGCCCACAGTCAGTGCCCACAGTCAGTGCCCACAGTCAGTGCAGACAGTCAGTGCCCACAGTCAGTGCCCACAGTCAGTGCCCACAGTCAGTGCCCACAGTCAGTGCAGACAGTCAGTGCCCACAGTCAGTGCAGACAGTCAGTGCCCACAGTCAGTGCCCACAGTCAGTGCCCACAGTCAGTGCCCACAGTCAGTGCCCACAGTCAGTGCAGACAGTCAGTGCCCACAGTCAGTGCCCACAGTCAGTGCCCACAGTCAGTGCCCACAGTCAGTGCCCACAGTCAGTGCAGACAGTCAGTGCAGACAGTCAGTGCCCACAGTCAGTGCCCACAGTCAGTGCCCACAGTCAGTGCAGACAGTCAGTGCAGACAGTCAGTGCAGACAGTCAGTGCCCACAGTCAGTGCAGACAGTCAGTGCCCACAGTCAGTGCCCACAGTCAGTGCAGACAGTCAGTGCCCACAGTCAGTGCAGACAGTCAGTGCCCACAGTCAGTGCCCACAGTCAGTGCCCACAGTCAGTGCAGACAGTCAGTGCAGACAGTCAGTGCAGACAGTCAGTGCCCACAGTCAGTGCCCACAGTCAGTGCAGACAGTCAGTGCCCACAGTCAGTGCAGACAGTCAGTGCCCACAGTCAGTGCAGACAGTCAGTGCCCACAGTCAGTGCCCACAGTCAGTGCAGACAGTCAGTGCCCACAGTCAGTGCCCACAGTCAGTGCAGACAGTCAGTGCCCACAGTCAGTGCAGACAGTCAGTGCAGACAGTCAGTGCCCACAGTCAGTGCCCACAGTCAGTGCAGACAGTCAGTGCCCACAGTCAGTGCCCACAGTCAGTGCAGACAGTCAGTGCCCACAGTCAGTGCAGACAGTCAGTGCCCACAGTCAGTGCAGACAGTCAGTGCCCACAGTCAGTGCCCACAGTCAGTGCAGACAGTCAGTGCCCACAGTCAGTGCAGACAGTCAGTGCCCACAGTCAGTGCAGACAGTCAGTGCCCACAGTCAGTGCAGACAGTCAGTGCAGACAGTCAGTGCCCACAGTCAGTGCAGACAGTCAGTGCCCACAGTCAGTGCAGACAGTCAGTGCAGACAGTCAGTGCCCACAGTCAGTGCAGACAGTCAGTGCCCACAGTCAGTGCAGACAGTCAGTGCCCACAGTCAGTGCAGACAGTCAGTGCCCACAGTCAGTGCCCACAGTCAGTGCAGACAGTCAGTGCCCACAGTCAGTGCCCACAGTCAGTGCCCACAGTCAGTGCCCACAGTCAGTGCCCACAGTCAGTGCCCACAGTCAGTGCAGACAGTCAGTGCCCACAGTCAGTGCCCACAGTCAGTGCCCACAGTCAGTGCCCACAGTCAGTGCAGACAGTCAGTGCCCACAGTCAGTGCAGACAGTCAGTGCCCACAGTCAGTGCAGACAGTCAGTGCCCACAGTCAGTGCCCACAGTCAGTGCAGACAGTCAGTGCCCACAGTCAGTGCCCACAGTCAGTGCAGACAGTCAGTGCCCACAGTCAGTGCCCACAGTCAGTGCCCACAGTCAGTGCAGACAGTCAGTGCCCACAGTCAGTGCCCACAGTCAGTGCCCACAGTCAGTGCAGACAGTCAGTGCCCACAGTCAGTGCCCACAGTCAGTGCAGACAGTCAGTGCCCACAGTCAGTGCAGACAGTCAGTGCCCACAGTCAGTGCAGACAGTCAGTGCCCACAGTCAGTGCAGACAGTCAGTGCCCACAGTCAGTGCCCACAGTCAGTGCAGACAGTCAGTGCCCACAGTCAGTGCCCACAGTCAGTGCAGACAGTCAGTGCCCACAGTCAGTGCCCACAGTCAGTGCAGACAGTCAGTGCCCACAGTCAGTGCCCACAGTCAGTGCAGACAGTCAGTGCCCACAGTCAGTGCAGACAGTCAGTGCCCACAGTCAGTGCCCACAGTCAGTGCAGACAGTCAGTGCCCACAGTCAGTGCAGACAGTCAGTGCCCACAGTCAGTGCAGACAGTCAGTGCCCACAGTCAGTGCAGACAGTCAGTGCCCACAGTCAGTGCCCACAGTCAGTGCCCACAGTCAGTGCCCACAGTCAGTGCCCACAGTCAGTGCCCACAGTCAGTGCCCACAGTCAGTGCCCACAGTCAGTGCAGACAGACAGTGCAGACAGTCAGTGCAGACAGTCAGTGTCCACAGTCAGTGCAGACAGTCAGTGCCCACAGTCAGTGCCCACAGTCAGTGCAGACAGTCAGTGCCCACAGTCAGTGCCCACAGTCAGTGCAGACAGTCAGTGCAGACAGTCAGTGCCCACAGTCAGTGCCCACAGTCAGTGCCCACAGTCAGTGCCCACAGTCAGTGCAGACAGACAGTGCAGACAGTCAGTGCCCACAGTCAGTGCCCACAGTCAGTGCAGACAGTCAGTGCAGACAGTCAGTGCCCACAGTCAGTGCAGACAGTCAGTGCAGACAGTCAGTGCCCACAGTCAGTGCCCACAGTCAGTGCCCACAGTCAGTGCAGACAGTCAGTGCCCACAGTCAGTGCAGACAGTCAGTGCCCACAGTCAGTGCCCACAGTCAGTGCAGACAGTCAGTGCCCACAGTCAGTGCAGACAGTCAGTGCCCACAGTCAGTGCAGACAGTCAGTGCCCACAGTCAGTGCCCACAGTCAGTGCAGACAGTCAGTGCCCACAGTCAGTGCCCACAGTCAGTGCAGACAGTCAGTGCAGACAGTCAGTGCCCACAGTCAGTGCCCACAGTCAGTGCCACAGTCAGTGCAGACAGTCAGTGCAGACAGTCAGTGCAGACAGTCAGTGCCCACAGTCAGTGCCCACAGTCAGTGCAGACAGTCAGTGCCCACAATCAGTGCAGACAGTCAGTGCCCACAGTCAGTGCAGACAGTCAGTGCACACAGTCAGTGCAGACAGTCAGTGCCCACAGTCAGTGCAGACAGTCAGTGCCCACAGTCAGTGCCCACAGTCAGTGCAGACAGTCAGTGCCCACAGTCAGTGCAGACAGTCAGTGCCCACAGTCAGTGCAAACAGTCAGTGCCCACAGTCAGTGCAGACACTCAGTGCAGACAGTCAGTGCCCACAGTCAGTGCAGACAGTCAGTGCCCACAGTCAGTGCAGACACTCAGTGCAGACAGTCAGTGCAGACAGTCAGTGCCCACAGTCAGTGCAGACAGTCAGTGCCCACAGTCAGTGCAGACAGTCAGTGCCCACAGTCAGTGCAGACAGTCAGTGCCCACAGTCAGTGCCCACAGTCAGTGCAGACAGTCAGTGCCCACAGTCAGTGCCCACAGTCAGTGCCCACAGTCAGTGCCCACAGTCAGTGCCCACAGTCAGTGCCCACAGTCAGTGCAGACAGTCAGTGCCCACAGTCAGTGCCCACAGTCAGTGCCCACAGTCAGTGCCCACAGTCAGTGCAGACAGTCAGTGCCCACAGTCAGTGCAGACAGTCAGTGCCCACAGTCAGTGCCCACAGTCAGTGCCCACAGTCAGTGCAGACAGTCAGTGCCCACAGTCAGTGCCCACAGTCAGTGCAGACAGTCAGTGCCCACAGTCAGTGCCCACAGTCAGTGCCCACAGTCAGTGCAGACAGTCAGTGCCCACAGTCAGTGCCCACAGTCAGTGCCCACAGTCAGTGCAGACAGTCAGTGCCCACAGTCAGTGCCCACAGTCAGTGCAGACAGTCAGTGCCCACAGTCAGTGCAGACAGTCAGTGCCCACAGTCAGTGCAGACAGTCAGTGCCCACAGTCAGTGCAGACAGTCAGTGCCCACAGTCAGTGCCCACAGTCAGTGCAGACAGTCAGTGCCCACAGTCAGTGCCCACAGTCAGTGCAGACAGTCAGTGCCCACAGTCAGTGCCCACAGTCAGTGCAGACAGTCAGTGCCCACAGTCAGTGCCCACAGTCAGTGCCCACAGTCAGTGCAGACAGTCAGTGCCCACAGTCAGTGCAGACAGTCAGTGCCCACAGTCAGTGCCCACAGTCAGTGCAGACAGTCAGTGCCCACAGTCAGTGCAGACAGTCAGTGCCCACAGTCAGTGCAGACAGTCAGTGCCCACAGTCAGTGCAGACAGTCAGTGCCCACAGTCAGTGCCCACAGTCAGTGCCCACAGTCAGTGCCCACAGTCAGTGCCCACAGTCAGTGCCCACAGTCAGTGCCCACAGTCAGTGCCCACAGTCAGTGCAGACAGTCAGTGCAGACAGTCAGTGCAGACAGTCAGTGCCCACAGTCAGTGCAGACAGTCAGTGCCCACAGTCAGTGCCCACAGTCAGTGCAGACAGTCAGTGCCCACAGTCAGTGCCCACAGTCAGTGCAGACAGTCAGTGCAGACAGTCAGTGCCCACAGTCAGTGCCCACAGTCAGTGCCCACAGTCAGTGCCCACAGTCAGTGCAGACAGTCAGTGCAGACAGTCAGTGCCCACAGTCAGTGCCCACAGTCAGTGCAGACAGTCAGTGCAGACAGTCAGTGCCCACAGTCAGTGCAGACAGTCAGTGCAGACAGTCAGTGCCCACAGTCAGTGCCCACAGTCAGTGCAGACAGTCAGTGCCCACAGTCAGTGCCCACAGTCAGTGCAGACAGTCAGTGCCCACAGTCAGTGCAGACAGTCAGTGCCCACAGTCAGTGCAAACAGTCAGTGCCCACAGTCAGTGCAGACACTCAGTGCAGACAGTCAGTGCCCACAGTCAGTGCAGACAGTCAGTGCCCACAGTCAGTGCAGACAGTCAGTGCAGACAGTCAGTGCAGACAGTCAGTGCCCACAGTCAGTGCAGACAGTCAGTGCCCACAGTCAGTGCAGACAGTCAGTGCCCACAGTCAGTGCAGACAGTCAGTGCCCACAGTCAGTGCCCACAGTCAGTGCAGACAGTCAGTGCCCACAGTCAGTGCCCACAGTCAGTGCCCACAGTCAGTGCCCACAGTCAGTGCCCACAATCAGTGCCCACAGTCAGTGCAGACAGTCAGTGCCCACAGTCAGTGCCCACAGTCAGTGCCCACAGTCAGTGCCCACAGTCAGTGCAGACAGTCAGTGCCCACAGTCAGTGCAGACAGTCAGTGCCCACAGTCAGTGCAGACAGTCAGTGCCCACAGTCAGTGCCCACAGTCAGTGCAGACAGTCAGTGCCCACAGTCAGTGCCCACAGTCAGTGCAGACAGTCAGTGCCCACAGTCAGTGCCCACAGTCAGTGCCCACAGTCAGTGCAGACAGTCAGTGCCCACAGTCAGTGCCCACAGTCAGTGCCCACAGTCAGTGCAGACAGTCAGTGCCCACAGTCAGTGCCCACAGTCAGTGCAGACAGTCAGTGCCCACAGTCAGTGCAGACAGTCAGTGCCCACAGTCAGTGCAGACAGTCAGTGCCCACAGTCAGTGCAGACAGTCAGTGCCCACAGTCAGTGCCCACAGTCAGTGCAGACAGTCAGTGCCCACAGTCAGTGCCCACAGTCAGTGCAGACAGTCAGTGCCCACAGTCAGTGCCCACAGTCAGTGCAGACAGTCAGTGCCCACAGTCAGTGCCCACAGTCAGTGCAGACAGTCAGTGCCCACAGTCAGTGCAGACAGTCAGTGCCCACAGTCAGTGCCCACAGTCAGTGCAGACAGTCAGTGCCCACAGTCAGTGCAGACAGTCAGTGCCCACAGTCAGTGCAGACAGTCAGTGCCCACAGTCAGTGCAGACAGTCAGTGCCCACAGTCAGTGCCCACAGTCAGTGCCCACAGTCAGTGCCCACAGTCAGTGCCCACAGTCAGTGCAGACAGTCAGTGCCCACAGTCAGTGCAGACAGTCAGTGCCCACAGTCAGTGCCCACAGTCAGTGCCCACAGTCAGTGCAGACAGTCAGTGCCCACAGTCAGTGCCCACAGTCAGTGCAGACAGTCAGTGCCCACAGTCAGTGCCCACAGTCAGTGCCCACAGTCAGTGCAGACAGTCAGTGCCCACAGTCAGTGCCCACAGTCAGTGCCCACAGTCAGTGCAGACAGTCAGTGCCCACAGTCAGTGCCCACAGTCAGTGCAGACAGTCAGTGCCCACAGTCAGTGCAGACAGTCAGTGCCCACAGTCAGTGCAGACAGTCAGTGCCCACAGTCAGTGCAGACAGTCAGTGCCCACAGTCAGTGCCCACAGTCAGTGCAGACAGTCAGTGCCCACAGTCAGTGCCCACAGTCAGTGCAGACAGTCAGTGCCCACAGTCAGTGCCCACAGTCAGTGCAGACAGTCAGTGCCCACAGTCAGTGCCCACAGTCAGTGCCCACAGTCAGTGCAGACAGTCAGTGCCCACAGTCAGTGCAGACAGTCAGTGCCCACAGTCAGTGCCCACAGTCAGTGCAGACAGTCAGTGCCCACAGTCAGTGCAGACAGTCAGTGCCCACAGTCAGTGCAGACAGTCAGTGCCCACAGTCAGTGCAGACAGTCAGTGCCCACAGTCAGTGCCCACAGTCAGTGCCCACAGTCAGTGCCCACAGTCAGTGCCCACAGTCAGTGCCCACAGTCAGTGCCCACAGTCAGTGCCCACAGTCAGTGCAGACAGTCAGTGCCCACAGTCAGTGCAGACAGTCAGTGCCCACAGTCAGTGCAGACAGTCAGTGCCCACAGTCAGTGCCCACAGTCAGTGCAGACAGTCAGTGCCCACAGTCAGTGCCCACAGTCAGTGCAGACAGTCAGTGCAGACAGTCAGTGCCCACAGTCAGTGCCCACAGTCAGTGCCCACAGTCAGTGCCCACAGTCAGTGCAGACAGTCAGTGCAGACAGTCAGTGCCCACAGTCAGTGCCCACAGTCAGTGCAGACAGTCAGTGCAGACAGTCAGTGCCCACAGTCAGTGCAGACAGTCAGTGCAGACAGTCAGTGCCCACAGTCAGTGCCCACAGTCAGTGCAGACAGTCAGTGCCCACAGTCAGTGCCCACAGTCAGTGCAGACAGTCAGTGCCCACAGTCAGTGCAGACAGTCAGTGCCCACAGTCAGTGCCCACAGTCAGTGCCCACAGTCAGTGCAGACAGTCAGTGCAGACAGTCAGTGCCCACAGTCAGTGCAGACAGTCAGTGCCCACAGTCAGTGCAGACAGTCAGTGCAGACAGTCAGTGCCCACAGTCAGTGCCCACAGTCAGTGCAGACAGTCAGTGCCCACAGTCAGTGCAGACAGTCAGTGCCCACAGTCAGTGCAGACAGTCAGTGCCCACAGTCAGTGCCCACAGTCAGTGCAGACAGTCAGTGCCCACAGTCAGTGCCCACAGTCAGTGCCCACAGTCAGTGCCCACAGTCAGTGCCCACAGTCAGTGCAGACAGTCAGTGCCCACAGTCAGTGCCCACAGTCAGTGCCCACAGTCAGTGCCCACAGTCAGTGCAGACAGTCAGTGCCCACAGTCAGTGCAGACAGTCAGTGCCCACAGTCAGTGCAGACAGTCAGTGCCACAGTCAGTGCCCACAGTCAGTGCAGACAGTCAGTGCCCACAGTCAGTGCCCACAGTCAGTGCAGACAGTCAGTGCCCACAGTCAGTGCCCACAGTCAGTGCCCACAGTCAGTGCAGACAGTCAGTGCCCACAGTCAGTGCCCACAGTCAGTGCCCACAGTCAGTGCAGACAGTCAGTGCCCACAGTCAGTGCCCACAGTCAGTGCAGACAGTCAGTGCCCACAGTCAGTGCAGACAGTCAGTGCCCACAGTCAGTGCAGACAGTCAGTGCCCACAGTCAGTGCAGACAGTCAGTGCCCACAGTCAGTGCCCACAGTCAGTGCAGACAGTCAGTGCCCACAGTCAGTGCCCACAGTCAGTGCAGACAGTCAGTGCCCACAGTCAGTGCCCACAGTCAGTGCAGACAGTCAGTGCCCACAGTCAGTGCCCACAGTCAGTGCAGACAGTCAGTGCCCACAGTCAGTGCAGACAGTCAGTGCCCACAGTCAGTGCCCACAGTCAGTGCAGACAGTCAGTGCCCACAGTCAGTGCAGACAGTCAGTGCCCACAGTCAGTGCAGACAGTCAGTGCCCACAGTCAGTGCAGACAGTCAGTGCCCACAGTCAGTGCCCACAGTCAGTGCCCACAGTCAGTGCCCACAGTCAGTGCCCACAGTCAGTGCCCACAGTCAGTGCCCACAGTCAGTGCCCACAGTCAGTGCAGACAGTCAGTGCCCACAGTCAGTGCAGACAGTCAGTGCCCACAGTCAGTGCAGACAGTCAGTGCCCACAGTCAGTGCCCACAGTCAGTGCAGACAGTCAGTGCCCACAGTCAGTGCCCACAGTCAGTGCAGACAGTCAGTGCAGACAGTCAGTGCCCACAGTCAGTGCCCACAGTCAGTGCCCACAGTCAGTGCCCACAGTCAGTGCAGACAGTCAGTGCAGACAGTCAGTGCCCACAGTCAGTGCCCACAGTCAGTGCAGACAGTCAGTGCAGACAGTCAGTGCCCACAGTCAGTGCAGACAGTCAGTGCAGACAGTCAGTGCCCACAGTCAGTGCCCACAGTCAGTGCCCACAGTCAGTGCAGACAGTCAGTGCCCACAGTCAGTGCAGACAGTCAGTGCCCACAGTCAGTGCCCACAGTCAGTGCAGACAGTCAGTGCCCACAGTCAGTGCAGACAGTCAGTGCCCACAGTCAGTGCAGACAGTCAGTGCCCACAGTCAGTGCCCACAGTCAGTGCAGACAGTCAGTGCCCACAGTCAGTGCCCACAGTCAGTGCCCACAGTCAGTGCAGACTGTCAGTGCCCACAGTCAGTGCCCACAGTCAGTGCCCACAGTCAGTGCCACAGTCAGTGCAGACAGTCAGTGCAGACAGTCAGTGCAGACAGTCAGTGCCCACAGTCAGTGCCCACAGTCAGTGCAGACAGTCAGTGCCCACAGTCAGTGCAGACAGTCAGTGCCCACAATCAGTGCAGACAGTCAGTGCACACAGTCAGTGCAGACAGTCAGTGCCCACAGTCAGTGCAGACAGTCAGTGCCCACAGTCAGTGCCCACAGTCAGTGCAGACAGTCAGTGCCCACAGTCAGTGCAGACAGTCAGTGCCCACAGTCAGTGCAGACAGTCAGTGCCCACAGTCAGTGCAGACAGTCAGTGCAGACAGTCAGTGCCCACAGTCAGTGCAGACAGTCAGTGCCCACAGTCAGTGCAGACAGTCAGTGCAGACAGTCAGTGCAGACAGTCAGTGCCCACAGTCAGTGCAGACAGTCAGTGCCCACAGTCAGTGCAGACAGTCAGTGCCCACAGTCAGTGCAGACAGTCAGTGCCCACAGTCAGTGCCCACAGTCAGTGCAGACAGTCAGTGCCCACAGTCAGTGCCCACAGTCAGTGCCCACAGTCAGTGCCCACAGTCAGTGCCCACAGTCAGTGCCCACAGTCAGTGCAGACAGTCAGTGCCCACAGTCAGTGCCCACAGTCAGTGCCACAGTCAGTGCCCACAGTCAGTGCAGACAGTCAGTGCCCACAGTCAGTGCAGACAGTCAGTGCCCACAGTCAGTGCAGACAGTCAGTGCCCACAGTCAGTGCCCACAGTCAGTGCAGACAGTCAGTGCCCACAGTCAGTGCCCACAGTCAGTGCAGACAGTCAGTGCCCACAGTCAGTGCCCACAGTCAGTGCCCACAGTCAGTGCAGACAGTCAGTGCCCACAGTCAGTGCCCACAGTCAGTGCCCACAGTCAGTGCAGACAGTCAGTGCCCACAGTCAGTGCCCACAGTCAGTGCAGACAGTCAGTGCCCACAGTCAGTGCAGACAGTCAGTGCCCACAGTCAGTGCCCACAGTCAGTGCCCACAGTCAGTGCCCACAGTCAGTGCCCACAGTCAGTGCCCACAGTCAGTGCAGACAGTCAGTGCCCACAGTCAGTGCAGACAGTCAGTGCCCACAGTCAGTGCAGACAGTCAGTGCCCACAGTCAGTGCCCACAGTCAGTGCAGACAGTCAGTGCCCACAGTCAGTGCCCACAGTCAGTGCAGACAGTCAGTGCAGACAGTCAGTGCCCACAGTCAGTGCCCACAGTCAGTGCCCACAGTCAGTGCCCACAGTCAGTGCAGACAGACAGTGCAGACAGTCAGTGCCCACAGTCAGTGCCCACAGTCAGTGCAGACACAGTCAGTGCAGGCAGTCAGTGCCCACAGTCAGTGCAGACAGACAGTGCAGACAGTCAGTGCCCACAGTCAGTGCCCACAGTCAGTGCAGACAGTCAGTGCCCACAGTCAGTGCCCACAGTCAGTGCAGACAGTCAGTGCCCACAGTCAGTGCAGACAGTCAGTGCCCACAGTCAGTGCAGACAGTCAGTGCCCACAGTCAGTGCAGACACTCAGTGCAGACAGTCAGTGCCCACAGTCAGTGCAGACAGTCAGTGCCCACAGTCAGTGCAGACACTCAGTGCAGACAGTCAGTGCAGACAGTCAGTGCCCACAGTCAGTGCAGACAGTCAGTGCCCACAGTCAGTGCAGACAGTCAGTGCCCACAGTCAGTGCAGACAGTCAGTGCCCACAGTCAGTGCCCACAGTCAGTGCAGACAGTCAGTGCCCACAGTCAGTGCCCACAGTCAGTGCCCACAGTCAGTGCCCACAGTCAGTGCCCACAGTCAGTGCCCACAGTCAGTGCAGACAGTCAGTGCCCACAGTCAGTGCCCACAGTCAGTGCCCACAGTCAGTGCCCACAGTCAGTGCAGACAGTCAGTGCCCACAGTCAGTGCAGACAGTCAGTGCCCACAGTCAGTGCAGACAGTCAGTGCCCACAGTCAGTGCCCACAGTCAGTGCAGACAGTCAGTGCCCACAGTCAGTGCCCACAGTCAGTGCAGACAGTCAGTGCCCACAGTCAGTGCCCACAGTCAGTGCCCACAGTCAGTGCAGACAGTCAGTGCCCACAGTCAGTGCCCACAGTCAGTGCCCACAGTCAGTGCAGACAGTCAGTGCCCACAGTCAGTGCCCACAGTCAGTGCAGACAGTCAGTGCCCACAGTCAGTGCAGACAGTCAGTGCCCACAGTCAGTGCAGACAGTCAGTGCCCACAGTCAGTGCAGACAGTCAGTGCCCACAGTCAGTGCCCACAGTCAGTGCAGACAGTCAGTGCCCACAGTCAGTGCCCACAGTCAGTGCAGACAGTCAGTGCCCACAGTCAGTGCCCACAGTCAGTGCAGACAGTCAGTGCCCACAGTCAGTGCCCACAGTCAGTGCAGACAGTCAGTGCCCACAGTCAGTGCAGACAGTCAGTGCCCACAGTCAGTGCCCACAGTCAGTGCAGACAGTCAGTGCCCACAGTCAGTGCAGACAGTCAGTGCCCACAGTCAGTGCAGACAGTCAGTGCCCACAGTCAGTGCAGACAGTCAGTGCCCACAGTCAGTGCCCACAGTCAGTGCCCACAGTCAGTGCCCACAGTCAGTGCCCACAGTCAGTGCCCACAGTCAGTGCCCACAGTCAGTGACAGTCAGTGCAGACAGTCAGTGCAGACAGTCAGTGCAGACAGTCAGTGTCCACAGTCAGTGCAGACAGTCAGTGCCCACAGTCAGTGCCCACAGTCAGTGCAGACAGTCAGTGCCCACAGTCAGTGCCCACAGTCAGTGCAGACAGTCAGTGCAGACAGTCAGTGCCCACAGTCAGTGCCCACAGTCAGTGCCCACAGTCAGTGCCCACAGTCAGTGCAGACAGTCAGTGCAGACAGTCAGTGCCCACAGTCAGTGCCCACAGTCAGTGCAGACAGTCAGTGCAGACAGTCAGTGCCCACAGTCAGTGCAGACAGTCAGTGCAGACAGTCAGTGCCCACAGTCAGTGCCCACAGTCAGTGCCCACAGTCAGTGCAGACAGTCAGTGCCCACAGTCAGTGCAGACAGTCAGTGCCCACAGTCAGTGCCCACAGTCAGTGCAGACAGTCAGTGCCCACAGTCAGTGCAGACAGTCAGTGCCCACAGTCAGTGCAGACAGTCAGTGCCCACAGTCAGTGCCCACAGTCAGTGCAGACAGTCAGTGCCCACAGTCAGTGCCCACAGTCAGTGCAGACAGTCAGTGCAGACAGTCAGTGCCCACAGTCAGTGCCCACAGTCAGTGCCCACAGTCAGTGCCCAGTCAGTGCAGACAGTCAGTGCAGACAGTCAGTGCAGACAGTCAGTGCCCACAGTCAGTGCCCACAGTCAGTGCAGACAGTCAGTGCCCACAGTCAGTGCAGACAGTCAGTGCCCACAGTCAGTGCAGACAGTCAGTGCCCACAGTCAGTGCAGACAGTCAGTGCCCACAGTCAGTGCAGACAGTCAGTGCCCACAGTCAGTGCCCACAGTCAGTGCAGACAGTCAGTGCCCACAGTCAGTGCAGACAGTCAGTGCCCACAGTCAGTGCAGACAGTCAGTGCCCACAGTCAGTGCAGACAGTCAGTGCAGACAGTCAGTGCCCACAGTCAGTGCAGACAGTCAGTGCCCACAGTCAGTGCAGACAGTCAGTGCAGACAGTCAGTGCAGACAGTCAGTGCCCACAGTCAGTGCAGACAGTCAGTGCCCACAGTCAGTGCAGACAGTCAGTGCCCACAGTCAGTGCAGACAGTCAGTGCCCACAGTCAGTGCCCACAGTCAGTGCAGACCACAGTCAGTGCCCACAGTCAGTGCCCACAGTCAGTGCCCACAGTCAGTGCCCACAGTCAGTGCCCACAGTCAGTGCCCACAGTCAGTGCAGACAGTCAGTGCCCACAGTCAGTGCCCACAGTCAGTGCCCACAGTCAGTGCCCACAGTCAGTGCAGACAGTCAGTGCCCACAGTCAGTGCAGAGTCAGTGCAGTGCCCACAGTCAGTGCAGACAGTCAGTGCCCACAGTCAGTGCCCACAGTCAGTGCAGACAGTCAGTGTCCACAGTCAGTGCCCACAGTCAGTGCAGACAGTCAGTGCAGACAGTCAGTGCCCACAGTCAGTGCCCACAGTCAGTGCCCACAGTCAGTGCCCACAGTCAGTGCAGACAGTCAGTGCAGACAGTCAGTGCCCACAGTCAGTGCCCACAGTCAGTGCAGACAGTCAGTGCAGACAGTCAGTGCCCACAGTCAGTGCAGACAGACAGTGCAGACAGTCAATGCCCACAGTCGGTGCCCACAATCAGTGCAGACAATCAGTGCCCACAGTCAGTGCCCACAGTCAGTGCAGACAGTCAGTGCCCACAGTCAGTGCAGACAGTCAGTGCCCACAGTCAGTGCAAACAGTCAGTGCCCACAGTCAGTGCAGACACTCAGTGCAGACAGTCAGTGCCCACAGTCAGTGCAGACAGTCAGTGCCCACAGTCAGTGCAGACACTCAGTGCAGACAGTCAGTGCAGACAGTCAGTGCCCACAGTCAGTGCAGACAGTCAGTGCCCACAGTCAGTGCAGACAGTCAGTGCCCACAGTCAGTGCAGACAGTCAGTGCCCACAGTCAGTGCCCACAGTCAGTGCAGACAGTCAGTGCCCACAGTCAGTGCCCACAGTCAGTGCCACAGTCAGTGCCCACAGTCAGTGCCCACAGTCAGTGCCCACAGTCAGTGCAGACAGTCAGTGCCCACAGTCAGTGCCCACAGTCAGTGCCCACAGTCAGTGCCCACAGTCAGTGCAGACAGTCAGTGCCCACAGTCAGTGCAGACAGTCAGTGCCCACAGTCAGTGCAGACAGTCAGTGCCCACAGTCAGTGCCCACAGTCAGTGCAGACAGTCAGTGCCCACAGTCAGTGCCCACAGTCAGTGCAGACAGTCAGTGCCCACAGTCAGTGCCCACAGTCAGTGCCCACAGTCAGTGCAGACAGTCAGTGCCCACAGTCAGTGCCCACAGTCAGTGCCCACAGTCAGTGCAGACAGTCAGTGCCCACAGTCAGTGCCCACAGTCAGTGCAGACAGTCAGTGCCCACAGTCAGTGCAGACAGTCAGTGCCCACAGTCAGTGCAGACAGTCAGTGCCCACAGTCAGTGCAGACAGTCAGTGCCCACAGTCAGTGCCCACAGTCAGTGCAGACAGTCAGTGCCCACAGTCAGTGCCCACAGTCAGTGCAGACAGTCAGTGCCCACAGTCAGTGCCCACAGTCAGTGCAGACAGTCAGTGCCCACAGTCAGTGCCCACAGTCAGTGCAGACAGTCAGTGCCCACAGTCAGTGCAGACAGTCAGTGCCCACAGTCAGTGCCCACAGTCAGTGCAGACAGTCAGTGCCCACAGTCAGTGCAGACAGTCAGTGCCCACAGTCAGTGCAGACAGTCAGTGCCCACAGTCAGTGCAGACAGTCAGTGCCCACAGTCAGTGCCCACAGTCAGTGCCCACAGTCAGTGCCCACAGTCAGTGCCCACAGTCAGTGCCCACAGTCAGTGCCCACAGTCAGTGCCCACAGTCAGTGCAGACAGTCAGTGCAGACAGTCAGTGCAGACAGTCAGTGCCCACAGTCAGTGCAGACAGTCAGTGCCCACAGTCAGTGCCCACAGTCAGTGCAGACAGTCAGTGCCCACAGTCAGTGCCCACAGTCAGTGCAGACAGTCAGTGCAGACAGTCAGTGCCCACAGTCAGTGCCCACAGTCAGTGCCCACAGTCAGTGCCCACAGTCAGTGCAGACAGACAGTGCAGACAGTCAGTGCCCACAGTCAGTGCCCACAGTCAGTGCAGACAGTCAGTGCAGGCAGTCAGTGCCCACAGTCAGTGCAGACAGACAGTGCAGACAGTCAGTGCCCACAGTCAGTGCCCACAGTCAGTGCCCACAGTCAGTGCAGGCAGTCAGTGCCCACAGTCAGTGCAGACAGTCAGTGCCCACAGTCAGTGCCCACAGTCAGTGCAGACAGTCAGTGCCCACAGTCAGTGCAGACAGTCAGTGCCCACAGTCAGTGCAGACAGTCAGTGCCCACAGTCAGTGCCCACAGTCAGTGCAGACAGTCAGTGCCCACAGTCAGTGCCCACAGTCAGTGCAGACAGTCACTGCAGACTGTCAGTGCCCACAGTCAGTGCCCACAGTCAGTGCCCACAGTCAGTGCCACAGTCAGTGCAGACAGTCAGTGCAGACAGTCAGTGCAGACAGTCAGTGCCCACAGTCAGTGCCCACAGTCAGTGCAGACAGTCAGTGCCCACAGTCAGTGCAGACAGTCAGTGCCCACAGTCAGTGCAGACAGTCAGTGCCCACAGTCAGTGCAGACAGTCAGTGCCCACAGTCAGTGCAGACAGTCAGTGCCCACAGTCAGTGCCCACAGTCAGTGCAGACAGTCAGTGCCCACAGTCAGTGCAGACAGTCAGTGCCCACAGTCAGTGCAGACAGTCAGTGCCCACAGTCAGTGCAGACAGTCAGTGCAGACAGTCAGTGCCCACAGTCAGTGCAGACAGTCAGTGCCCACAGTCAGTGCAGACAGTCAGTGCAGACAGTCAGTGCAGACAGTCAGTGCCCACAGTCAGTGCAGACAGTCAGTGCCCACAGTCAGTGCAGACAGTCAGTGCCCACAGTCAGTGCAGACAGTCAGTGCCCACAGTCAGTGCCCACAGTCAGTGCAGACAGTCAGTGCCCACAGTCAGTGCCCACAGTCAGTGCCCACAGTCAGTGCCCACAGTCAGTGCCCACAGTCAGTGCCCACAGTCAGTGCAGACAGTCAGTGCCCACAGTCAGTGCCCACAGTCAGTGCCCACAGTCAGTGCCCACAGTCAGTGCAGACAGTCAGTGCCCACAGTCAGTGCAGACAGTCAGTGCCCACAGTCAGTGCAGACAGTCAGTGCCCACAGTCAGTGCCCACAGTCAGTGCAGACAGTCAGTGCCCACAGTCAGTGCCCACAGTCAGTGCAGACAGTCAGTGCCCACAGTCAGTGCCCACAGTCAGTGCCCACAGTCAGTGCAGACAGTCAGTGCCCACAGTCAGTGCCCACAGTCAGTGCCCACAGTCAGTGCAGACAGTCAGTGCCCACAGTCAGTGCCCACAGTCAGTGCAGACAGTCAGTGCCCACAGTCAGTGCAGACAGTCAGTGCCCACAGTCAGTGCAGACAGTCAGTGCCCACAGTCAGTGCAGACAGTCAGTGCCCACAGTCAGTGCCCACAGTCAGTGCAGACAGTCAGTGCCCACAGTCAGTGCCCACAGTCAGTGCAGACAGTCAGTGCCCACAGTCAGTGCCCACAGTCAGTGCAGACAGTCAGTGCCCACAGTCAGTGCCCACAGTCAGTGCCCACAGTCAGTGCAGACAGTCAGTGCCCACAGTCAGTGCAGACAGTCAGTGCCCACAGTCAGTGCCCACAGTCAGTGCAGACAGTCAGTGCCCACAGTCAGTGCAGACAGTCAGTGCCCACAGTCAGTGCAGACAGTCAGTGCCCACAGTCAGTGCAGACAGTCAGTGCCCACAGTCAGTGCCCACAGTCAGTGCCCACAGTCAGTGCCCACAGTCAGTGCCCACAGTCAGTGCCCACAGTCAGTGCCCACAGTCAGTGCCCACAGTCAGTGCAGACAGTCAGTGCAGACAGTCAGTGCAGACAGTCAGTGCCCACAGTCAGTGCAGACAGTCAGTGCCCACAGTCAGTGCCCACAGTCAGTGCAGACAGTCAGTGCCCACAGTCAGTGCCCACAGTCAGTGCAGACAGTCAGTGCAGACAGTCAGTGCCCACAGTCAGTACCCACAGTCAGTGCCCACAGTCAGTGCCCACAGTCAGTGCAGACAGTCAGTGCAGACAGTCAGTGCCCACAGTCAGTGCCCACAGTCAGTGCAGACAGTCAGTGCACAGTCAGTGCCCACAGTCAGTGCAGACAGACAGTGCAGACAGTCAGTGCCCACAGTCAGTGCCCACAGTCAGTGCCCACAGTCAGTGCAGACAGTCAGTGCCCACAGTCAGTGCAGACAGTCAGTGCCCACAGTCAGTGCCCACAGTCAGTGCAGACAGTCAGTGCCCACAGTCAGTGCAGACAGTCAGTGCCCACAGTCAGTGCAGACAGTCAGTGCCCACAGTCAGTGCCCACAGTCAGTGCAGACAGTCAGTGCCCACAGTCAGTGCCCACAGTCAGTGCAGACAGTCACTGCAGACTGTCAGTGCCCACAGTCAGTGCCCACAGTCAGTGCCACAGTCAGTGCAGACAGTCAGTGCAGACAGTCAGTGCAGACAGTCAGTGCCCACAGTCAGTGCCCACAGTCAGTGCAGACAGTCAGTGCAGACAGTCAGTGCCCACAGTCAGTACCCACAGTCAGTGCCCACAGTCAGTGCCCACAGTCAGTGCCCACAGTCAGTGCAGACAGTCAGTGCCCACAGTCAGTCCCCACAGTCAGTGCCCACAGTCAGTGCCCACAGTCAGTGCCCACAGTCAGTGCAGACAGTCAGTGCCCACAGTCAGTGCCCACAGTCAGTGCCCACAGTCAGTGCAGACAGTCAGTGCAGACAGTCAGTGCCCACAGTCAGTGCCCACAGTCAGTGCAGACAGTCAGTGCCCACAGTCAGTGCAGACAGTCAGTGCCCACAGTCAGTGCCCACAGTCAGTGCCCACAGTCAGTGCAGACAGTCAGTGCAGACAGTCAGTGCCCACAGTCAGTGCCCACAGTCAGTGCCCACAGTCAGTGCCCACAGTCAGTGCAGACAGTCAGTGCCCACAGTCAGTGCCCACAGTCAGTGCAGACAGTCAGTGCAGACAGTCAGTGCCCACAGTCAGTGCAGACAGTCAGTGCAGACAGTCAGTGCAGACAGTCAGTGCAGACAGTCAGTGCCCACAGTCAGTGCAGACAGTCAGTGCCCACAGTCAGTGCAGACAGTCAGTGCCCACAGTCAGTGCAGACAGTCAGTGCCCACAGTCAGTGCCCACAGTCAGTGCAGACAGTCAGTGCCCACAGTCAGTGCCCACAGTCAGTGCCCACAGTCAGTGCCCACAGTCAGTGCCCACAGTCAGTGCCCACAGTCAGTGCAGACAGTCAGTGCCCACAGTCAGTGCCCACAGTCAGTGCCACAGTCAGTGCCCACAGTCAGTGCAGACAGTCAGTGCCCACAGTCAGTGCAGACAGTCAGTGCCCACAGTCAGTGCAGACAGTCAGTGCCCACAGTCAGTGCCCACAGTCAGTGCAGACAGTCAGTGCCCACAGTCAGTGCCCACAGTCAGTGCCCACAGTCAGTGCCCACAGTCAGTGCAGACAGTCAGTGCCCACAGTCAGTGCCCACAGTCAGTGCCCACAGTCAGTGCAGACAGTCAGTGCCCACAGTCAGTGCCCACAGTCAGTGCAGACAGTCAGTGCCCACAGTCAGTGCAGACAGTCAGTGCCCACAGTCAGTGCAGACAGTCAGTGCCCACAGTCAGTGCAGACAGTCAGTGCCCACAGTCAGTGCCCACAGTCAGTGCAGACAGTCAGTGCCCACAGTCAGTGCCCACAGTCAGTGCAGACAGTCAGTGCCCACAGTCAGTGCCCACAGTCAGTGCAGACAGTCAGTGCCCACAGTCAGTGCCCACAGTCAGTGCAGACAGTCAGTGCCCACAGTCAGTGCAGACAGTCAGTGCCCACAGTCAGTGCAGACAGTCAGTGCCCACAGTCAGTGCCCACAGTCAGTGCAGACAGTCAGTGCCCACAGTCAGTGCAGACAGTCAGTGCCCACAGTCAGTGCAGACAGTCAGTGCCCACAGTCAGTGCCCACAGTCAGTGCAGACAGTCAGTGCCCACAGTCAGTGCAGACAGTCAGTGCCCACAGTCAGTGCAGACAGTCAGTGCAGACAGTCAGTGCCCACAGTCAGTGCAGACAGTCAGTGCCCACAGTCAGTGCAGACACTCAGTGCAGACAGTCAGTGCAGACAGTCAGTGCAGACACTCAGTGCCCACAATCAGTGCAGACAGCCAGTGCAGGCAGTCAGTGCAGACAGTCAGTGCCCACAGACAGTGCAGACAGTCAGTGCCCACAGTCAGTGCCCACAGTCAGTGCAGACAGTCAGTGCAGACAGTCAGTGCCCACAGTCAGTGCAGACAGTCAGTGCCCACAGTCAGTGCAGACAGTCAGTGCAGACAGTCAGTGCCCACAGTCAGTGCAGACAGTCAGTGCCCACAGTCAGTGCAGACAGTCAGTGCCCACAGTCAGTGCCCACAGTCAGTGCCCACAGTCAGTGCAGACAGTCAGTGCCCACAGTCAGTGCAGACAGTCAGTGCCCACAGTCAGTGCCCACAGTCAGTGCAGACAGTCAGTGCCCACAGTCAGTGCCCACAGTCAGTGCAGACAGTCAGTGCAGACAGTCAGTGCCCACAGTCAGTGCCCACAGTCAGTGCCCACAGTCAGTGCCCACAGTCAGTGCAGACAGTCAGTGCAGACAGTCAGTGCCCACAGTCAGTGCAGACAGTCAGTGCCCACAGTCAGTGCAGACAGTCAGTGCCCACAGTCAGTGCAGACAGTCAGTGCCCACAGTCAGTGCCCACAGTCAGTGCAGACAGTCAGTGCAGACAGTCAGTGCCCACAGTCAGTGCCCACAGTCAGTGCCCACAGTCAGTGCCCACAGTCAGTGCAGACAGTCAGTGCAGACAGTCAGTGCAGACAGTCAGTGCCCACAGTCAGTGCAGACAGTCAGTGCCCACAGTCAGTGCCCACAGTCAGTGCAGACAGTCAGTGTCCACAGTCAGTGCCCACAGTCAGTGCAGACAGTCAGTGCAGACAGTCAGTGCCCACAGTCAGTGCCCACAGTCAGTGCCCACAGTCAGTGCCCACAGTCAGTGCAGACAGTCAGTGCAGACAGTCAGTGCCCACAGTCAGTGCCCACAGTCAGTGCAGACAGTCAGTGCAGACAGTCAGTGCCCACAGTCAGTGCAGACAGTCAGTGCAGACAGTCAGTGCCCACAGTCAGTGCCCACAGTCAGTGCCCACAGTCAGTGCAGACAGTCAGTGCCCACAGTCAGTGCCCACAGTCAGTGCAGACAGTCAGTCAGTGCCCACAGTCAGTGCAGACAGTCAGTGCCCACAGTCAGTGCAGACAGTCAGTGCCCACAGTCAGTGCCCACAGTCAGTGCAGACAGTCAGTGCCCACAGTCAGTGCCCACAGTCAGTGCAGACAGTCAGTGCAGACAGTCAGTGCCCACAGTCAGTGCCCACAGTCAGTGCCCACAGTCAGTGCAGACAGTCAGTGCAGACAGTCAGTGCAGACAGTCAGTGCCCACAGTCAGTGCCCACAGTCAGTGCAGACAGTCAGTGCAGACAGTCAGTGCCCACAGTCAGTGCCCACAGTCAGTGCCCACAGTCAGTGCCCACAGTCAGTGCTCACAGTCAGTGCAGACAGTCAGTGCCCACAGTCAGTCCCCACAGTCAGTGCCCACAGTTAGTGCCCACAGTCAGTGCCCACAGTCAGTGCAGACAGTCAGTGCCCACAGTCAGTGCCCACAGTCAGTGCCCACAGTCAGTGCAGACAGTCAGTGCAGACAGTCAGTGCCCACAGTCAGTGCCCACAGTCAGTGCAGACAGTCAGTGCAGACAGTCAGTGCAGACAGTCAGTGCCCACAGTCAGTGCCCACAGTCAGTGCCCACAGTCAGTGCCCACAGTCAGTGCAGACAGTCAGTGCAGACAGTCAGTGCCCACAGTCAGTGCCCACAGTCAGTGCCCACAGTCAGTGCCCACAGTCAGTGCAGACAGTCAGTGCCCACAGTCAGTGCCCACAGTCAGTGCAGACAGTCAGTGCAGACAGTCAGTGCCCACAGTCAGTGCCCACAGTCAGTGCCCACAGTCAGTGCAGACAGTCAGTGCCCACAGTCAGTGCAGACAGTCAGTGCAGACAGTCAGTGCCCACAGTCAGTGCCCACAGTCAGTGCCCACAGTCAGTGCAGACAGTCAGTGCAGACAGTCAGTGCAGACAGTCAGTGCCCACAGTCAGTGCCCACAGTCAGTGCCCACAGTCAGTGCAGACAGTCAGTGCAGACAGTCAGTGCCCACAGTCAGTGCCCACAGTCAGTGCAGACAGTCAGTGCCCACAGTCAGTGCCCACAGTCAGTGCCCACAGTCAGTGCAGACAGCTCAGTGCAGACAGTCAGTGCAGACAGTCAGTGCAGACAGTCAGTGCCCACAGTCAGTGCACACAGTCAGTGCCCACAGTCAGTGCAGACAGTCAGTGCCCACAGTCAGTGCAGACAGTCAGTGCCCACAGTCAGTGCCCACAGTCAGTGCAGACAGTCAGTGCAGACAGTCAGTGCCCACAGTCAGTGCAGACAGTCAGTGCCCACAGTCAGTGCAGACAGTCAGTGCAGACAGTCAGTGCCCACAGTCAGTGCAGACAGTCAGTGCCCACAGTCAGTGCAGACAGTCAGTGCCCACAGTCAGTGCAGACAGTCAGTGCCCACAGTCAGTGCAGACAGTCAGTGCAGACAGTCAGTGCCCACAGTCAGTGCCCACAGTCAGTGCCCACAGTCAGTGCAGACAGTCAGTGCCCACAGTCAGTGCAGACAGTCAGTGCCCACAGTCAGTGCCCACAGTCAGTGCAGACAGTCAGTGCCCACAGTCAGTGCCCACAGTCAGTGCAGACAGTCAGTGCAGACAGTCAGTGCCCACAGTCAGTACCCACAGTCAGTGCCCACAGTCAGTGCAGACAGTCAGTGCCCACAGTCAGTGCAGACACTCAGTGCCCACAATCAGTGCAGACAGTCAGTGTCCACAGTCAGTGCCCACAGTCAGTGCAGACAGTCAGTGCAGACAGTCAGTGCCCACAGTCAGTACCCACAGTCAGTGCCACAGTCAGTGCCCACAGTCAGTGCAGACAGACAGTGCAGACAGTCAGTGCAGACAGTCAGTGTCCACAGTCAGTGCAGACAGTCAGTGCCCACAGTCAGTGCCCACAGTCAGTGCAGACAGTCAGTGTCCACAGTCAGTGCCACAGTCAGTGCAGACAGTCAGTGCAGACAGTCAGTGCCCACCGTCAGTACCCACAGTCAGTGTCCACAGTCAGTGCCCACAGTCAGTGCAGACAGACAGTGCAGACAGTCAATGCCCCCAGTCAGTGCCCACAGTCAGTGCAGACAGTCAGTGCAGGCAGTCAGTGCCACAGTCAGTGCAGACAGACAGTGCAGACTAGTCTATGCCCACAGTCAGTGCCCACAGTCAGTGCCCACAGTCAGTGCAGGCAGTCAGTGCCCACAGTCAGTGCAGACAGTCAGTGCCCACAGTCAGTGCCCACAGTCAGTGCAGACAGTCAGTGCCCACAGTCAGTGCAGACAGTCAGTGCCCACAGTCAGTGCAGACAGTCAGTGCCCACAGTCAGTGCCCACAGTCAGTGCAGACAGTCAGTGCCCACAGTCAGTGCCCACAGTCAGTGCAGACAGTCAGTGCAGACAGTCAGTGCCCACAGTCAGTGCCCACAGTCAGTGCCCACAGTCAGTGCAGACAGTCAGTGCAGACAGTCAGTGCAGACAGTCAGTGCCCACAGTCAGTGCCCACAGTCAGTGCAGACAGTCAGTGCAGACAGTCAGTGCCCACAGTCAGTACCCACAGTCAGTGCCCACAGTCAGTGCCCACAGTCAGTGCCCACAGTCAGTGCAGACAGTCAGTGCCCACAGTCAGTGCCCACAGTCAGTGCCCACAGTCAGTGCCCACAGTCAGTGCCCACAGTCAGTGCAGACAGTCAGTGCCCACAGTCAGTGCCCACAGTCAGTGCCCACAGTCAGTGCAGACAGTCAGTGCAGACAGTCAGTGCCCACAGTCAGTGCCCACAGTCAGTGCAGACAGTCAGTGCAGACAGTCAGTGCAGACAGTCAGTGCCCACAGTCAGTGCCCACAGTCAGTGCCCACAGTCAGTGCAGACAGTCAGTGCAGACAGTCAGTGCCCACAGTCAGTGCCAACAGTAAGTGCCCACAGTCAGTGCCCACAGTCAGTGCAGACAGTCAGTGCCCACAGTCAGTGCCCACAGTCAGTGCAGACAGTCAGTGCAGACAGTCAGTGCCCACAGTCAGTGCCCACAGTCAGTGCCCACAGTCAGTGCAGACAGTCAGTGCCCACAGTCAGTGCAGACAGTCAGTGCAGACAGTCAGTGCCCACAGTCAGTGCCCACAGTCAGTGCCCACAGTCAGTGCAGACAGTCAGTGCAGACTGTCAGTGCAGACAGTCAGTGCCCACAGTCAGTTTCCCACAGACAGTGCCCACAGTCAGTGCAGACAGTCTGTGCAGACCGTCAGTGCCCACAGTCAGTGCCCACAGTCAGTGCAGACGGTCAGTGCCACAGTCAGTGCCCACAGTCAGTGCCAACAGTCAGTGCAGACAGTCAGTGCCCAGCAGTCAGTGCCCACAGTCAGTGCAGACAGTCAGTGCCTCAGTCAGTGCCCACAGTCAGTGCCCACAGTAAGTACCCACAGTCAGTGCAGACAGTCAGTGCCCACAGTCAGTGCCCACAGTCAGTGCCCACAGTCAGTGCAGACAGTCAGTGCCCACAGTCAGTGCAGACAGGTCAGTGCCCACAGTCAGTGCCCACAGTCAGTGCCCAGCAGTCAGTGCAGACAGTCAGTGCAGGCAGTCAGTGCAGACAGTCAGTGCCCACAGTCAGTGCCCACAGTCAGTGCAGACAGTCAGTGCAGACAGTCAGTGCCACAGTCAGTGCCCACAGTCAGTGCCCACAGTCAGTGCCCACAGTCAGTGCCCACAGTCAGTGCAGACAGTCAGTGCCCACAGTCAGTGCCCACAGTCAGTGCCCACAGTCAGTGCCCACAGTCAGTGCCCACAGTCAGTGCAGACAGTCAGTGCCCACAGTCAGTGCCCACAGTCAGTGCCCACAGTCAGTGCAGACAGTCAGTGCAGACAGTCAGTGCCCACAGTCAGTGCCCACAGTCAGTGCAGACAGTCAGTGCAGACAGTCAGTGCAGACAGTCAGTGCCCACAGTCAGTGCCCACAGTCAGTGCCCACAGTCAGTGCAGACAGTCAGTGCAGACAGTCAGTGCCCACAGTCAGTGCCCACAGTCAGTGCCCACAGTCAGTGCCCACAGTCAGTGCAGACAGTCAGTGCCCACAGTCAGTGCCCACAGTCAGTGCAGACAGTCAGTGCAGACAGTCAGTGCCCACAGTCAGTGCCCACAGTCAGTGCCCACAGTCAGTGCAGACAGTCAGTGCCCACAGTCAGTGCAGACAGTCAGTGCAGACAGTCAGTGCCCACAGTCAGTGCCCACAGTCAGTGCCCACAGTCAGTGCAGACAGTCAGTGCCCACAGTCAGTGCAGACAGTCAGTGCCCACAGTCAGTGCCCACAGTCAGTGCCCACAGTCAGTGCAGACAGTCAGTGCAGACAGTCAGTGCCCACAGTCAGTGCCCACAGTCAGTGCAGACAGTCAGTGCCCACAGTCAGTGCCCACAGTCAGTGCCCACAGTCAGTGCAGACAGTCAGTGCCCACAGTCAGTGCCCACAGTCAGTGCAGACAGTCAGTGCCCACAGTCAGTGCCCACAGTCAGTGCCCACAGTCAGTGCCCACAGTCAGTGCAGACAGTCAGTGCCCACAGTCAGTGCCCACAGTCAGTGCAGACAGTCAGTGCCCACAGTCAGTGCCCACAGTCAGTGCCCACAGTCAGTGCCCACAGTCAGTGCAGACAGTCAGTGCCCACAGTCAGTGCAGACAGTCAGTGCCCACAGTCAGTGCAGACAGTCAGTGCCCACAGTCAGTGCCCACAGTCAGTGCAGACAGTCAGTGCCCACAGTCAGTGCCCACAGTCAGTGCAGACAGTCAGTGCCCACAGTCAGTGCAGACAGTCAGTGCAGACAGTCAGTGCAGACAGTCAGTGCCCACAGTCAGTGCAGACAGTCAGTGCCCACAGTCAGTGCAGACAGTCAGTGCCCACAGTCAGTGCCCACAGTCAGTGCCCACAGTCAGTGCCCACAGTCAGTGCAGACAGTCAGTGCAGACAGTCAGTGCAGACAGTCAGTGCCCACAGTCAGTGCCCACAGTCAGTGCAGACAGTCAGTGCCCACAGTCAGTGCAGACAGTCAGTGCCCACAGTCAGTGCCCACAGTCAGTGCAGACAGTCAGTCAGTGCCCACAGTCAGTGCCCACAGTCAGTGCCCACAGTCAGTGCCCACAGTCAGTGCCCACAGTCAGTGCAGACAGTCAGTGCCCACAGTCAGTGCAGACAGTCAGTGCCCACAGTCAGTGCCCACAGTCAGTGCAGACAGTCAGTGCCCACAGTCAGTGCCCACAGTCAGTGCAGACAGTCAGTGCCCACAGTCAGTGCCCACAGTCAGTGCAGACAGTCAGTGCCCACAGTCAGTGCCCACAGTCAGTGCCCACAGTCAGTGCAGACAGTCAGTGCCCACAGTCAGTGCAGACAGTCAGTGCCCACAGTCAGTGCCCACAGTCAGTGCAGACAGTCAGTGCCCACAGTCAGTGCCCACAGTCAGTGCAGACAGTCAGTGCCCACAGTCAGTGCCCACAGTCAGTGCAGACAGTCAGTGCCCACAGTCAGTGCCCACAGTCAGTGCAGACAGTCAGTGCCCACAGTCAGTGCAGACAGTCAGTGCCCACAGTCAGTGCCCACAGTCAGTGCAGACAGTCAGTGCCCACAGTCAGTGCAGACAGTCAGTGCCCACAGTCAGTGCAGACAGTCAGTGTCCACAGTCAGTGCCCACAGTCAGTGCAGACAGTCAGTGCAGACAGTCAGTGCCCACAGTCAGTACCCACAGTCAGTGCTCACAGTCAGTGCCCACAGTCAGTGCAGACAGACAGTGCAGACAGTCAGTGCAGACAGTCAGTGTCCACAGTCAGTGCAGACAGTCAGTGCCCACAGTCAGTGCCCACAGTCAGTGCAGACAGTCAGTGTCCACAGTCAGTGCCCACAGTCAGTGCAGACAGTCAGTGCAGACAGTCAGTGCCCACAGTCAGTACCCACAGTCAGTGCCCACAGTCAGTGCCCACAGTCAGTGCAGACAGACAGTGCAGACAGTCAATGCCCACAGTCAGTGCCCACAGTCAGTGCAGACAGTCAGTGCAGGCAGTCAGTGCCCACAGTCAGTGCAGACAGACAGTGCAGACAGTCAATGCCCACAGTCACTGCCCACAGTCATTGCCCACAGTCAGTGCAGGCAGTCAGTGCCCACAGTCAGTGCAGACAGTCAGTGCCCACAGTCAGTGCCCACAGTCAGTGCAGACAGTCAGTGCCCACAGTCAGTGCAGACAGTCAGTGCCCACAGTCAGTGCAGACAGTCAGTGCCCACAGTCAGTGCCCACAGTCAGTGCAGACAGTCAGTGCCCACAGTCAGTGCCCACAGTCAGTGCAGACAGTCAGTGCAGACAGTCAGTGCCCACAGTCAGTGCCCACAGTCAGTGCCCACAGTCAGTGCAGACAGTCAGTGCAGACAGTCAGTGCCCACAGTCAGTGCCCACAGTCAGTGCAGACAGTCAGTGCAGACAGTCAGTGCCCACAGTCAGTGCCCACAGTCAGTGCCCACAGTCAGTGCCCACAGTCAGTGCCCACAGTCAGTGCAGACAGTCAGTGCCCACAGTCAGTGCCCACAGTCAGTGCCCACAGTCAGTGCCCACAGTCAGTGCCCACAGTCAGTGCAGACAGTCAGTGCCCACAGTCAGTGCCCACAGTCAGTGCCCACAGTCAGTGCAGACAGTCAGTGCAGACAGTCAGTGCCCACAGTCAGTGCCCACAGTCAGTGCAGACAGTCAGTGCAGACAGTCAGTGCAGACAGTCAGTGCCCACAGTCAGTGCCCACAGTCAGTGCCCACAGTCAGTGCAGACAGTCAGTGCAGACAGTCAGTGCCCACAGTCAGTGCCCACAGTCAGTGCCCACAGTCAGTGCCCACAGTCAGTGCAGACAGTCAGTGCCCACAGTCAGTGCCCACAGTCAGTGCAGACAGTCAGTGCAGACAGTCAGTGCCCACAGTCAGTGCCCACAGTCAGTGCCCACAGTCAGTGCAGACAGTCAGTGCCCACAGTCAGTGCAGACAGTCAGTGCAGACAGTCAGTGCCCACAGTCAGTGCCCACAGTCAGTGCCCACAGTCAGTGCAGACAGTCAGTGCAGACAGTCAGTGCAGACAGTCAGTGCCCACAGTCAGTGCCCACAGTCAGTGCCCACAGTCAGTGCAGACAGTCAGTGCAGACAGTCAGTGCCCACAGTCAGTGCCCACAGTCAGTGCAGACAGTCAGTGCCCACAGTCAGTGCCCACAGTCAGTGCCCACAGTCAGTGCAGACAGTCAGTGCCCACAGTCAGTGCCCACAGTCAGTGCAGACAGTCAGTGCCCACAGTCAGTGCCCACAGTCAGTGCCCACAGTCAGTGCCCACAGTCAGTGCAGACAGTCAGTGCCCACAGTCAGTGCCCACAGTCAGTGCCCACAGTCAGTGCAGACAGTCAGTGCCCACAGTCAGTGCAGACAGTCAGTGCCCACAGTCAGTGCCCACAGTCAGTGCCCACAGTCAGTGCAGACAGTCAGTGCAGACAGTCAGTGCAGACAGTCAGTGCCCACAGTCAGTGCCCACAGTCAGTGCAGACAGTCAGTGCAGACAGTCAGTGACCACAGTCAGTACCCACAGTCTGTGCCCACAGTCAGTGCCCACAGTCAGTGCTCACAGTCAGTGCAGACAGTCAGTGCCCACAGTCAGTCCCCACAGTCAGTGCCCACAGTTAGTGCCCACAGTCAGTGCCCACAGTCAGTGCAGACAGTAAGTGCCCAAAGTCAGTGCCCACAGTCAGTGCCCACAGTCAGTGCAGACAGTCAGTGCAGACAGTCTGTGCCCACAGTCAGTGCCCACAGTCAGTGCAGACAGACAGTGCAGACAGTCATTGCAGACAGTCAGTGCCCACAGTCAGTGCCCACAGTCAGTGCCCACAGTCAGTGCAGACAGTCAGTGCAGACAGTCAGTACCCACAGTCTGTGCCAACAGTAAGTGCCCACAGTCAGTGCCCACAGTCAGTGCAGACAGTCTGTGCCCACAGTCAGTCCCCACAGTCAGTGCAGACAGTCAGTGCAGACAGTCAGTGCCCACAGTCAGTGCCCACAGTCAGTGCCCACAGTCAGTGCAGACAGTCAGTGCCCACAGTGAGTGCAGACAGTTAGTGCAGACAGTCAGTGCCCACAGTCAGTGCCCACAGTCAGTGCCCACAGTCAGTGCAGACAGTCAGTGCACACTGTCAGTGCAGACAGTCAGTGCCCACAGTCAGTTCCCACAGTCAATGCCCACAGTCAGTGCAGCCAGTCTGTGCAGACTGTCAGTGCCCACAGTCAGTGCCACAGTCAGTGCAGACGGTCAGTGCCCACAGTCAGTGCCCACAGTCAGTGCCCACAGTCTGTGCAGACAGTCAGTGCCCACAGTCAGTGCCCACAGTCAGTGCAGACAGTCAGTGCCCTCAGTCAGTGCCCACAGTCAGTGCCCACAGTAAGTACCCACAGTCAGTGCAGACAGTCAGTGCCCACAGTCAGTGCCCACAGTCAGTGCAGACAGTCAGTGCCCTCAGCCAGTGCCCACAGTCAGTGCCCACAGTCAGTGCCCACAGTCAGTGCAGACAGTCAGTGTCCCACAGTCAGTGCAGACAGTCAGTGCCCACAGTCAGTGCAGACAGTCAGTGCCCACAGTAAGTACCCACAGTCAGTGCGGACAGTCAGTGCCCACAGTCAGTGCCCACAGTCAGTGCAGACAGTCAGTGCCCATAGTCAGTGCAGACAGTCAGTGCAGACAGTCAGTGCAGACAGTCAGTGCCCACAGTCAGTGCAGACAGTCAGTGCCCACAGTCAGTGGAGACAGTCAGTGCCCACAGTCAGTGCCCACAGTCAGTGCTCATTGTCAGTGCCCAAAGTCAGTGCAGACAGTCAGTGCAGACAGTCAGTGCAGACAGTCAGTGCCCACAGTCACTGCCCACAGTCAGTGCAGACAGTCAGTGCCCACAGTCAGTGCAGACAGTCAGTGCCCACAGTCAGTGCCCACAGTCAGTGCAGACAGTCAGTCAGTGCCCTCAGCCAGTGCCCACAGTCAGTGCCCACAGTCAGTGCCCACAGTCACTGCCCACAGTCAGTGCAGACAGTCAGTGCCCACAGTCAGTGCAGACAGTCAGTGCCCACAGTCAATGCCCACAGTCAGTGCAGACAGTCAGTGCCCACAGTCATTACCCACAGTCAGTACAGACAGTCAGTGCCCACAGTCAGTGCCCACAGTCAGTGCAGACAGTCAGTGCCCACAGTCAGTGCCCACAGTCAGTGCCCACAGTCAGTGCAGACAGTCAGTGCCCACAGTCAGTGCAGACAGTCAGTGCCCACAGTCAATGCCCACAGTCAGTGCAGACAGTCAGTGCCCACAGTCATTACCCACAGTCAGTACAGACAGTCAGTGCCCACAGTAAGTGCCCACAGTCAGTGCAGACAGTCAGTGCCCACAGTCAGTGCCCACAGTCAGTGCAGACAGTCAGTGCCCACAGTCAGTGCAGACAGTCAGTGCCCACAGTCAGTGCCCACAGTCAGTGCAGACAGTCAGTGCCCATAGTCAATGCCCACAGTCAGTACCACAGTCAGTGCAGACAGTCAGTGCCCACAGTCAGTGCCCACAGTCAGTGCCCACAGTCAGTGCAGACAGTCAGTGCCCACAGTCAGTGCAGACAGTCAGTGCAGACTGTCAGTGCAGACAGTCAGTGCAGACAGTCAGTGCCCACAGTCAGTGCAGACAGTCAGTCAGTGCCCTCAGCCAGTGCCCACAGTCAGTGCCCACAGTCAGTGCCCACAGTCAGTGCAGACAGTCAGTGCCCACAGTCAGTGCCGACAGTCAGTGCCCACAGTCAGTGCATACAGTCAATGCCCACAGTCAATGCCCACAGTCAGTGCAGACAGTCAGTGCCCACAGTAAGTACCCACAGTCAGTGCAGACAGTCATTGCCCACAGTCAGTGCCCACAGTCAGTGCCCACATTCAGTGCCCACAGTCAGTGCAGACAGTCAGTGCCCACAGTCAGTGGAGACAGTCAGTGCCCACAGTCAGTGCCCACAGTCAGTGCTCACAGTCAGTGCCCATAGTCAGTGCCCACAGTCAGTGCAGACAGTCAGTGCCCATAGTCAATGCCCACAGTCAGTGCCCACAGTCAGTGCCCACAGTCAGTGCCCACAGTCAGTGCTCACAGTCAGTGCCCATAGTCAGTGCCCACAGTCAGTGCAGACAGTCAGTGCCCATAGTCAATGCCCACAGTCAGTGCCCACAGTCAGTGCAGACAGTCAGTGCCCACAGTCAGTGCCCACAGTCAGTGCCCACAGTCAGTGCAGACAGTCAGTGCCCACAGTCAGTGCAGACAGTCAGTGCAGAATGTCATGCAACAGTCAGTGCAGACAGTCAGTGCCCACAGTCAGTGCCCACAGTCAGTGCCCACAGTCAGTGCAGACAGTCAGTGCCCACAGTCAGTGCCCACAGTCATTGCAGACAGTCAGTGCAGCACAGTCGGTGCCCACAGTCAGTGCCCACATTCAGTGCCCACAGTCAGTGCAGGACAGTCAGTGCCACAGTCAGGTCCCACAGTCAGAGCCCACAGTCAGTGCCCACAGTCAGTTTAGACAGTCAGTTCCCACAGTCAGTGCCCCCAGTCCAGTGCCAACAGTCAGTGCAGGACAGTCAGTGCCCACAGTCAGTGCAGACAGTCAGTCAGTGCCCACAGTCAGTGCCCACAGTCAGTGCCCACAGTCAGTGCCCACAGTCAGTGCCCACAGTCAGTGCAGACAGTCAGTGCCCACAGTCAGTGCAGACAGTCAGTGCCCACAGTCAGTGCAGACAGTCAGTGCCCACAGTCAGTGCCCACAGTCAGTGCAGACAGTCAGTGCCCACAGTCAGTGCCCACAGTCAGTGCAGACAGTCAGTGCCCACAGTCAGTGCCCACAGTCAGTGCAGACAGTCAGTGCCCACAGTCAGTGCAGACAGTCAGTGCCCACAGTCAGTGCCCACAGTCAGTGCAGACAGTCAGTGCCCACAGTCAGTGCAGACAGTCAGTGCCCACAGTCAGTGCCCACAGTCAGTGCCCACAGTCAGTGCAGACAGTCAGTGCAGACAGTCAGTGCCCACAGTCAGTGCAGACAGTCAGTGCCCACAGTCAGTGCCCACAGTCAGTGCCCACAGTCAGTGCAGACAATCAGTGCCCACAGTCATTGCCCACAGTCAGTGCCCACAGTCAGTGCAGACAGTCAGTGCCCACAGTCCAGTGCCCACAGTCAGTGCAGACAGTCAGTGCCCACAGTCAGTGCCCACAGTCAGTGCAGACAGTCATTGCCCACAGTCAGTGCAGACAGTCAGTGCCCACAGTCAGTGCAGACAGTCAGTGCCCACAGTCAGTGCCCACAGTCAGTGCAGACAGTCAGTCAGTGCCCTCAGCCAGTGCCCACAGTCAGTGCCCACAGTCAGTGCCCACAGTCAGTGCAGACAGTCAGTGCCCACTGTCAGTGTAGACAGTCAGTGCCCACAGTCAGTGCATACAGTCAATGCCCACAGTCAATGCCCACAGTCAGTGCAGACAGTCAGTGCCCACAGTAAGTACCCACAGTCAGTGCAGACAGTCATTGCCCACAGTCAGTGCCCACAGTCAGTGCCCACATTCAGTGCCCACAGTCAGTGCAGACAGTCAGTGCCCACAGTCAGTGGAGACAGTCAGTGCCCACAGTCAGTGCCCACAGTCAGTGCTCACAGTCAGTGCCCATAGTCAGTGCCCACAGTCAGTGCAGACAGTCAGTGCCCAAAGTCAATGCCCACAGTCAGTGCCCACAGTCAGTGCCCACAGTCAGTGCCCACAGTCAGTGCTCACAGTCAGTGCCCATAGTCAGTGCCCACAGTCAGTGCAGACAGTCAGTGCCCATAGTCAATGCCCACAGTCAGTGCCCACAGTCAGTGCTCACAGTCAGTGCCCATAGTCAGTGCCCACAGTCAGTGCTCACAGTCAGTGCCCATAGTCAATGCCCACAGTCAGTGCCCACAGTCAGTGCAGACAGTAAGTGCCCACAGTAAGTGGAGACAGTCAGTGCCCACAGTCAGTGCCCACAGTCAGTGCTCACAGTCAGTGCCCATAGTCAGTGCAGACAGTCAGTGCAGACAGTCAGTGCAGACAGTCAGTGCCCACAGTCACTGCCAAAAGTCAGTGCAGACAGTCAGTGCCCACAGTCAGTGCAGACAGTCAGTGCCCACAGTCAGTGCCCACAGTCAGTGCAGACAGTCAGTCAGTGCCCTCAACCAGTGCCCACAGTCAGTGCCCACAGTCAGTGCCCACAGTCAGTGCAGACAGTCAGTGCCCACAGTCAGTGCAGACAGTCAGTGCCCACAGTCAGTGCAGACAGTCAGTGCCCACAGTCAATGCCCACAGTCAGTGCAGACAGTCAGTGCCCACACTCATTACCCACAGTCAGTACAGACAGTCAGTGCCCACAGTCAGTGCCCACAGTCAGTGCAGACAGTAAGTGCCCACAGTCAGTGCAGACAGTCAGTGCCCACAGTCAGTGCCCACAGTCAGTGCAGACAGTCAGTGCCCACAGTCAGTGCAGACAGTCAGTTCCCACAGTCAGTGCCCACAGTCAGTGCCCACAGTCAGTGCAGACAGTCAGTGCCCACAGTCAGTGCAGACAGTCAGTGCAGACTGTCAGTGCAGACAGTCAGTGCAGACAGTCAGTGCCCACAGTCAGTGCCCACAGTCAGTGCCCACAGTCAGTGCAGACAGTCAGTGCCCACAGTCAGTGCCCACAGTCAGTGCAGACAGTCAGTGCAGACAGTCGGTGCCCACAGTCAGTGCCCACAGTCAGTGCCCACAGTGAGTGCAGACAGTCAGTGCCCACAGTCAGGTCCCGCAGTCAGAGCCCACAGTCAGTGCCCACAGTCAGTTTAGACAGTCAGTTCCCACAGTCAGTGCAGACAGTCAGTGCAGACAGTCAGTGCCCACAGTCAGTGCAGACAGTCAGTGCAGACAGTCAGTGCCCACAGTCAGTGCAGACAGTCAGTCAGTGCCCTCAGCCAGTGCCCACAGTCAGTGCCCACAGTCAGTGCCCACAGTCAGTGCCCACAGTCAGTGCAGACAGTCAGTGCCCACAGTCAGTGCAGACAGTCAGTGCCCACAGTCAGTGCCCACAGTCAGTGCAGACAGTCAGTGCCCACGTCAATGCCACAGTCAGTGCAGACAGTCAGTGGCCAACAGTCTTTATCACAGTCAGTACAGACAGTCAGTGCCCCACAGTCCAGTGCCCACAATCAGTGCAGACAGTAAGTGCCCACAGTCAGTGCAGACAGTCAGTGCCCTCAGTCAGTGCCCACAGTCAGTGCAGACAGTCAGTGCCCACAGTCAGTGCAGACAGTCAGTGCCCACAGTCAGTGCCCACAGTATGTGCCCACAGTCAGTGCAGGCAGTCAGTGCAGACAGTCAGTGCCCACAGTCAGTGCAGACAGTCAGTGCCCACAGTCAGTGCCCACAGTCAGTGCAGACAATCAGTGCCCACAGTCAGTGCCCACAGTCAGTGCCCACAGTCAGTGCAGACAGTCAGTGCCCACAGTCAGTGCCCACAGTCAGTGCCAACAGTCAGTGCAGACAGTCAGTGCCCACAGTCAGTGCAGACAGTCAGTCAGTGCCCTCAGCCAGTGCCCACAGTCAGTGCCCACAGTCAGTGCCCACAGTCAGTGCCCACAGTCAGTGCAGACAGTCAGTGCCCACAGTCAGTGCAGACAGTCAGTGCCCACAGTCAGTGCAGACAGTCAGTGCCCACAGTCAATGCCCACAGTCAGTGCAGACAGTCAGTGCCCACAGTCATTATCCACAGTCAGTACAGACAGTCAGTGCCCACAGTCAGTGCCCACAGTCAGTGCAGACAGTCATTGCCCACAGTCAGTGCCCACAGTCAGTGCAGACAGTCAGTGCCCACAGTCAGTGCAGACAGTCAGTGCCCACAGTCAGTGCCCACAGTCAGTGCCCACAGTCAGTGCCCACAGTCAGTGCAGACAGTCAGTGCCCACAGTCAGTGCCCAAAGTCAGTGCCCACAGTCAGTGCAGACAGTCAGTGCCCACAGTCAGTGCCCTCAGTCAGTGCAGACAGTCGGTGCCCACAGTCAGTGCAGACAGTCAGTGCCCACAGTCAGTTCAGACAGTCAGTGCCCACAGTCAGGTCCCACAGTCAGAGCCCACAGTCAGTGCCCACAGTCAGTTTAGAGAGTCAGTTCCCACAGTCAGTGCCCACAGTCAGTGCCCACAGTCAGTGCAGGCAGTCAGTGCCCACAGTCAGTGCCCACAGTCCGTGCAGACAGTCAGTGCCCACAGTCAGTGCAGACAGTCAGTGCCCACAGTCCAGTGCCCACAGTCAGTGCCCACAGTCAGTGCAGACAGTCAGTGCCCACAGTCAGTGCAGGACAGACAGTGCCCACAGTCAGTGCAGACAGTCAGTGCCCACAGTCAGTGCAGACAGTCAGTGCCCACAGTCAGTGCCCACAGTCAGTCCAGACAGTCAGTGCCCACAGGTCAGTGCAGACAGTCAGTGCCCACAGTCAGTTCAGACAGTCAGTGCCCACAGTCAGTGCAGACAGTCAGTGGCCCACAGTCAGTGCCCACAGTCAGTGCCCACAGTCAGTGCAGACAGTCAGTGCAGACAGTCAGTGCCCACAGTCAGTGCAGACAGTCAGTGCCCACAGTCAGTGCCCACAGTCAGTGCCCCAGTCAGTGCAGGACAGTCAGTGCCACAGTCAGTGCAGACAGTCAGTGCAGACAGTCAGTGCCCACAGTCAGTGCAGACAGTCAGTGCCCACAGTCAGTGCCCACAGTCAGTGCAGACAGTCAGTGCCCACAGTCAGTGCCCACAGTCAGTGCAGACAGTCAGTGCCCACAGTCAGTGCAGACAGTCAGTGCCCACAGTCAGTGCCCACAGTCAGTGCCCACAGTCAGTGCAGACAGTCAGTGCCCACAGTCAGTGCCCACAGTCAGTGCCCACAGTCAGTGCCCTCAGTCAGTGCAGACAGTCGGTGCCCACAGTCAGTGCCCACAGTCAGTGCCCACAGTCAGTGCAGACAGTCAGTGCCCACAGTCAGGTCCCACAGTCAGAGCTCACAGTCAGTGCCCACAGTCAGTTTAGACAGTCAGTTCCCACAGTCAGTGCCCACAGTCAGTGCCCACAGTCAGTGCAGGCAGTCAGTGCCCACAGTCAGTGCCCACAGTCCGTGCAGACAGTCAGTGCCCACAGTCAGTGCAGACAGTCAGTGCCCACAGTCAATGCCCACAGTCAGTGCCCGCAGTCAGTGCAGACAGTCAGTGCCCACAGTCAGTGCAGACAGTCAGTGCCCACAGTCAGTGCAGAGAGTCAGTGCCCACAGTCAGTGCCCACAGTCAGTGCAGACAGTTAGTGCAGACAGTCAGTGCCCACAGTCAGTGCCCACAGTCACTGCCCACAGTCTGTGCCCACAGTCAGAGCCCACAGTCAGTGCCCACAGTCAGTTTAGAGAGTCAGTTCCCACAGTCAGTGCCCACAGTCAGTGCCCACAGTCCGTGCAGACAGTCAGTGCCCACAGTCAGTGCAGACAGTCAGTGCCCACAGTCAGTGCCCACAGTCAGTGCCCACAGTCAGTGCAGACAGTCAGTGCCCACAGTCAGTGCAGACAGACAGTGCCCACAGTCAGTGCAGACAGTCGTGCCCCGCAGTCAGTGCAGACAGTCAGTGCCCACAGTCAGTGCAGCAGTCAGTACCCACTGTCAGTGCAGACAGTCAGTGCCCACAGTCAGTGCCCACAGTCAGTCCAGACAGTCAGTGCCCACAGTCAGTGCAGACAGTCAGTGCCCACAGTCAGTGCAGACAGTCAGTGCCACAGTCAGTGCCCACAGTCAGTGCAGACAGTCAGTGCCCACAGTCAGTGCAGGACAGTCAGTGCCCACAGTCAGTGCCCAACAGTCAGTGCCCACAGTCAGTGCAGACAGTCAGTGCCCACAGTCAGTGCCCACAGTCAGTGCCCACAGTCAGTGCCCTCAGTCAGTGCAGACAGTCGGTGCCCACAGTCAGTGCCCACAGTCAGTGCCCACAGTCAGTGCAGACAGTCAGTGCCCACAGTCAGGTCCCACAGTCAGAGCTCACAGTCAGTGCCCACAGTCAGTTTAGACAGTCAGTTCCCACAGTCAGTGCCCACAGTCAGTGCCCACAGTCAGTGCAGGCAGTCAGTGCCCACAGTCAGTGCCCACAGTCCGTGCAGACAGTCAGTGCCCACAGTCAGTGCAGACAGTCAGTGCCCACAGTCAATGCCCACAGTCAGTGCCCGCAGTCAGTGCAGACAGTCAGTGCCCACAGTCAGTGCAGACAGTCAGTGCCCACAGTCAGTGCAGAGAGTCAGTGCCCACAGTCAGTGCCCACAGTCAGTGCAGACAGTTAGTGCAGACAGTCAGTGCCCACAGTCAGTGCCCACAGTCACTGCCCACAGTCTGTGCCCACAGTCAGAGCCCACAGTCAGTGCCCACAGTCAGTTTAGAGAGTCAGTTCCCACAGTCAGTGCCCACAGTCAGTGCCCACATCCGTGCAGACAGTCAGTGCCCACAGTCAGTGCAGACAGTCAGTGCCCACAGTCAGTGCCCACAGTCAGTGCCCACAGTCAGTGCAGACAGTCAGTGCCCACAGTCAGTGCAGACAGACAGTGCCCACAGTCAGTGCAGACAGTCAGTGCCCGCAGTCAGTGCAGACAGTCAGTGCCCACAGTCAGTGCAGCAGTCAGTACCCACTGTCAGTGCAGACAGTCAGTGCCCACAGTCAGTGCCCACAGTCAGTCCAGACAGTCAGTGCCCACAGTCAGTGCAGACAGTCAGTGCCCACAGTCAGTGCAGACAGTCAGTGCCCACAGTCAGTGCAGACAGTCAGTGCCCACAGTCAGTGCCCACAGTCAGTGCCCACAGTCAGTGCAGACAGTCAGTGCAGACAGTCAGTGCCCACAGTCAGTGCAGACAGTCAGTGCCCACAGTCAGTGCCCACAGTCAGTGCCCACAGTCAGTGCAGACAGTCAGTGCCCACAGTCAGTGCCCACAGTCAGTGCCCACAGTCAGTGCAGACAGTCAGTGCAGACAGTCAGTGCCCACAGTCAGTGCCCTCAGTCAGTGCAGACAGTCGGTGCCCACAGTCAGTGCCCACAGTCAGTGCCCACAGTCAGTGCAGACAGTCAGTGCCCACAGTCAGTGCAGACAGTCAGTGCCCACAGTCAGTGCAGACAGTCAGTGCAGACAGTCAATGCCCACAGTCAGTGCAGACAGTCATTGCCCACAGTCAGTGCCCACAGTCAGTGCAGACAGTCAGTGCCCACAGTCAGTGCAGACAGTCAGTGCCCACAGTCAGTGCCCACAGTCCGTGCAGACAGTCAGTGCCCACAGTCAGTGCAGACAGTCAGTGCCCACAGTCAATGCCCACAGTCAGTGCCCGCAGTCAGTGCAGACAGTCAGTGCCCACAGTCAGTGCAGACAGTCAGTGCCCACAGTCAGTGCAGACAGTCAGTGCCCACAGTCAGTGCCCACAGTCAGTGCAGAAAGTCAGTGCAGACAGTCAGTTCAGACAGTCAGTGCCGACAGTCAGTGCCCACAGTCAGTGCAGACAGTCAGTGCCCACAGTCAGTGCAGACAGTCAGTGCAGACAGTCAGTGCCCACAGTCAGTGCAGACAGTTAGTGCAGACAGTCAGTGCCCACAGTCACTGCCCACAGTCAGTGCCCACAGTCAGTGCAGACAGTCAGTGCAGACAGTCAGTGCCCACAGTCAGTGCAGACAGTTAGTGCAGACAGTCAGTGCCTACAGTCAGTGCCCACAGTCAGTGCCCACAGTCAGTGCCCACAGTCAGTGCCCACAGTCAGTGCCCACAGTCAGTGCAGACAGTCAGTGCCCACAGTCAGTGCAGACAGTCAGTGCCCACAGTCAGTGCCCACAGTCAGCGCCCACAGTCAGTGCCCACAGTCAGTGCAGACAGTCAGTGCAGACAGTCAGTGCCCACAGTCAGTGCCCACAGTCAGTGCCCACAGTCAGTGCAGACAGTCAGTGCCCACAGTCAGTGCCCACAGTCAGTGCCCACAGTCAGTGCCCACAGTCAGTGCCCACAGTCAGTGCAGACAGTCAGTGCAGACAGTCAGTGCCACAGTCAGTGCCCTCAGTCAGTGCAGACAGTCGGTGCCCACAGTCAGTGCCACAGTCAGTGCCCACAGTCAGTGCAGACAGTCAGTGCCCACAGTCAGTGCAGACAGTCAGTGCCCACAGTCAGTGCAGACAGTCAGTGCCCACAGTCAGTGCCCACAGTCAGTGCAGACAGTCATTGCCCACAGTCAGTGCCCACAGTCAGTGCAGACAGTCAGTGCCCACAGTCAGTGCAGACAGTCAGTACCCACAGTCAGTGCCCACAGTCCGTGCAGACAGTCAGTGCCCACAGTCAGTGCAGACTGTCAGTGCCCACAGTCAATGCCCACAGTCAGTGCCCGCAGTCAGTGCAGACAGTCAGTGCCCACAGTCAGTGCAGACAGTCAGTGCCCACAGTCAGTGCAGACAGTCAGTGCCCACAGTCAGTGCCCACAGTCAGTGCAGAAAGTCAGTGCAGACAGTCAGTTCAGACAGTCAGTGCAGACAGTCAGTGCCCACAGTCAGTGCAGACAGTCAGTGCCCACAGTCAGTGCAGACAGTCAGTGCAGACAGTCAGTGCCCACAGTCAGTGCAGACAGTTAGTGCAGACAGTCAGTGCCCACAGTCACTGCCCACAGTCAGTGCCCACAGTCAGTGCAGACAGTCAGTGCAGACAGTCAGTGCCCACAGTCAGTGCAGACAGTTAGTGCAGACAGTCAGTGCCTACTGTCAGTGCCCACAGTCACTGCCCACAGTCAGTGCCCACAGTCAGTGCCCACAGTCAGTGCAGACAGTCAGTGCAGACTGTCAGTGCAGACAGTCAGTGCAGACAGTCAGTGCCCACAGTCAGTGCCCACAGTCAGTGCCCACAGTCAGTGCCCACAGTCAGTGCAGACAGTCAGTGCCCACAGTCAGTGCAGACAGTC
Organism: Squalus acanthias; assembly: GCA_030390025.1. Lineage (NCBI taxonomy): Eukaryota > Metazoa > Chordata > Chondrichthyes > Squaliformes > Squalidae > Squalus > Squalus acanthias. Next base: position 70,864 of record JASTWF010001202.1, read on the forward strand.
GGTGCCCACAGTCAGTGCCCACAGTCAGTGCCCACAGTCAGTGCCCACAGTCAGAGCAGACAGTCAGTGCCCACAGTCAGTGCCCACAGTCAGTGCAGACAGTCAGTGCAGACAGTCAGTGCCCACAGTCAGTGCCCTCAGTCAGTGCAGACAGTCGGTGCCCACAGTCAGTGCCCACAGTCAGTGCCCACAGTCAGTGCAGACAGTCAGTGCCCACAGTCAGTGCAGACAGTCAGTGCCCACAGTCAGTGCAGACAGTCAGTGCCCACAGTCAGTGCCCACAGTCAGTGCAGACAGTCATTGCCCACAGTCAGTGCCCACAGTCAGTGCAGACAGTCAGTGCCCACAGTCAGTGCAGACAGTCAGTGCCCACAGTCAGTGCAGACAGTCAGTGCCCACAGTCAGTGCCCACAGTCAGTGCAGACAGTCATTGCCCACAGTCAGTGCCCACAGTCAGTGCAGACAGTCAGTGCCCACAGTCAGTGCAGACAGTCAGTGCCCACAGTCAGTGCCCACAGTCCGTGCAGACAGTCAGTGCCCAGTCAGTGCAGACAGTCAGTGCCCACAGTCAATGCCCACAGTCAGTGCCCGCAGTCAGTGCAGACAGTCAGTGCCCACAGTCAGTGCAGACAGTCAGTGCCCACAGTCAGTGCAGACAGTCAGTGCCCACAGTCAGTGCCCACAGTCAGTGCAGAAAGTCAGTGCAGACAGTCAGTTCAGACAGTCAGTGCAGACAGTCAGTGCCCACAGTCAGTGCAGACAGTCAGTGCCCACAGTCAGTGCAGACAGTCAGTGCAGACAGTCAGTGCCCACAGTCAGTGCAGACAGTTAGTGCAGACAGTCAGTGCCCACAGTCACTGCCCACAGTCAGTGCCCACAGTCAGTGCAGACAGTCAGTGCAGACAGTCAGTGCCCACAGTCAGTGCAGACAGTTAGTGCAGACAGTCAGTGCCTACAGTCAGTGCCCACAGTCACTGCCCACAGTCAGTGCCCACAGTCAGTGCCCACAGTCAGTGCAGACAGTCAGTGCAGACTGTCAGTGCAGACAGTCAGTGCAGACAGTCAGTGCCCACAGTCAGTGCCCACAGTCAGTGCCCACAGTCAGTGCCCACAGTCAGTGCAGACAGTCAGTGCCCACAGTCAGTGCAGACAGTCAGTGCCCACAGTCAGTGCCCACAGTCAGTGCCCACAGTCAGTGCCCACAGTCAGAGCAGACAGTCAGTGCCCACAGTCAGTGCCCACAGTCAGTGCAGACAGTCAGTGCAGACAGTCAGTGCCCACAGTCAGTGCCCTCAGTCAGTGCAGACAGTCGGTGCCCACAGTCAGTGCCCACAGTCAGTGCCCACAGTCAGTGCAGACAGTCAGTGCCCACAGTCAGTGCAGACAGTCAGTGCCCACAGTCAGTGCAGACAGTCAGTGCCCACAGTCAGTGCCCACAGTCAGTGCAGACAGTCATTGCCCACAGTCAGTGCCCACAGTCAGTGCAGACAGTCAGTGCCCACAGTCAGTGCAGACAGTCAGTGCCCACAGTCAGTGCCCACAGTCCGTGCAGACAGTCAGTGCCCACAGTCAGTGCAGACAGTCAGTGCCCACAGTCAGTGCCCACAGTCAGTGCCCGCAGTCAGTGCAGACAGTCAGTGCCCACAGTCAGTGCAGACAGTCAGTGCCCACAGTCAGTGCAGACAGTCAGTGCCCACAGTCAGTGCCCACAGTCAGTGCAGAAAGTCAGTGCAGACAGTCAGTTCAGACAGTCAGTGCAGACAGTCAGTGCCCACAGTCAGTGCAGACAGTCAGTGCCCACGGTCAGTGCAGACAGTCAGTGCAGACAGTCAGTGCCCACAGTCAGTGCAGACAGTTAGTGCAGACAGTCAGTGCCCACAGTCACTGCCCACAGTCAGTGCCCACAGTCAGTGCAGACAGTCAGTGCAGACAGTCAGTGCCCACAGTCAGTGCAGAAAGTCAGTGCAGACAGTCAGTTCAGACAGTCAGTGCAGACAGTCAGTGCCCACAGTCAGTGCAGACAGTCAGTGCCCACAGTCAGTGCAGACAGTCAGTGCCCACAGTCAGTGCAGACAGTTAGTGCAGACAGTCAGTGCCCACAGTCACTGCCCACAGTCAGTGCCCACAGTCAGTACAGACAGTCAGTGCCCACAGTCAGTGCCCACAGTCCGTGCAGACAGTCAGTGCCCACAGTCAGTGCAGACAGTCAGTGCCCACAGTCAGTGCAGACAGTCAGTGCAGACAGTCAGTGCCCACAGTCAGTGCAGACAGTCAGTGCCCACAGTCAGTGCCCACAGTCAGTGCAGACAGTCAGTGCCCACAGTCAGTGCCCACAGTCAGTGCAGACAGTCAGTGCCCACAGTCAGTGCAGACAGTCAGTGCCCACAGTCAGTGCCCACAGTCAGTGCCCACAGTCAGTGCCCACAGTCAGTGCAGACAGTCAGTGCAGACAGTCAGTGCCCACAGTCAGTGCCCACAGTCAGTGCCCACAGTCAGTGCAGACAGTCAGTGCCCACAGTCAGTGCAGACAGTCATTGCCCACAGTCAGTGCCCACAGTCCGTGCAGACAGTCAGTGCCCACAGTCAGTGCAGACAGTCAGTGCCCACAGTCAATGCCCACAGTCAGTGCCCGGAGTCAATGCAGACAGTCAGTGCCCACAGTCCGTGCAGACAGTCAGTGCCCACAGTCAGTGCAGACAGTCAGTGCCCACAGTCAGTGCCCACAGTCAGTGCCCACAGTCAGTGCAGAAAGTCAGTGCAGACAGTCAGTTCAGACAGTCAGTGCAGACAGTCAGTGCCCACAGTCAGTGCAGACAGTCAGTGCCCACAGTCAGTGCAGACAGTCAGTGCCCACAGTCAGTGCAGACAGTTAGTGCAGACAGTCAGTGCCCACAGTCACTGCCCACAGTCAGTGCCCACAGTCAGTACAGACAGTCAGTGCCCACAGTCAGTGCCCACAGTCCGTGCAGACAGTCAGTGCCCACAGTCAGTGCAGACAGTCAGTGCCCACAGTCAGTGCAGACAGTCAGTGCAGACAGTCAGTGCCCACAGTCAGTGCAGACAGTCAGTGCCCACAGTCAGTGCCCACAGTCAGTGCAGACAGTCAGTGCCCACAGTCAGTGCCCACAGTCAGTGCAGACAGTCAGTGCCCACAGTCAGTGCAGACAGTCAGTGCCCACAGTCAGTGCCCACAGTCAGTGCCCACAGTCAGTGCCCACAGTCAGTGCAGACAGTCAGTGCAGACAGTCAGTGCCCACAGTCAGTGCCCACAGTCAGTGCCCACAGTCAGTGCCCACAGTCAGTGCAGACAGTCAGTGCCCACAGTCAGTGCCCACAGTCAGTGCCCACAGTCAGTGCAGACAGTCAGTGCCCACAGTCAGTGCCCTCAGTCAGTGCAGACAGTCGGTGCCCACAGTCAGTGCCCACAGTCAGTGCCCACAGTCAGTGCAGACAGTCAGTGCCCACAGTCAGTGCAGACAGTCAGTGCCCACAGTCAGTGCAGACAGTCAGTGCCCACAGTCAGTGCCCACAGTCAGTGCAGACAGTCATTGCCCACAGTCAGTGCCCACAGTCAGTGCAGACAGTCAGTGCCCACAGTCAGTGCAGACAGTCAGTGCCCACAGTCAGTGCCCACAGTCCGTGCAGACAGTCAGTGCCCAGTCAGTGCAGACAGTCAGTGCCCACAGTCAATGCCCACAGTCAGTGCCCGCAGTCAGTGCAGACAGTCAGTGCCCACAGTCAGTGCAGACAGTCAGTGCCCACAGTCAGTGCAGACAGTCAGTGCCCACAGTCAGTGCCCACAGTCAGTGCAGAAAGTCAGTGCAGACAGTCAGTTCAGACAGTCAGTGCAGACAGTCAGTGCCCACAGTCAGTGCAGACAGTCAGTGCCCACAGTCAGTGCAGACAGTCAGTGCAGACAGTCAGTGCCCACAGTCAGTGCAGACAGTTAGTGCAGACAGTCAGTGCCCACAGTCACTGCCCACAGTCAGTGCCCACAGTCAGTGCAGACAGTCAGGGCAGACAGTCAGTGCCCACAGTCAGTGCAGACAGTTAGTGCAGACAGTCAGTGCCCACAGTCAGTGCCCAGGCAGTCAGTGCAACAGTCAGTGCCCACAGTCAGTGCAGACAGTCAGTGCCAGACTGTCAGTGCAGACAGTCAGTGCAGACAGTCAGTGCCCACAGTCAGTGCCCACAGTCAGTGCCCACAGTCAGTGCAGACAGTCAGTGCCCACAGTCAGTGCAGACAGTCGGTGCCCACAGTCAGTGCAGGCAGTCAGTGCCCACAGTCAGTGCCCACAGTCAGTGCAGACAGTCAGTGCCCACAGTCAGTGCAGACAGTCAGTGCCCACAGTCAGTGCAGACAAGTCAGTGCCCGACAGTCAGTGCCCACAGTCAGTGCCCACAGTCAGTGTCCCACAGTCAGTGCAGACAGTCAGTGCAGACAGTCAGTGCAGACAGTCAGTGCCCACAGTCAGTGCCCACAGTCAGTGCAGACAGTCAGTGCCCACAGTCAGTGCAGACAGTCAGTGCCCACAGTCAGTGCCCACAGTCAGTGCAGACAGTCAGTGCAGACAGTCAGTGCCCACAGTCAGTGCAGACAGTTAGTGCAGACAGTCAGTGCCCACAGTCAGTGCCCACAGTCAGTGCCCACAGTCAGTACAGACAGTCAGTGCAGACAGTCAGTGCCCACAGTCAGTGCAGACAGTTAGTGCAGACAGTCAGTGCCCACAGTCAGTGCCCACAGTCAGTGCCCACAGTCAGTGCCCACAGTCAGTGCAGACAGTCAGTGCAGACTGTCAGTGCAGACAGTCAGTGCAGACAGTCAGTGCCCACAGTCAGTGCCCACAGTCAGTGCCCACAGTCAGTGCAGACAGTCAGTGCCGACAGTCAGTGCCCACAGTCAGTGCAGAAAGTCGGTGCCACAGTCAGTGCCCACAGTCAGTGCCCACAGTCAGTGCAGACAGTCAGTGCCCACAGTCAGGTCCCACAGTCAGAGCCCACAGTCAGTGCCCACAGTCAGTTTAGACAGTCAGTTCCCACAGTCAGTGCCCACAGTCAGTGCCCGCAGTCAGTGCAGACAGTCAGTGCCCACAGTCAGTGCCCACAGTCAGTGCAGACAGTCAGTCAGTGCCCTCAGCCAGTGCCCACAGTCGGTGCAGACAGTCAGTGCCCACAGTCAGTGCAGACAGTCAGTGCCCACAGTCAGTGCAGACAGTCAGTGCCCACAGTCAATGCCCACAGTCAGTGCAGACAGTCAGTGCCCACAGTAAGTACCCACAGTCAGTGCAGACAGTCAGTGCCCACAGTCAGTGCCCACAGTCAGTGCAGACAGTAAGTGCCCACAGTCAGTACAGACAGTCAGTGCCCACAGTCAGTGCCCACAGTCAGTGCCCATAGTCAGTGCAGACAGTCAGTGCAGACAGTCAGTGCCCACAGTCACTGCCCACAGTCAGTGCAGACAGTCAGTGCCCACAGTCAGTGCAGACAGTCAGTGCCCACAGTCAGTGCCCACAGTCAGTGCCCACAGTCAGTGCCCACAGTCAGTGCAGACAGTCAGTGCCCACAGTCAGTGCCCACAGTCAGTGCCCACAGTCAGTGCAGACAGTCAGTGCCCGCAGTCAGTGCAGACAGTCAGTGCCCACAGTCAGTGCAGACAGTCAGTGCCCACAGTCAGTGCAGACAGTCAGTGCCCACAGTCAGTGCCCACAGTCAGTGCAGACAGTCAGTGCCCACAGTCAGTGCAGACAGTCAGTGCCCACAGTCAGTGCAGACATCAGTGCCCACAGTCAGTGCCCACAGTCAGTGCCCACAGTCAGTGTCCACAGTCAGTGCAGACAGTCAGTGCAGACAGTCAGTTCAGACAGTCAGTGCCCACAGTCAGTGCCCACAGTCAGTGCAGACAGTCAGTGCCCACAGTCAGTGCAGACAGTCAGTGCCCACAGTCAGTGCCCACAGTCAGTGCCCACAGTCAGTGCAGACAGTCAGTGCAGACAGTCAGTGCCCACAGTCAGTGCAGACAGTTAGTGCAGACAGTCACTGCCCACAGTCAGTGCCCACAGTCAGTGCCCACAGTCAGTACAGACAGTCAGTGCAGACAGTCAGTGCCCACAGTCAGTGCAGACAGTTAGTGCAGACAGTCAGTGCCCACAGTCAGTGCCCACAGTCAGTGCCCACAGTCAGTGCCCACAGTCAGTGCAGACAGTCAGTGCAGACTGTCAGTGCAGACAGTCAGTGCAGACAGTCAGTGCCCACAGTCAGTGCCCACAGTCAGTGCCCACAGTCAGTGCCCACAGTCAGTGCAGACAGTCAGTGCCGACAGTCAGTGCCCACAGTCAGTGCAGGCAGTCGGTGCCCACAGTCAGTGCCCACAGTCAGTGCCCACAGTCAGTGCAGACAGTCAGTGCCCACAGTCAGGTCCCACAGTCAGAGCCCACAGTCAGTGCCCACAGTCAGTTTAGACAGTCAGTTCCCACAGTCAGTGCCCACAGTCAGTGCCCACAGTCAGTGCAGACAGTCAGTGCCCACAGTCAGTGCCCACAGTCAGTGCAGACAGTCAATCAGTGCCCTCAGCCAGTGCCCACAGTCAGTGCAGACAGTCAGTGCCCACAGTCAGTGCCCACAGTCAGTGCAGACAGTCAGTGCCCACAGTCAGTGCAGACAGTCAGTGCCCACAGTCAATGCCCACAGTCAGTGCAGACAGTCAGTGCCCACAGTAAGTACCCACAGTCAGTGCAGACAGTCAGTGCCCACAGTCAGTGCCCACAGTCAGTGCAGACAGTAAGTGCCCACAGTCAGTACAGACAGTCAGTGCCCACAGTCAGTGCCCACAGTCAGTGCCCATAGTCAGTGCAGACAGTCAGTGCAGACAGTCAGTGCCCACAGTCACTGCCCACAGTCAGTGCAGACAGTCAGTGCCCACAGTCAGTGCAGACAGTCAGTGCCCACAGTCAGTGCCCACAGTCAGTGCCCACAGTCAGTGCAGACAGTCAGTGGCCACAGTCAGTGCAGACAGTTAGTGCAGACAGTCAGTGCCCACAGTCAGTGCCCACAGTCAGTGCCCACAGTCAGTGCAGACAGTCAGTGCAGACAGTCAGTGCCCACAGTCAGTTCCCACATTCAGTGCAGACAGTCAGTGCCCACAGTCAGTGCCCACAGTCAGTGCAGACAGTCAGTGCCCACAGTCAGTGCCCACAGTCAGAGGCCACAGTCAGTGCCCACAGTCAGTTTAGACAGTCAGTGCCTACAGTCAGTGCCCACAGTCAGTGCCCACAGTCAGTGCGGACACTCAGTGCCCACAGTCAGTGCCCACAGTCAGTGCAGACAGTCAGTGCAGACAGTCAGTGCCCACAGTCAGTGCCCACAGTCAGTGCAGACAGTCAGTGCCCACAGTCAGTGCCCACAGTCAGTGCAGACAGTCAGTCAGTGCCCTCAGCCAGTGCCCACAGTCAGTGCCCACAGTCAGTGCCCACAGTCAGTGCAGACAGTCAGTGCCCACAATCAGTGCAGACAGTCAGTGCCCACAGTCAATGCCCACAGTCAGTGCAGACAGTCAGTGCCCACAGTAAGTACCCACAGTCAGTGCAGACAGTCAGTGCCCACAGTCAGTGCCCACAGTCAGTGCAGACAGTAAGTGCCCACAGTCAGTGCAGACAGTCAGTGCCCACAGTCAGTGCCCACAGTCAGTGCTCACAGTCAGTGCCCATAGTCAGTGCAGACAGTCAGTGCAGACAGTCAGTGCAGACAGTCAGTGCCCACAGTCACTGCCCACAGTCAGTGCAGACAGTCAGTGCCCACAGTCAGTGCAGACAGTCAGTGCCCACAGTCAGTGCCCACAGTCAGTGCCCACAGTCAGTGCCCACAGTCAGTGCAGACAGTCAGTGCCCACAGTCAGTGCAGACAGTTAGTGCAGACAGTCAGTGCCCACAGTCAGTGCCCACTGTCAGTGCCCACAGTCAGTGCAGACAGTCAGTGCAGACTGTCAGTGCAGACAGTCAGTGCCCACAGTCAGTTCCCACAGTCAGTGCCCACAGTCAGTGCAGACAGTCTGTGCAGACAGTCAGTGCCCACAGTCAGTGCCCACAGTCAGTGCAGACAGTCAGTGCCCACAGTCAGTGCCCACAGTCAGTGCCCACAGTCAGTGCAGACAGTCAGTGCCCACAGTCAATGCCCACAGTCAGTGCAGACAGTCAGTGCCCACAGTAAGTACCCACAGTCAGTGCAGACAGTCAGTGCCCACAGTCAGTGCCCACAGTCAGTGCAGACAGTAAGTGCCCACAGTCAGTGCAGACAGTCAGTGCCCACAGTCAGTGCCCACAGTCAGTGCCCACAGTCAGTGCCCACAGTCAGTGCAGACAGTCAGTGCCCACAGTCAGTGCAGACAGTCGGTGCCCACAGTCAGTGCCCACAGTCAGTGCCCACAGTCAGTGCCCACAGTCAGAGCAGACAGTCAGTGCCCACAGTCAGTGCCCACAGTCAGTGCAGACAGTCAGTGCAGACAGTCAGTGCCCACAGTCAGTGCCCTCAGTCAGTGCAGACAGTCGGTGCCCACAGTCAGTGCCCACAGTCAGTGCCCACAGTCAGTGCAGACAGTCAGTGCCCACAGTCAGTGCAGACAGTCAGTGCCCACAGTCAGTGCAGACAGTCAGTGCCCACAGTCAGTGCCCACAGTCAGTGCAGACAGTCATTGCCCACAGTCAGTGCCCACAGTCAGTGCAGACAGTCAGTGCCCACAGTCAGTGCAGACAGTCAGTGCCCACAGTCAGTGCCCACAGTCCGTGCAGACAGTCAGTGCCCACAGTCAGTGCAGACAGTCAGTGCCCACAGTCAATGCCCACAGTCAGTGCCCGCAGTCAGTGCAGACAGTCAGTACCCACAGTCAGTGCAGACAGTCAGTGCCCACAGTCAGTGCAGACAGTCAGTGCCCACAGTCAGTGCCCACAGTCAGTGCAGAAAGTCAGTGCAGACAGTCAGTTCAGACAGTCAGTGCAGACAGTCAGTGCCCACAGTCAGTGCAGACAGTCAGTGCCCACGGTCAGTGCAGACAGTCAGTGCAGACAGTCAGTGCCCACAGTCAGTGCAGACAGTTAGTGCAGACAGTCAGTGCCCACAGTCACTGCCCACAGTCAGTGCCCACAGTCAGTGCAGACAGTCAGTGCAGACAGTCAGTGCCCACAGTCAGTGCAGAAAGTCAGTGCAGACAGTCAGTTCAGACAGTCAGTGCAGACAGTCAGTGCCCACAGTCAGTGCAGACAGTCAGTGCCCACAGTCAGTGCAGACAGTCAGTGCCCACAGTCAGTGCAGACAGTTAGTGCAGACAGTCAGTGCCCACAGTCACTGCCCACAGTCAGTGCCCACAGTCAGTACAGACAGTCAGTGCCCACAGTCAGTGCAGACAGTCAGTGCCCACAGTCATTCCCACAGTCAGTGCCCACAGTCAGTGCAGACAGTCTGTGCAGACAGTCAGTGCCCACAGTCAGTGCCCACAGTCAGTGCAGACAGTCAGTGCCCACAGTCAGTGCCCACAGTCAGTGCCCACAGTCAGTGCAGACAGTCAGTGCCCACAGTCAATGCCCACAGTCAGTGCAGACAGTCAGTGCCCACAGTAAGTACCCACAGTCAGTGCAGACAGTCAGTGCCCACAGTCAGTGCCCACAGTCAGTGCAGACAGTAAGTGCCCACAGTCAGTGCAGACAGTCAGTGCCCACAGTCAGTGCCCACAGTCAGTGCCCACAGTCAGTGCCCACAGTCAGTGCAGACAGTCAGTGCCCACAGTCAGTGCAGACAGTCGGTGCCCACAGTCAGTGCCCACAGTCAGTGCCCACAGTCAGTGCCCACAGTCAGAGCAGACAGTCAGTGCCCACAGTCAGTGCCCACAGTCAGTGCAGACAGTCAGTGCAGACAGTCAGTGCCCACAGTCAGTGCCCTCAGTCAGTGCAGACAGTCGGTGCCCACAGTCAGTGCCCACAGTCAGTGCCCACAGTCAGTGCAGACAGTCAGTGCCCACAGTCAGTGCAGACAGTCAGTGCCCACAGTCAGTGCAGACAGTCAGTGCCCACAGTCAGTGCCCACAGTCAGTGCAGACAGTCATTGCCCACAGTCAGTGCCCACAGTCAGTGCAGACAGTCAGTGCCCACAGTCAGTGCAGACAGTCAGTGCCCACAGTCAGTGCCCACAGTCCGTGCAGACAGTCAGTGCCCACAGTCAGTGCAGACAGTCAGTGCCCACAGTCAATGCCCACAGTCAGTGCCCGCAGTCAGTGCAGACAGTCAGTGCCCACAGTCAGTGCAGACAGTCAGTGCCCACAGTCAGTGCAGACAGTCAGTGCCCACAGTCAGTGCCCACAGTCAGTGCAGAAAGTCAGTGCAGACAGTCAGTTCAGACAGTCAGTGCAGACAGTCAGTGCCCACAGTCAGTGCAGACAGTCAGTGCCCACGGTCAGTGCAGACAGTCAGTGCAGACAGTCAGTGCCCACAGTCAGTGCAGACAGTTAGTGCAGACAGTCAGTGCCCACAGTCACTGCCCACAGTCAGTGCCCACAGTCAGTGCAGACAGTCAGTGCAGACAGTCAGTGCCCACAGTCAGTGCAGAAAGTCAGTGCAGACAGTCAGTTCAGACAGTCAGTGCAGACAGTCAGTGCCCACAGTCAGTGCAGACAGTCAGTGCCCACAGTCAGTGCAGACAGTCAGTGCCCACAGTCAGTGCAGACAGTTAGTGCAGACAGTCAGTGCCCACAGTCACTGCCCACAGTCAGTGCCCACAGTCAGTACAGACAGTCAGTGCCCACAGTCAGTGCCCACAGTCCGTGCAGACAGTCAGTGCCCACAGTCAGTGCAGACAGTCAGTGCCCACAGTCAGTGCAGACAGTCAGTGCAGACAGTCAGTGCCCACAGTCAGTGCAGACAGTCAGTGCCCACAGTCAGTGCCCACAGTCAGTGCAGACAGTCAGTGCCCACAGTCAGTGCCCACAGTCAGTGCATACAGTCAGTGCCCACAGTCAGTGCAGACAGTCAGTGCCCACAGTCAGTGCCCACAGTCAGTGCCCACAGTCAGTGCCCACAGTCAGTGCAGACAGTCAGTGCAGACAGTCAGTGCCCACAGTCAGTGCCCACAGTCAGTGCCCACAGTCAGTGCAGACAGTCAGTGCCCACAGTCAGTGCAGACAGTCAGTGCCCACAGTCAGTGCCCACAGTCCGTGCAGACAGTCAGTGCCCACAGTCAGTGCAGACAGTCAGTGCCCACAGTCAATGCCCACAGTCAGTGCCCGCAGTCAGTGCAGACAGTCAGTGCCCACAGTCAGTGCAGACAGTCAGTGCCCACAGTCAGTGCAGACAGTCAGTGCCCACAGTCAGTGCCCACAGTCAGTGCCCACAGTCAGTGCAGAAAGTCAGTGCAGACAGTCAGTTCAGACAGTCAGTGCAGACAGTCAGTGCCCACAGTCAGTGCAGACAGTCAGTGCCCACAGTCAGTGCAGACAGTCAGTGCCCACAGTCAGTGCAGACAGTTAGTGCAGACAGTCGGTGCCCACAGTCACTGCCCACAGTCAGTGCCCACAGTCAGTACAGACAGTCAGTGCCCACAGTCAGTGCCCACAGTCCGTGCAGACAGTCAGTGCCCACAGTCAGTGCAGACAGTCAGTGCCCACAGTCAGTGCAGACAGTCAGTGCAGACAGTCAGTGCCCACAGTCAGTGCAGACAGTCAGTGCCCACAGTCAGTGCCCACAGTCAGTGCAGACAGTCAGTGCCCACAGTCAGTGCCCACAGTCAGTGCAGACAGTCAGTGCCCACAGTCAGTGCAGACAGTCAGTGCCCACAGTCAGTGCCCACATTCAGTGCCCACAGTCAGTGCCCACAGTCAGTGCAGACAGTCAGTGCAGACAGTCAGTGCCCACAGTCAGTGCCCACAGTCAGTGCCCACAGTCAGTGCCCACAGTCAGTGCAGACAGTCAGTGCCCACAGTCAGTGCCCACAGTCAGTGCCCACAGTCAGTGCCCACAGTCAGTGCCCACAGTCAGTGCAGACAGTCAGTGCCCACAGTCAGTGCCCTCAGTCAGTGCAGACAGTCGGTGCCCACAGTCAGTGCCCACAGTCAGTGCCCACAGTCAGTGCAGACAGTCAGTGCCCACAGTCAGTGCAGACAGTCAGTGCCCACAGTCAGTGCAGACAGTCAGTGCCCACAGTCAGTGCCCACAGTCAGTGCAGACAGTCATTGCCCACAGTCAGTGCCCACAGTCAGTGCAGACAGTCAGTGCCCACAGTCAGTGCAGACAGTCAGTGCCCACAGTCAGTGCCCACAGTCCGTGCAGACAGTCAGTGCCCAGTCAGTGCAGACAGTCAGTGCCCACAGTCAATGCCCACAGTCAGTGCCCGCAGTCAGTGCAGACAGTCAGTGCCCACAGTCAGTGCAGACAGTCAGTGCCCACAGTCAGTGCAGACAGTCAGTGCCCACAGTCAGTGCCCACAGTCAGTGCAGAAAGTCAGTGCAGACAGTCAGTTCAGACAGTCAGTGCAGACAGTCAGTGCCCACAGTCAGTGCAGACAGTCAGTGCCCACAGTCAGTGCAGACAGTCAGTGCAGACAGTCAGTGCCCACAGTCAGTGCAGACAGTTAGTGCAGACAGTCAGTGCCCACAGTCACTGCCCACAGTCAGTGCCCACAGTCAGTGCAGACAGTCAGTGCAGACAGTCAGTGCCCACAGTCAGTGCAGACAGTTAGTGCAGACAGTCAGTACCTACAGTCAGTGCCCACAGTCACTGCCCACAGTCAGTGCCCACAGTCAGTGCCCACAGTCAGTGCAGACAGTCAGTGCAGACTGTCAGTGCAGACAGTCAGTGCAGACAGTCAGTGCCCACAGTCAGTGCCCACAGTCAGTGCCCACAGTCAGTGCCCACAGTCAGTGCAGACAGTCAGTGCCCACAGTCAGTGCAGACAGTCGGTGCCCACAGTCAGTGCCCACAGTCAGTGCCCACAGTCAGTGCCCACAGTCAGAGCAGACAGTCAGTGCCCACAGTCAGTGCCCACAGTCAGTGCAGACAGTCAGTGCAGACAGTCAGTGCCCACAGTCAGTGCCCTCAGTCAGTGCAGACAGTCGGTGCCCACAGTCAGTGCCCACAGTCAGTGCCCACAGTCAGTGCAGACAGTCAGTGCCCACAGTCAGTGCAGACAGTCAGTGCCCACAGTCAGTGCAGACAGTCAGTGCCCACAGTCAGTGCCCACAGTCAGTGCAGACAGTCATTGCCCACAGTCAGTGCCCACAGTCAGTGCAGACAGTCAGTGCCCACAGTCAGTGCAGACAGTCAGTGCCCACAGTCAGTGCCCACAGTCCGTGCAGACAGTCAGTGCCCACAGTCAGTGCAGACAGTCAGTGCCCACAGTCAATGCCCACAGTCAGTGCCCGCAGTCAGTGCAGACAGTCAGTGCCCACAGTCAGTGCAGACAGTCAGTGCCCACAGTCAGTGCAGACAGTCAGTGCCCACAGTCAGTGCAGAAAGTCAGTGCAGACAGTCAGTTCAGACAGTCAGTGCAGACAGTCAGTGCCCACAGTCAGTGCAGACAGTCAGTGCCCACGGTCAGTGCAGACAGTCAGTGCAGACAGTCAGTGCCCACAGTCAGTGCAGACAGTTAGTGCAGACAGTCAGTGCCCACAGTCACTGCCCACAGTCAGTGCCCACAGTCAGTGCAGACAGTCAGTGCAGACAGTCAGTGCCCACAGTCAGTGCAGACAGTTAGTGCAGACAGTCAGTGCCTACAGTCAGTGCCCACAGTCACTGCCCACAGTCAGTGCCCACAGTCAGTGCCCACAGTCAGTGCAGACAGTCAGTGCAGACTGTCAGTGCAGACAGTCAGTGCAGACAGTCAGTGCCCACAGTCAGTGCCCACAGTCAGTGCCCACAGTCAGTGCCCACAGTCAGTGCAGACAGTCAGTGCCCACAGTCAGTGCAGACAGTCGGTGCCCACAGTCAGTGCCCACAGTCAGTGCCCACAGTCAGTGCCCACAGTCAGAGCAGACAGTCAGTGCCCACAGTCAGTGCCCACAGTCAGTGCAGACAGTCAGTGCAGACAGTCAGTGACCACAGTCAGTGCCCTCAGTCAGTGCAGACAGTCGGTGCCCACAGTCAGTGCCCACAGTCAGTGCCCACAGTCAGTGCAGACAGTCAGTGCCCACAGTCAGGTCCCACAGTCAGAGCCCACAGTCAGTGCCCACAGTCAGTTTAGACAGTCAGTTCCCACAGTCAGTGCACACAGTCAGTGCCCACAGTCAGTGCAGGCAGTCAGTGCCCACAGTCAGTGCCCACAGTCCGTGCAGACAGTCAGTGCCCACAGTCAGTGCAGACAGTCAGTGCCCACAGTCAGTGCCCACAGTCAGTGCCCACAGTCAGTGCAGACAGTCAGTGCCCACAGTCAGTGCAGACAGTCAGTGCCCACAGTCAGTGCAGACAGTCAGTGCCCACAGTCAGTGCCCACAGTCAGTGCAGACAGTCAGTGCCCACAGTCAGTGCAGACAGTCAGTGCCCACAGTCAGTGCAGACAATCAGTGCCCACAGTCAGTGCCCACAGTCAGTGCCCACAGTCAGTGTCCACAGTCAGTGCAGACAGTCAGTGCAGACAGTCAGTTCAGACAGTCAGTGCCCACAGTCAGTGCCCACAGTCAGTGCAGACAGTCAGTGCCCACAGTCAGTGCAGACAGTCAGTGCCCACAGTCAGTGCCCACAGTCAGTGCCCACAGTCAGTGCAGACAGTCAGTGCAGACAGTCAGTGCCCACAGTCAGTGCAGACAGTTAGTGCAGACAGTCAGTGCCCACAGTCAGTGCCCACAGTCAGTGCCCACAGTCAGTACAGACAGTCAGTGCAGACAGTCAGTGCCCACAGTCAGTGCAGACAGTTAGTGCAGACAGTCAGTGCCCACAGTCAGTGCCCACAGTCAGTGCCCACAGTCAGTGCCCACAGTCAGTGCAGACAGTCAGTGCAGACTGTCAGTGCAGACAGTCAGTGCAGACAGACAGTGCCCACAGTCAGTGCCCACAGTCAGTGCCCACAGTCAGTGCAGACAGTCAGTGCCGACAGTCAGTGCCCACAGTCAGTGCAGACAGTCGGTGCCCACAGTCAGTGCCCACAGTCAGTGCCCACAGTCAGTGCAGACAGTCAGTGCCCACAGTCAGGTCCCACAGTCAGAGCCCACAGTCAGTGCCCACAGTCAGTTTAGACAGTCAGTTCCCACAGTCAGTGCCCACAGTCAGTGCCCGCAGTCAGTGCAGACAGTCAGTGCCCACAGTCAGTGCCCACAGTCAGTGCCCACAGTCGGTGCAGACAGTCAGTGCCCACAGTCAGTGCAGACAGTCAGTGCCCACAGTCCGTGCAGACAGTCAGTGCCCACAGTCAATGCCCACAGTCAGTGCAGACAGTCAGTGCCCACAGTAAGTACCCACAGTCAGTGCAGACAGTCAGTGCCCACAGTCAGTGCAGACAGTCAGTGCCCACAGTCAGTGCAGACAGTCAGTGCCCACAGTCAGTGCAGACAGTTAGTGCAGACAGTCAGTGCCCACAGTCACTGCCCACAGTCAGTGCCCACAGTCAGTACAGACAGTCAGTGCCCACAGTCAGTGCCCACAGTCCGTGCAGACAGTCAGTGCCCACAGTCAGTGCAGACAGTCAGTGCCCACAGTCAGTGCAGACAGTCAGTGCAGACAGTCAGTGCCCACAGTCAGTGCAGACAGTCAGTGCCCACAGTCAGTGCCCACAGTCAGTGCAGACAGTCAGTGCCCACAGTCAGTGCCCACAGTCAGTGCAGACAGTCAGTGCCCACAGTCAGTGCAGACAGTCAGTGCCCACAGTCAGTGCCCACAGTCAGTGCCCACAGTCAGTGCCCACAGTCAGTGCAGACAGTCAGTGCCCACAGTCAGTGCCCACAGTCAGTGCCCACAGTCAGTGCAGACAGTCAGTGCCCACAGTCAGTGCCCACAGTCAGTGCCCACAGTCAGTGCCCACAGTCAGTGCCCACAGTCAGTGCAGACAGTCAGTGCCCACAGTCAGTGCCCTCAGTCAGTGCAGACAGTCGGTGCCCACAGTCAGTGCCCACAGTCAGTGCCCACAGTCAGTGCAGACAGTCAGTGCCCACAGTCAGTGCAGACAGTCAGTGCCCACAGTCAGTGCAGACAGTCAGTGCCCACAGTCAGTGCCCACAGTCAGTGCGGACAGTCATTGCCCACAGTCAGTGCCCACAGTCAGTGCAGACAGTCAGTGCCCACAGTCAGTGCAGACAGTCAGTGCCCACAGTCAGTGCCCACAGTCCGTGCAGACAGTCAGTGCCCAGTCAGTGCAGACAGTCAGTGCCCACAGTCAATGCCCACAGTCAGTGCCCGCAGTCAGTGCAGACAGTCAGTGCCCACAGTCAGTGCAGACAGTCAGTGCCCACAGTCAGTGCAGACAGTCAGTGCCCACAGTCAGTGCCCACAGTCAGTGCAGAAAGTCAGTGCAGACAGTCAGTTCAGACAGTCAGTGCAGACAGTCAGTGCCCACAGTCAGTGCAGACAGTCAGTGCCCACAGTCAGTGCAGACAGTCAGTGCAGACAGTCAGTGCCCACAGTCAGTGCAGACAGTCAGTGCCCACAGTCAGTGCAGACAGTCAGTGCAGACAGTCAGTGCCCACAGTCAGTGCAGACAGTTAGTGCAGACAGTCAGTGCCTACAGTCAGTGCCCACAGTCACTGCCCACAGTCAGTGCCCACAGTCAGTGCCCACAGTCAGTGCAGACAGTCAGTGCAGACTGTCAGTGCAGACAGTCAGTGCAGACAGTCAGTGCCCACAGTCAGTGCCCACAGTCAGTGCCCACAGTCAGTGCCCACAGTCAGTGCAGACAGTCAGTGCCCACAGTCAGTGCAGACAGTCGGTGCCCACAGTCAGTGCCCACAGTCAGTGCCCACAGTCAGTGCCCACAGTCAGAGCAGACAGTCAGTGCCCACAGTCAGTGCCCACAGTCAGTGCAGACAGTCAGTGCAGACAGTCAGTGCCCACAGTCAGTGCCCTCAGTCAGTGCAGACAGTCGGTGCCCACAGTCAGTGCCCACAGTCAGTGCCCACAGTCAGTGCAGACAGTCAGTGCCCACAGTCAGTGCAGACAGTCAGTGCCCACAGTCAGTGCAGACAGTCAGTGCCCACAGTCAGTGCCCACAGTCAGTGCAGACAGTCATTGCCCACAGTCAGTGCCCACAGTCAGTGCAGACAGTCAGTGCCCACAGTCAGTGCAGACAGTCAGTGCCCACAGTCAGTGCCCACAGTCCGTGCAGACAGTCAGTGCCCACAGTCAGTGCAGACAGTCAGTGCCCACAGTCAATGCCCACAGTCAGTGCCCGCAGTCAGTGCAGACAGTCAGTGCCCACAGTCAGTGCAGACAGTCAGTGCCCACAGTCAGTGCAGACAGTCAGTGCCCACAGTCAGTGCAGAAAGTCAGTGCAGACAGTCAGTTCAGACAGTCAGTGCAGACAGTCAGTGCCCACAGTGAGTGCAGACAGTCAGTGCCCACGGTCAGTGCAGACAGTCAGTGCAGACAGTCAGTGCCCACAGTCAGTGCAGACAGTTAGTGCAGACAGTCAGTGCCCACAGTCACTGCCCACAGTCAGTGCCCACAGTCAGTGCAGACAGTCAGTGCAGACAGTCAGTGCCCACAGTCAGTGCAGACAGTTAGTGCAGACAGTCAGTGCCTACAGTCAGTGCCCACAGTCACTGCCCACAGTCAGTGCCCACAGTCAGTGCCCACAGTCAGTGCAGACAGTCAGTGCAGACTGTCAGTGCAGACAGTCAGTGCAGACAGTCAGTGCCCACAGTCAGTGCCCACAGTCAGTGCCCACAGTCAGTGCCCACAGTCAGTGCCCACAGTCAGTGCAGACAGTCAGTGCCCACAGTCAGTGCAGACAGTCGGTGCCCACAGTCAGTGCCCACAGTCAGTGCCCACAGTCAGTGCCCACAGTCAGAGCAGACAGTCAGTGCCCACAGTCAGTGCCCACAGTCAGTGCAGACAGTCAGTGCAGACAGTCAGTGACCACAGTCAGTGCCCTCAGTCAGTGCAGACAGTCGGTGCCCACAGTCAGTGCCCACAGTCAGTGCCCACAGTCAGTGCAGACAGTCAGTGCCCACAGTCAGGTCCCACAGTCAGAGCCCACAGTCAGTGCCCACAGTCAGTTTAGACAGTCAGTTCCCACAGTCAGTGCACACAGTCAGTGCCCACAGTCAGTGCAGGCAGTCAGTGCCCACAGTCAGTGCCCACAGTCCGTGCAGACAGTCAGTGCCCACAGTCAGTGCAGACAGTCAGTGCCCACAGTCAGTGCCCACAGTCAGTGCCCACAGTCAGTGCAGACAGTCAGTGCCCACAGTCAGTGCAGACAGTCAGTGCCCACAGTCAGTGCAGACAGTCAGTGCCCACAGTCAGTGCCCACAGTCAGTGCAGACAGTCAGTGCCCACAGTCAGTGCAGACAGTCAGTGCCCACAGTCAGTGCAGACAATCAGTGCCCACAGTCAGTGCCCACAGTCAGTGCCCACAGTCAGTGTCCACAGTCAGTGCAGACAGTCAGTGCAGACAGTCAGTTCAGACAGTCAGTGCCCACAGTCAGTGCCCACAGTCAGTGCAGACAGTCAGTGCCCACAGTCAGTGCAGACAGTCAGTGCCCACAGTCAGTGCCCACAGTCAGTGCCCACAGTCAGTGCAGACAGTCAGTGCAGACAGTCAGTGCCCACAGTCAGTGCAGACAGTTAGTGCAGACAGTCAGTGCCCACAGTCAGTGCCCACAGTCAGTGCCCACAGTCAGTACAGACAGTCAGTGCAGACAGTCAGTGCCCACAGTCAGTGCAGACAGTTAGTGCAGACAGTCAGTGCCCACAGTCAGTGCCCACAGTCAGTGCCCACAGTCAGTGCCCACAGTCAGTGCAGACAGTCAGTGCAGACTGTCAGTGCAGACAGTCAGTGCAGACAGTCAGTGCCCACAGTCAGTGCCCACAGTCAGTGCCCACAGTCAGTGCAGACAGTCAGTGCCGACAGTCAGTGCCCACAGTCAGTGCAGACAGTCGGTGCCCACAGTCAGTGCCCACAGTCAGTGCCCACAGTCAGTGCAGACAGTCAGTGCCCACAGTCAGGTCCCACAGTCAGAGCCCACAGTCAGTGCCCACAGTCAGTTTAGACAGTCAGTTCCCACAGTCAGTGCCCACAGTCAGTGCCCGCAGTCAGTGCAGACAGTCAGTGCCCACAGTCAGTGCCCACAGTCAGTGCAGACAGTCAGTCAGTGCCCTCAGCCAGTGCCCACAGTCGGTGCAGACAGTCAGTGCCCACAGTCAGTGCAGACAGTCAGTGCCCACAGTCAGTGCAGACAGTCAGTGCCCACAGTCAATGCCCACAGTCAGTGCAGACAGTCAGTGCCCACAGTAAGTACCCACAGTCAGTGCAGACAGTCAGTGCCCACAGTCAGTGCCCACAGTCAGTGCAGACAGTAAGTGCCCACAGTCAGTACAGACAGTCAGTGCCCACAGTCAGTGCCCACAGTCAGTGCCCATAGTCAGTGCAGACAGTCAGTGCAGACAGTCAGTGCCCACAGTCACTGCCCACAGTCAGTGCAGACAGTCAGTGCCCACAGTCAGTGCAGACAGTCAGTGCCCACAGTCAGTGCCCACAGTCAGTGCCCACAGTCAGTGCCCACAGTCAGTGCAGACAGTCAGTGCCCACAGTCAGTGCCCACAGTCAGTGCCCACAGTCAGTGCAGACAGTCAGTGCCCGCAGTCAGTGCAGACAGTCAGTGCCCACAGTCAGTGCAGACAGTCAGTGCCCACAGTCAGTGCAGACAGTCAGTGCCCACAGTCAGTGCCCACAGTCAGTGCAGACAGTCAGTGCCCACAGTCAGTGCAGACAGTCAGTGCCCACAGTCAGTGCAGACAATCAGTGCCCACAGTCAGTGCCCACAGTCAGTGCCCACAGTCAGTGTCCACAGTCAGTGCAGACAGTCAGTGCAGACAGTCAGTTCAGACAGTCAGTGCCCACAGTCAGTGCCCACAGTCAGTGCAGACAGTCAGTGCCCACAGTCAGTGCAGACAGTCAGTGCCCACAGTCAGTGCCCACAGTCAGTGCCCACAGTCAGTGCAGACAGTCAGTGCAGACAGTCAGTGCCCACAGTCAGTGCAGACAGTTAGTGCAGACAGTCAGTGCCCACAGTCAGTGCCCACAGTCAGTGCCCACAGTCAGTACAGACAGTCAGTGCAGACAGTCAGTGCCCACAGTCAGTGCAGACAGTTAGTGCAGACAGTCAGTGCCCACAGTCAGTGCCCACAGTCAGTGCCCACAGTCAGTGCCCACAGTCAGTGCAGACAGTCAGTGCAGACTGTCAGTGCAGACAGTCAGTGCAGACAGTCAGTGCCCACAGTCAGTGCCCACAGTCAGTGCCCACAGTCAGTGCAGACAGTCAGTGCCGACAGTCAGTGCCCACAGTCAGTGCAGGCAGTCGGTGCCCACAGTCAGTGCCCACAGTCAGTGCCCACAGTCAGTGCAGACAGTCAGTGCCCACAGTCAGGTCCCACAGTCAGAGCCCACAGTCAGTGCCCACAGTCAGTTTAGACAGTCAGTTCCCACAGTCAGTGCCCACAGTCAGTGCCCACAGTCAGTGCAGACAGTCAGTGCCCACAGTCAGTGCCCACAGTCAGTGCAGACAGTCAGTCAGTGCCCTCAGCCAGTGCCCACAGTCAGTGCAGACAGTCAGTGCCCACAGTCAGTGCAGACAGTCAGTGCCCACAGTCAGTGCAGACAGTCAGTGCCCACAGTCAATGCCCACAGTCAGTGCAGACAGTCAGTGCCCACAGTAAGTACCCACAGTCAGTGCAGACAGTCAGTGCCCACAGTCAGTGCCCACAGTCAGTGCAGACAGTAAGTGCCCACAGTCAGTACAGACAGTCAGTGCCCACAGTCAGTGCCCACAGTCAGTGCCCATAGTCAGTGCAGACAGTCAGTGCAGACAGTCAGTGCCCACAGTCACTGCCCACAGTCAGTGCAGACAGTCAGTGCCCACAGTCAGTGCAGACAGTCAGTGCCCACAGTCAGTGCCCACAGTCAGTGCCCACAGTCAGTGCAGACAGTCAGTGGCCACAGTCAGTGCAGACAGTTAGTGCAGACAGTCAGTGCCCACAGTCAGTGCCCACAGTCAGTGCCCACAGTCAGTGCAGACAGTCAGTGCAGACAGTCAGTGCCCACAGTCAGTTCCCACATTCAGTGCAGACAGTCAGTGCCCACAGTCAGTGCCCACAGTCAGTGCAGACAGTCAGTGCCCACAGTCAGTGCCCACAGTCAGAGGCCACAGTCAGTGCCCACAGTCAGTTTAGACAGTCAGTGCCTACAGTCAGTGCCCACAGTCAGTGCCCACAGTCAGTGCGGACACTCAGTGCCCACAGTCAGTGCCCACAGTCAGTGCAGACAGTCAGTGCAGACAGTCAGTGCCCACAGTCAGTGCCCACAGTCAGTGCAGACAGTCAGTGCCCACAGTCAGTGCCCACAGTCAGTGCAGACAGTCAGTCAGTGCCCTCAGCCAGTGCCCACAGTCAGTGCCCACAGTCAGTGCCCACAGTCAGTGCAGACAGTCAGTGCCCACAATCAGTGCAGACAGTCAGTGCCCACAGTCAATGCCCACAGTCAGTGCAGACAGTCAGTGCCCACAGTAAGTACCCACAGTCAGTGCAGACAGTCAGTGCCCACAGTCAGTGCCCACAGTCAGTGCAGACAGTAAGTGCCCACAGTCAGTGCAGACAGTCAGTGCCCACAGTCAGTGCCCACAGTCAGTGCTCACAGTCAGTGCCCATAGTCAGTGCAGACAGTCAGTGCAGACAGTCAGTGCCCACAGTCAGTGCAGACAGTCAGTGCCCACAGTCAGTGCCCACAGTCAGTGCCCACAGTCAGTGCCCACAGTCAGTGCAGACAGTCAGTGCCCACAGTCAGTGCAGACAGTTAGTGCAGACAGTCAGTGCCCACAGTCAGTGCCCACAGTCAGTGCAGACAGTCAGTGCAGACTGTCAGTGCAGACAGTCAGTGCCCACAGTCAGTTCCCACAGTCAGTGCCCACAGTCAGTGCAGACAGTCTGTGCAGACAGTCAGTGCCCACAGTCAGTGCCCACAGTCAGTGCAGACAGTCAGTGCCCACAGTCAGTGCCCACAGTCAGTGCCCACAGTCAGTGCAGACAGTCAGTGCCCACAGTCAATGCCCACAGTCAGTGCAGACAGTCAGTGCCCACAGTAAGTACCCACAGTCAGTGCAGACAGTCAGTGCCCACAGTCAGTGCCCACAGTCAGTGCAGACAGTAAGTGCCCACAGTCAGTGCAGACAGTCAGTGCCCACAGTCAGTGCCCACAGTCAGTGCTCACAGTCAGTGCCCATAGTCAGTGCAGACAGTCAGTGCAGACAGTCAGTGCAGACAGTCAGTGCCCACAGTCACTGCCCACAGTCAGTGCAGACAGTCAGTGCCCACAGTCAGTGCAGACAGTCAGTGCCCACAGTCAGTGCCCACAGTCAGTGCCCACAGTCAGTGCAGACAGTCAGTGCCCACAGTCAGTGCAGACAGTTAGTGCAGACAGTCAGTGCCCACAGTCAGTGCCCACAGTCAGTGCCCACAGTCAGTGCAGACAGTCAGTGCAGACTGTCAGTGCAGACAGTCAGTGCCCACAGTCAGTTCCCACAGTCAGTGCCCACAGTCAGTGCAGACAGTCAGTGCAGACAGTCAGTGCCCACAGTCACTGCCCACAGTCAGTGCAGACAGTCAGTGCCCACAGTCAGTGCAGACAGTCAGTGCCCACAGTCAGTGCCCACAGTCAGTGCCCACAGTCAGTGCAGACAGTCAGTGCCCACAGTCAGTGCCCACAGTCAGAGCCCACAGTCAGTGCCCACAGTCAGTTTAGACAGTCAGTTCCCACAGTCAGTGCCCACAGTCAGTGCCCACAGTCAGTGCCCACAGTCAGTTTAGACAGTCAGTGCCTACAGTCAGTGCCCACAGTCAGTGCCCACAGTCAGTGCGGACACTCAGTGCCCACAGTCAGTGCCCACAGTCAGTGCCCACAGTCAGTGCAGACAGTCAGTGCAGACAGTCTGTGCCCACAGTCAGTGCAGACAGTCAGTGCCCACAGTCAGTGCAGACAGTCTGTGCCCACAGTCAGTGCCCACAATCAGTGCAGACAGTCAGTGCCCACAGTCAGTGCAGACACTCAGTGCCCACAGTCATTGCCCACAGTCAGTGCCCACAGTCAGTGCCCACAGTCAGTGCCCACAGTCAGTGCAGACAGTCGGTGCCCACAGTCAGTGCCCACAGTCAGTGCAGACAGTCAGTGCCCACAGTCAGTGCCCACAGTCAGTGCCCACAGTCAGTGCAGACAGTCAGTGCCCACAGTCAGTGCCCACAGTCAGTGCAGACAGTCAGTGCCCACAGTCAGTGCCCACAGTCAGTGCAGACAGTCAGTCAGTGCCCTCAGTCAGTGCCCACAGTCAGTGCCCACAGTCAGTGCCCACAGTCAGTGCAGACAGTCAGTGCCCACAGTCAGTGCCCACAGTCAGTGCCCACAGTGAGTGCCCACAGTCAGTGACCACAATCATTGTCCACATTCAGTGCCCACAATCATTGTCCACATTCAGTGCCCACAGTCAGTTCCCGCAGTCATTGCCCACAGTCAGTGCCGACAGTCAGTGCCCACAGTCAGTGCAGACAGTCAGTGCCCACAATCAGTGCTGTCAGTCAATGCCCACAGTCAGTGCCCACAGGAAATGCCCACAGTCAGTGCCCACAGTCAATGCCCACAGTCAATGCCCACATTCAGTGCTGTCAGTCAATGCCCACAGTCAGTGCCCACAGTCAGTGCCCACAGTCAGTGCCCACATTCAGTGCCCACAGTCAGTGCCCACAGTCAGTGCCCACATTCAGTGCCCACAGTCAGTGCAGACAGTCAGTGCCCACAGTCAGTGCCCACAGTCAGTTCCCACAGTCAGTCCTCACAGTCAGTGCCCACATTCAGTTCCCACAGTCACTGCCGACTGTCAGTACCCACAGTCAGTGCCGACAGCATCACTCCAGGACCTGGTTCATTGGCCTCACAGGAGCAACAAGGGTAAGTACAGCTCTTCATCTCTCTGACTCTCTCAACAACACCTTGACAATACTCACCCCATTCCCCAGCATGCTGAAGAATTCCCTCCCCTCCATCGCATACTATCGCAATAACACTGCAACATCTCTTTCTCAATCCAAATCCACTCACCTCTTCCACTTTTCACCCCACAGTCTACCACCATTCTCTGATCATATCTAACCACTTGCACAACCAATAACTCCTTCCCCAATTCACATTACACACACTCTCCTTATTATTCATCACTTCCCCAACCTCATTCCATCTTGCCCCTTCTCCACGTCTCAATGCACCCGCTATACGCACAAGCCCCACACATCTCCACTCACCTTTTCGCAACATAGGAACAGGAGGAGGTCATTCAGTCCCTCCAGCCTGTTCCACCATTCAATTAGATCATGTCCGATCTGTATCCTAACTCCATTCACCCACCATGGTTCCATATCCCTTAATACCCTTACCCAACAAAAATCTATCAATTGTCATTTTGAAATCTTCAATTGTCCCCCAGCCTCAACAGATTTCTGAGTACCAGATTTCCACCACCCTTTGAGTGAAGAAGTGCTTCCTGACATCACCCCTTGCCCTAGCTCTAGACCATTCAGGTCCAGCTCTAATTTTAAAGTTATGCGCCCTTAAGAACATAAGAAATAGGAGCAGGAGTCGGCCACACGGCTCATCGAGCCTGCTCCGCCATTCAATAAGATCATGGATGATCTTCTGCATGAATTCCACTTTCCCGCCCGATCCTTATATCCCCGATTCCCTTCGTGCCCAAAAATCTATCGATCTCTGTCTTGAATATACTCAATGACTGAGCCTCCACAGCCCCCTTTGGTAGAGAATTCCAAAGATTCACCACCCTCTGAGTGAAGAAATTCCTCCTCATCTCAGTCCTAAATGGCCGACCTCTTATCCTGAGACTGTGACCCCCTAGTTCTAGACTCTCCAGCTGTGGAAACAGCCTCTCAGCATCTACCCTGTCAATTCCCCTCAGAATTTTGTATGTTTTAATGAGATCACCTCTCATTCTTCTAAAGTCCAGAAAGTTTAGGCCCAATCTACTCAATCTCTCCTCATAGGACAGTCCTCTCATCCCAGGAACCCAGCAAAGGCTATGGGCTCCGACAACATCCCGGCTATCGTGCTGAAGACTTGTGCTCCAGAACTAACCGCGCCTCTAGCCAAGCTGTCCCAGTACAGCTACAACACTGGCATCTATCCGACAATGTGGAAAACTGCCCAGGTATGTCCTATCCACAAAAAGCAGGACAAATCCAACCCGGCCAATTACCACCCCTTCAGTCTACTCTCAATCATCAGCAAAGTGATGGAAGGTGTCTTCGACAGTGCTATCAAGCGGCACTTACTCACCAAAAAAAACCTGCTCACTGATGCCCAGTTTGGGTTCCGCCAAGACCACATGGCTCCCCACCTCATTACAACCTTGGTCCAAACATGGACAAAGGATCTGAATTCCAGAAGTGAGGTGAGAGTGACTGCCCTTGACATCAAGGTAGCATTTGACCGAGTGTGGCATCAAGGAGCCCTAGTAAAACTGAAGTAAATGGGAATCTGGGGGAAAACGCTCCACTGGCTGGAATCATACCTAGCACAAAGGAAGATAATTGTGGTGGTTGAAGGTCAATCATCACAGCCCCAGGACATCGCTGCAGGAGTTCCTCAGGGCAGTGTCCTAGGCCCAACCATCTTCAGCTGCTTCATCAATGACCTTCCTCCAACATAAGATCAGAAATGGGGATGTTCGCTGATGACTGCACAGTGTTCAGCGCCATTCACAATTCCTCAGATAATGAAGCAGTCCATGCCTGCATGCAACAAGACCTGGACGACGTTCAGGCTTGGGCTGATACGTGGCAGGTAACATTCGCGCCACAGAAGTGCCAGGCAATGACTATCTCCAACAAACAAGAGTCTAACCGCCACCCCTTGACATTCAGTGGCATTACCATTGCTGAATCCCCCACCATCAACATCTTGGGGGTCACCATTGACCAGAAACTTAACTGGACCAGCCACATAAATACTGTGGCAACAAGAGCAGGTCAGAGGCTGGGTATTTTGCGGCGAGTGTCTCACCTCCTGACTCCCCAAAGCCTTTCCAGCATCTACAAGGCACAAGTAAGGAGTGTGATGGACTACTCTCCACTTGCCTGGATGAGTGCAGCTTCAACAATACTCAAGAAGCTCGACACCATCCAGGACAAAGCAGCCCGCTTGATTGGCACCCCATCCACCACCTTAAACATTCACTCCTCCACCACCAACGTACCGTGGCTGCAGTGTGTACCATCTACAAGATGCACTGCAGCAACTCGCCACAGTTTCTTCGGCAGCACCTCCCAAACCCGCGACCTCTGCCATCTAGAAGGACAAGGGCAGCAGGCGCATGGGAACACCACCACCTCCAAGATCCCCTCCAAGTCTCACCATCCGGACTTAGAAGTATATCGCCGATCCTTCATCGTCGCTGGGTCAAAATCCTGGAACTCCCTCCCTAACAGCACTGTGGGAGTACCTTCACCACACAGACTGCAGCGGTTCAAGAAGGTGGCTCACCACCACCTTCTCAAGGGCAACTCGAGATGGGCAATAAATGCTGGCCTTGCCAGGGATGCCCAGATCCCATAAGCGAATAAAAAGAAATCAGTCTAGTGAAAGTGTGTCCTTCCTTACTTAAGGAGACCAAAACTGCACACACTACTCCAGGTATGGTCTCACCAAAGCCCTATAAAACCCCTTGTTCTTGATTCCACCAACAGAGGAAATAGTTTCTCCGTATCTACCCTATCAAATCCTTTTAACATTTTAAACACCTCAATCAGATCACCCCACAATTTCTTTACTCAAGGGAATACAAGCCTAGTTTAAGCAACCTGTTCTCATAATTTAACACTTTATTCCTCACTATCATTCTGGTCATTTCAACAGTCACTCACTAACTCTCCCCCTCCCTTTCTGCAGGACAAGACAGCACGTAAAGCCTGGGACTGGGCTTCGGACCTCACAGCCATCAGGCTAAGTGTTGCTGGAGGAGCCCTCCCGAGAGGGAAGGAGCGAAGATTGGGCCACTGCTAGTATCTCAGTGGCCCTCAGGTAAGTAAGGGCCGGGAGAACATAAGAACATAAGAAATAGGAGCAGGAGCAGGCCATTCGGCCCCTCGAGCCTGCTCCGCCATTTAATGAGATCATGGCTGATCCAGTTTTGGCCTCAGCTCCACTTTCCTGCCCGTTCCCCATAACCCTTGACTCCCCTGTTGCTCGAAAATCCAGCCTTGAATATATTCAATGACTCAGCTCCCACAGCGCTCTGGGGTAAAGAATTCCAAAGATTCACGACCCTCTGAGAGAAGAAATTCCTCCTCATCTCTGTCTTAAATGGGCGACCCCTTATTCTGAGACTATGCCCCTCGTTCTAGATTCCCTGATGAGGGGAAACATCCTCTCAGCATCTACTCTGTCCAACCCCCTCAGAATCTTATGGGGAAAAATTCGGTTGCTTTGTGCCTCCCTTTTGCGCCCTAAGAGGGTGCTAACGGGGCGCAAAGCAACTAGTGCCCGGGCACGGCGATGTTAGCGCCGCTCGCGAAATTGACCAGTCGTTTTGCGGCGGCGCTAAACACTACCACCACGATCTCCTGCGCCCGCAGATCGTGACGTCAGTCAAGCGTGCAACGCCCCAGTAGCACCCTGTACCTTAGCGCCTGCCGCTAGGAGCGACAGGTAGAGGGGAACGTTTTCAAGTCGGGAAGGGGCTCGGGGAGCGCTAGTTAAAGGCGGGTGTTTCCTGCCTTTTCTTGTCGGCAAAATTTTTGGTTTTAACGCCGTCCTAAGGAGTTTCGGCCCTCAGCACCACTTTGGAGGTTCCTAAGCGCTGAGCTCTTGCCCTGGGCCTATCCATTAGTGCTTCCAACACAATTGCTTTCGAGGTCTCTCCAGGCTGAGATTCAAGGCTGCAGTGAGCAGAGTGTGGCTGGCCAGCAAGATGACCCCTCCCCTTTAAGAACTGGACGGCGCCAGTCTGTCTGGCTTCCATGGTAACTGCCATCGCCTGAGCTTCGGTAGCATTCTGAGGTAGCGCCTCGCTCCCTGACGTTAGCGCCTTAAGAGAGGTGTGTAGCGCCTGATTTAGCGCTCAAATCACCTCCAGGGGCGATAGAGGCGAATTTTGCAGTCGGAGGCGATAATTAGCGCCGGGCGCTAAACTTTGCGCCCGATCAATATTAGCCCCCCAAAATGGATGATATCCAATTTTTACCCCTATATGTTTCAATAAGATCAACTCTCATTCTTCTAAACTCCAATGAGTATAGGCCCAACCTGCTCAGCCTTTCCTCATAAGACAACCCTTCCATCCCAGGAATCAACCTAGTGAACCTTCTCTGAACTGCCTCCAATGCAAGGGAGGGGGAAGAACGGAGACCGGGGTGGGGGAGTGGGGTTCGGTGAATGGTTGGGGGGAGGCAGTTTGGGTGTTATCTCATGGGGAGAGCTTGGGGGCCCGCTCCTCACGTCTCCACGTTCAGCTAAGTTACTTACCATCTTTGCTGCAGATGTTCGGTGAGGCTGTTTGCCCTGAGTGCAGCTCGTGATGAACCTGGCTGCTTCAGGGCAAGCCAATCTTGCAGCAGGGACCTCAACCAGGCATTATACCTCTTATTTGTATTTGCAAAGAGCTTAATGGCTGCTTGAGGCATGGGTAAAGGAGACCTCTTGTTTGTCCTTCAATGCTTCTTTGATGAAGTAACGGAGAGGATTGATGAGGGTAGTGCGGTGGATGTTGTGTATATGGACTTTCAAAGGGCGTTTGATAAAGTGCCACATAATAGTCTTGTTAGCCAAATGCCCATGGGATTAAAGGGGCAGTGGCAGCATGGAGACGAAATTGTCTATGGGACAGAAAGCAGAGAGTTGTGGTGAAGGGTTGTTTTTCAGACTGGAGTAAAGTATACAGTGGTGTCCCCCAGGGGTCGGTATTAGGACCTCTGCTCTTTTTGATATATATTAATGACCTGGACTTGGGGGTACAGGGCATAATTTTGAAGTTTGCAGATGACACAAAACTCGAAAATGTAGTAAACAGTGAGGAGACTTCAGGAGGACATAGACAGACTGGTGAAATGGGCAGACATGTGGCGGATGAAATTTAACACCAAGAACTGTGAGGTGATTCATTTTGTAGGAAGAATGAGGAGAGGCAATATAAAAGAAAGACTTGCATTTATATAACACCTTTCACGACCACCAGATGCCTCAAAGCACTTTACAGCCAATGAAGTACTTTTGAAGTGTAGTCACTGTTGTAATGTAGGAAACGCAGCAGTCAATTTGCGCACAGCAAGCTCCCACAAACAGCAATGTGATAATGACCAGATAATCTGTTTTAGTGATGTTGATTGAGGGAGAAATATTAGCCAGGACACCGGGGAAAACTCCCCTGCTCTTCTTCAAAATAGTGCCCTATGGGATCTTTTACATCCACCTGAAAGAGCAGACGGGGCCTCGGTTTAATGTCTCATCCGAAAGACAGCACCTCCGACAGTGCAGCACTCCCTCAGCACTGCACTGGAGTGTCAGCCCAGATTAATGTGTGCAAGTCCCTTGGAGTGGGACTTGAACCCACGACCTTCTGACTCAGAGGCGAGGGTGCTGCCCACTGAGCCACAGCTGACACTAAATTAAATGGCACAATTTTAAAGGTAGTGCAGGAACAGAGAGACCTGGGGGTTTAGGTACACAAGTCTTTGAAGGTGGCAGGACACGTTGAGAAGGCTGTTAAAAAGGCATATGGGATCCTTGGCTTTATAAATAGAGGCATAGAGTACAAAAGTGAGAAGTCGCACAACACCAGGTTATAGTCCAAGGGGTAGAAATTAGGTCGCGCCCCATTTGGGGCGCAAATATCGTCTGGACGCAAATATTAGCGCCTGGCGCTAATTATCGGCACTGACAGGAAACTTCACTTTTACCGCCCCGGGAGGTGAGTGGAGCGCTAAAGCAGGCGCTGCACACCTGTCTTAAGGCGCAAAGGCCGAGCAGTGAGGCGCTAACTCAGAGCGCTGGCGAAGCTCATGTAATGTCAGTCAGCAATGAAACACACACACAATGGCACGGGCCAGTTCTTAAAGGGGATGGTTAATCTTGCTTTCCATCCACATCCTGTTCATTGCAGCCTTGAATCTCGGCCTGGAGAGACTTGCACATCAAATGTGCTGGAAAGAACAATGGAGAATAACAGGCAAAGAGCTCAGAGTGCAGCTCCCACAGTCTCTGCTAAATCGATACAAGGAATGGCAAATCAAAATGAACCTGCAAAGTGCTGCTCAGTACCCAAAACTCCTTCCCACAACGTTGAATCTCTCCAGAAGTCTCTCCCTCTCTCTCTCAGAATGCGTAGTTCAAAAATGCCACCAACAATAAAAGACAGGAAGAGGCCCCCTTTAAATAGCGCCCCCCCCAGCCCCACAGCGATTGATAGCGTTCCAGTCTTCTGGTCGTTGGATGCGCCAGGCGGTAAGGCAGGGGGCGCCACTCAATTTCCGCTCCGGGGCGCCACAAGGGCGTTGCACCATGGAATGACGTCACAATCTGCGCGCGCAGGTGGTCGCAGCGGTAAGTTTTAGCGCCGCCGCACAATCTCAAGTTAAGTTCTCGAGCGGCGCAAACATCGCTGCGCACGGGCGTTAGCGGCTTTGCGCCCCATTAGCGCCCTCTTAAGGCGCTAACGGGAGGCGCAACCAAGTGAATTTTTACCCCCAACAGTTTTATTTGAAATCACAAGCTTTCGGAGCGCTGCTCCTTCGTCAGGTGAAGTGAAGACGACTACAGTTAATCTTTCTGACTGCCTTTTATCACACCTCGGCAGAGAAACAATCAGGTCAGTCAGGAAGGCATTATATCAAAGACATAGCAAAATACAACTAAGACAATGAGGTGGGGTCACAGGGGGTCTAATGTGTCAAATGCTGCAGTCTGTATGGAAAACCATAAACTTTAAACTTTTTATAAAAGTGATAAAAGGCAGTTAGAAAGATTAACTGTAGTCGTCTGACATTGTTCTCTACACAGGCATTGTTCTCTGTCTATATATGCTGTGTCGATTCGTATTCCTTCACTTCACCTGACGAAGGGGCAGCCGCTCCGAAAGCTTGTGATTTCAAATAAAACTGTTGGACTATAACCTGGTGTTGTGCGACTTCTCACTTTTGTCCACCCCAGTCCAACACCGGCATCTCCGCATCATAGAGTACAAAAGCAAGAGAGTTAAACTAAACCCTTATAAATCACTGGTTAGGCCCCAGCTGGAGTATTGTGTCCAATTCTGGCACCACACTTTAGGAAGGATGTCAAGGCCTGAGAGAGGGTGCAGAGGAAGTTTACTAGAATGGTCCCAGGGATAAAAGACTTTAGTTATGTGGAGAGACTGGAGAAGCTGGGGTTATTCTCATTATAGCAGAGAAGGTTAAGAGGAGATTTGATAGAGGTGTTCAAAATCAAAAAGGGTTTTTATAGAGTAAAGAGGGAGAAACTGTTTCAACTGACAGGAGGGTCGGTAACCAGAGGACACAGATTTAAGGTAACTGGCAAAAGAACCAGAGGCGCCATGAGGAAAAAAAATTTACGCAGCGAGTCGTGATCTGGAACGCGCTGCCTGAAAGGGCGGTGGAAGCAGATTCAATAGTAACTTTCAAAAGGGAATTGGATAAATACTTGAAGGGGAAAAATTTACAGGGCTGTGGGGAAAGGGCAGGGGGGAGTGGGACTAATTGGAGAGCTCTTTCAAAGAGCCGGCACAGGCACGATGGGCTGAATGGCCTCCTTCTGTGCTGTATGATTCTGTGATTCTATGAATTTGGCAGTTCCGGCCTGCCAATTTGGGGCCTTATGTGTCCACGTACAGCCTGAAAAATGGGCACTGCTCAATGCAATTTATTGGCCCTTATGTTTGCCAATAAATAATCGCCGTTATCACTTTTGTCACTTTGGTCTGCAGTATGGCTTTGTAGCAGCTCCTGAATCAATATTGTCAGTAATTCATGGATTTGGAAGTTGTCTGAATGGTTTTGATGGGCCTTAATGCAGGATGAGGGGAGTGGTGAAGGATGTAACAAGGGCTGTAATGCAGAGGGGGGGTCTGTGGAAGTTACCAGGGGAAGGGATTGAGCAGGTAAGGGTTATCGCTGAGCAATGAGCTGATCCCTCGCACCCCTGGCTGCAAGGTGTTGAGGTGGCTCTCTTACACTGCTTCCTCGAAGTGACAGCCAGGGCTCAGTGGGTAGCACTCTCTCACCTCTGAGTCAGAAGGTTGCGGCTTTAAGTCCCACTCCAGAGACTTGAGCACATAAAGCTAGATCGACAGTCCCAGTGCTGCACTGAAGGAGTGCTGCACTGTCGGAGGTGCCGTCTTTCGGATGAGACGTTAAACCTTGGCGCCCGTCTGCTCTCTCAGGTGGACATAAAAGATCCCACGGCACTATTTGAAGAAGAGCAGGAGAGTTATCCCCCGGTGTCCTGGCCAATATTTATCCCTCAATCAACATCACTAAAACAAATTATCTGGCCATTATCACATTGCTGTTTGTGGGAGCTTGCTATGCGCAAATTGGCTGCTGCGTTTCCTACATTACAACAGTGACCACACTTCAGAAAGTACTTCATTGGCTGTAAAGCAATTTGGGACGTCCTGAGGTCGTGAATAAATGCAAGTCTTTCTTTTTTTTTTCTTCCCTTCCTCATGGTCTTCCTCTTCTGAGGCAGTTTGCTGCTTTTCCTCCTCCAAGTGCCGGCCTCTCTATATGGTGAGGTTGTGCAGCACAACAATGTGATGAAGCATCTTGTAGGAGCTCTCCAGACCTGTCGAGACGCCAGATCCTCTGCTTCAGCATCCCTGTGGTGTGTCCAACAGTGATCCTGGTCTTCCGGCTTTGCTTGTCCCTGTGTCGCTCAGGAGTGGTGGGGTTGGGACTTGTGTCAGGGTATCCCTTGCTCCCCAGCAGCCATCGTGCCACATTCCTGGCAGGGTCAAATATTGAGGGGGGATTGGTAGACTGTCACAGGATAAACGCGGTGTGGCAGCTGCCTGTCTACTTTACGCACAATTGTTTGGGTGATTGGCCATTGACTAGCTGCACATTGACGGAGCGGTAACCTTTTCAATTGCTGGTTGGTGATGTGGTTCCCTGATGGTAACGTGCGTGCAGTCAGTGACACCCTGAACACGGGCAAAGCCATCTGCAAATCCCCGAGCTCCCTCCTGTTGAGTGTTGAGGTCAATGGTGAAGGTGATGTGCTGCTCCACACTGGAAAGCAGGGCGTTGGTGCCCTGCTTAATGCAGCTGCGCACTGCAGATTGGGAGATGCGAACGATAGCCGCTGTAGCAGACTGGAAGGAGCCAGTGGCAAAGAAGTCAAGGGCTGTGGTGACCTTAACAGCTACTGGCAAAGCATGGCCTCCTTGTCCAGCAGGTCGTAGCTCAGATGTAGATGTACCCATCAACCTTCTCACTCAGAGGCCAGAGTGCTACCACTGAGCCAAGCAAGAACATAAGAATTAGGAGCAGGAGTAGGCCGTACGGCCCCTCGAGCCTGCTCCGCCATTCAATAAGATCATGGCTGATCTTCGACCTCAACTCCACCTTCCTGCCTGATTCCCTTGATTCCCCAAGAGTCCAAAAATCTATCGATCTCAGTCTTGAATATACTCAGCGATTCAGCATCCACAGCCCTCTGGG
Organism: Squalus acanthias; assembly: GCA_030390025.1. Classification (NCBI taxonomy): domain Eukaryota; kingdom Metazoa; phylum Chordata; class Chondrichthyes; order Squaliformes; family Squalidae; genus Squalus; species Squalus acanthias. The sequence goes on from JASTWF010001202.1 coordinate 104,739, forward strand.
GCAGAGAATTCCAAAGCTTCACAACCCTCTGAGTGAAGAAATTCCTCCTCATCTCAGTCTTAAATGGCCGATCCCTTATCATAAGACTACGCCCCCTAGTTCTAGACTCTCCAACCAGGGGAAACAACCTCTCAGCATCTACCCTGTCAATCCCCCTGAGAATCTTGTATGTGGGGTTATGGGGATAGGATGGGATATGTTAGGGGGAATTAAATACGTGGGGTTACGGGGCTAGGGTGGGATATGTGTACTGTGGGGATTAAAGCAGGGACAGGGTACTGGATTTGAATGATCAGCCATGATCGTATTGAATGGTGGAGCAGGCTCGACGGGCCGAATGACCTACTCCTGCTCCTAGATTCTATGTTTCTATGTTTCAATGAGATCACCTCTCATTCTTCTAAACTCCAGAGAGCATAGGCCCAATATACTCAATAAGGAGACCAAAACTGTGCACAGGTCTTCAGGTGTGGTCTCACCAAAGCCCTGTACAATTGTAGTAAGACTTCCTTGCTCTTGTACTCCGACCCTCTTGCAATAAAAACCAACATGCCATTTGCCTTCCTATATGCTTGCTGCACCTGCATGCAAACTCTCTGTGTTTCGTGTACGAGGACATCTAAACCTCCCTGAACACCAACATTTAATACTTTTACGTTAGATAGTGTCTAATAATGGCGCCAAAAGGCTGCTAGTCATCAGAGTAAGAATTCAATGAGTTGGGAAATACTGGAAAGTGTCAGAAAACGTAACGGCAACATTGATAGCAGAAAATCAAACTGCCAACTGCTGTGGGTGTTGAGACATCGAGATATTGCTTGTACATTTTTTTACTTCCCTCCTGAAGGCGCTGACTCATTCTGAGGGGGAGTTCCCCTGGCTAATTACAAGAACCGGGTCCATGTCACCGACCGTCGTATCAGCCTGGACGGTGAGTGCCAGGAGGAGCAACTGCGGGCGAGACTCAGGGTCGAATCCAAACCCGTTCCCACCTGGAGCCGGCCCCACCCATTCACACACACTGTACCCCATCCAACCCCC